>JAWZYT010000269.1:0-70000 GCA_034508575.1 Petrolisthes manimaculis
ATATAATTATTTATAAACGGAGGAAAGAAGTATAAGAGAAGGAAGAATTGAACAAGTGAGATTATTGACACAGTATTAATTAAAGTAAAAGATTTTGTGGATAATTTTGCATCAATCTATAATTTATACAGTCGATGACAAAATATATCTCTACACTTTATGATGAAATATATATATATATATATATATTTTTTTATCGTACGTATTGAAGAGTTAAAAGTATAAATGTGCATAATGTTATTGATGTATGTGCATGTAATTGTATGTATGTATGTATGTTAGTTTTATAATTATCATCCCTCAAGAACTCTGATGAAGGGAAAATCTGGCACACACATCTTACCTTAACTTTTGTGTTGCACTGTACATACGTGTCATGGAGTATTGCCAACTAGGATTATACCAGCATTTATATTTTTATGTATACATCTTTATGGGTGTATATATCTTTATTACACAGGTGATTATAAGTAAGTGTGCATTAATTTTATGAAAGCGTGAAGGCGAGAATATAAAAAACACTATGTATGTTTTTGGAAAGGCTTTATTTTTGCGTTAATTAAGTATAAAGTGCAAGAGACAACCACAATAATAATAATACGCACATAAAGGAATATTACACACGAAAATAATAATACACTAATAATAAAAATAGATTATAATACACCACTATAGTAACAAAATACATCAATATAAAATTTAATACTGCAGGGTTAGGTAAAAAAAAAATAAAAAAAAATATTACCCTTGGATGCTTAGTTCCAGGTAAATAATTTGTATAAAGGACTTGTAAAGGGGACGAGGGAATTAAACAAACAAAAAATAACCCCTTTTATGGTGGTGGTCTTTCTTGTAGGACCTTCAGACAATATATATCCATTAATCCTACCTAATTGATGCTGTATACATGATAATATTGAGAGCTTTTGACTTGGGAGTGCTGGTGGGATGATACGTTATTTATTCACTACCGTACAAGTTCTCTTACGATATCTATAACCAAGTTGTGTTGAAACTAACATAATATATGGAAATTATAAAGGTATACATGACGCAAGGGTAAATTATTATATGCCACGTTACCAGATACTAAAGTCAAGTCCATGGTGTTGACAAAAGGAAGCACTCACACTAAATATTCATTATTATAAGCCAGTTTTTATTAATGGTGACCTGGGATTTGACTCTGTGTGTGTGTGTGTGTGTGTGTGTGTGTGTGTGTGTGTGTGTGTGTGTGTGTGTTCTGGGTTGTGCAGCCTGTATGTATATCAAGTTACTCTCAAGGCTGACAAGATATAGAATTAGAAAGAAAACACTGTATATTCATTTGGAAGCGCCTTACCTTCATATTATATTCTTCGAGCCGCACCTATTTCTTGTCAGACAAAGAGAGAGAGAGAGAGAGAGAGAGAGAGAGAGAGAGAGAGAGAGAGAGAGAGAGAGAGAAGGTTCTTGGCTTAGTTATTTATGTTTGTAACTCACCAAATTAGTATCCTGAGGAGAACCAGTTTTAAAAGTACTGTACATACATACATACATCATGATTAATTTTGTTCATATATGACTGTCTTATCCTACTGTGTCTCTGTTGTTTAGCCTAGCAGACACTTCTCTTCCCAATCCCTTGACAAATTTGGCCTGAAAAATAAATTAAGAACTCTGTGAATTAATGACCTTCACCGACATTTAACATTTATTCGATTCGTCAGTATTTGATCCTGAAGAGACAGGTGTTGTTGAATGATATATACAGTAGTTTGCGTTTGAATTATCAGATTCGTAAATTTACTTATAAGTGCCTTTAATTTAAGGCAACATATTTGTTATACGTCTAATATAGAAAACAAATTATGTGTTATACGTCTAATATCGAAAACAAATTATGTGTTATACGTCTAATATCGAAAACAAATTATGTGTTATACGTCTAATATCGAAAACAAATTATGTGTTGTTATACGTCTAATATCGAAAACAAATTATGTGTTATACGTCTAATTTCGAAAACAAATTGAATAACATGCCTTCCGGAATATGTTGAGTGAGAATCCTGATGTTGTTGACTTAGAACATCCCGTCGGTGAACAGACAGACAGAGGCATTGAGTTTAAGGGGATAGATAGTATACTTTTGATAGACTGGAGCGCCATGATTCCTCCAAAGTATGCTAGGAAACAGGACCAGAAAAGCAAAAAAAAAAAAAAAATAATAATAATGGTGTTCTGTTGGTTGGAATAGTTTGGAGGCTTCAGTTGCTCCAGATTTACCAACACAAAACTTCCTCCCTTAAGTACAGTACTTACCCCACGTCCTCCCTCTCCTCACGCCACGGGGAGCCTCAGGACCACCTCTCTGTTTATGAGGTGTTGTTGTATAGGTGGTGAGTCTTGGTTTTAAATCTGACCGGGCCGTAAGATATATATATATATATATATATATATATATATACTCGTATGAGGGTCTGGGAATCTTGGTGGGTATCTATAGTGTTTCTTGGTAGTTAGTCTCCCCGTAAGAGTAGGCCTATACTGTAAAATTATATATGAAGGCCTGTGAATGTTAATGGGTAGTATGTCCCTGTGTGAGTCTGGCCTAATTAATATTTGAGGGTCTGTGAGTTGTGTGTGTGTGTGTATAGGTGGTATGTAGAGGTGTTCATTCATTTATATGTCTGATGGGTCTAGGGAAAGTAGGATTCCAGGAGTGGTCTGCGTTTGTGTTGTGTTGTGTTGTGTTGGAGGCATAGAGAAAGTGGTATTCAGGTTTAGGCCTGTGGGTGAGAGTAGTGCACTGGGCGTGTGTGTTTGTGTGTGTGTGTGTGTGTGTGTGTGTGTGTGTGTAGATAATGAGGTGTGTGAGGAGTGTACAGTGGTGGTGATGGTGTGTTTGGATGATGTATGGGTATGGTAATTGTGTGTGTGTGTGAGGAGTAAATAGGGTGATTTATGGTATGGTGTAGAGTGTAGAATATACTGGGTGAGGTGTGCTTGGGTGACTGAATGAGGGTGTTGTATGAGGCGTCTTGTTACGGAAAGAAATGATGAGAGAGAGAGAGAGAGAGAGAGAGAGAGAGAGAGAGAGAGAGAGAGAGAGAGAGAGAGGAGGTTGTTTGTGCAGTGAAGTACTGTACTCTAGAGCCATCTTAAGGGGAATTGAATTAGAAGTGTTACGAGTGTTTCTGGTCTATGATGCATGTTACTGTTATGTTGTGTAGTGTGATGTGTGCTCTGTGTGTTACATATCGCATAGTGTGACGTGTTGTATGATTTGTGTGTATGTGTGTTACGAAATGTTTGTAGCATACGTTGATAATATATGATGTGATGTAATATGGTGTTGGTGTTTATGTGTTCGATGCGTTGTTGATTTGTTTTGTTCTTGGATTTTTGTAGGGTCGAGAGATTGTATGTATGTATAGTACAGTGGAGTGTGAGGGTTGTAAGAACTGTTCAACACTTGGGTGGGTTGTGAATAGTGAGAGCTAAACAATGTATGAAATTAGTTTGAAAAAATATTATACATATACGGTATATATATATATATTAAAATGGCAGACGAACACCTACCAACACATGCACAGTATAAAAGCAGTCATACACAGACACAGAACTCAAAAGACAACTTGTCTATGGCGCTTCCCAGAATATTGTACCGTATATTACAAGGCGCACACACACACACACACACACACACACACACACACACACACACACCAGGTACTACTGAGTGGACCTTATCGTAAGTGGAGCGTTAGCCTTAATTAATAAACGTGAGGGGAGGACCGGGTGTGTTGTGAGGGTAGACTGTGATGACTACTCCAAGGGGTAAAGAGCGTCTCTGTCCCAACTTAGCCGCTACACTCAACACCCTCTGCGTTGGGGTTCACTGAGGCAGAGGTCCCCCCCGGCTTGGACACCAAACAACCACTTGACTACGGGCATAACTGGCCCTTCAGTACCGTCTGAGGTGAGCTCTTCAGGACTAGTATCCGATTCAACGTAGGTGTTGTGAATGGCTTAAGTTGAATGATTTCTCTGTGAAGTATTTTTCTATTTATCATGCTTACTGTAGAGTAATTAATATAAAACTAAATATTGAGTGAGTTTGTGTTTGTGCGTGTTGTGGTAACATTCATGACTATGTAATATTGATGTAAATTAAATAATTGTTGATATGTCATATTATAAAGGACAGACTTCATGCTATAGAGTTCTCGTAGCTTTGCTGGCATCAGTATATTAAGATATATTATTATTTCATATTTCTTAAGGTAGAAATATGGAGTCCAACTAATACTACACTGATAATATATATACAGTTAACAGGTATTTATGAATAAGTTTTGAATAGAAGGTTTATTGTGCAACTGTACTTCAATAAAACTATAAGAGGGCAGAATGTGCAGGGAACTAGAACAAATGTGGCCAGACGAACAGTGACTGGCGTTTAGCTGAAACTTTTCTCTCGTTTTCTGGAGCAGCCTGGAGCCCTTGTTGTGGTGGGGGGGTACACATTCTCCTTCCCTTGGTTCAGACCCTTGCCTCCTCAGCCACGTCGAACCCCTTGTGATCATGTGGCCACCCCTTCCACAACACTGCCCACAGAAACCTCACACCCATCTTCCCACATCACTCCACATCTGCTTACTCCGCCCCCTTACATCCCCATCATCATACTACGTTCCTTCCCCATCTGTATGTAACACCCCCCCCCCCCATCCCTCCCTTCATCCCACACCAGCACCTAACAACTTGATTTTCTCTATCCAGCTTTCCGTTTTGCGTTATAGTCTCCTCTCTCTGTCTTTCTGTAACGTGGCAAAGATAGTTCAATGTGATGGAGGTGTGGAGTCATCATAGTGTTTACAGGAGAAAATGAGATAAGTAGTCGTATTTGCCGACAACAGTTCCGTTCCTGTCACTTCCGTCAATATTACTCCACACAACTTTCCATCCACCTCTTCCACAACTCCAAACAGCAGCCTCATATTTGCGTCTTGGCTTCACTCGGATTGTTTAAGAAAGCACAAGTCACTGGAGCAGATTTAGCGAATTTTGTACGGCTGATAGTGCAAATTTTCGATGTCGGCAAGAATTTTTTCGAGAAATGAGCATACAAGGTGATGCTTTTTGTATATTAAAATTATCGGAAATTACTACTATTAGCCGTGTAATAACCTGTAAAATATCAACAGTGACACCAATGACAAGAACTTTCGCTTGGCTGAGCATTTATCTGATATATATATTTTTTTTCCAAAACATTCATGTGGCGTGATTGGCAGGGCCTTGAACTATGCAAAATACTCACCCTGGCTGGCATAGAGTTTGAGACCCAGATTTGTCAGTGGTGTTGTGATGAAGTCCAGGGTGTGAGTGAGTACAAGTGATATGTATAAGTCCAGATGGTGGTAGTGGTGTGATGAAGTCCAGGTGTGAGTGAGTACAAGTGATATGTAAAAGTCCAGATGGTGGTAGTGGTGTGATGAAGTCCAGGTGTGAGTGAGTACAAGTGATATGTAAAGTCCAGATGGTGGTAGTGGTTCAGATGATAATTGGCCCAGGTTATGTGACGGGCCCAGATGTGATGGACGGACTCTACATGACTACGAGCCACATGTAGAAGAGTACTGTACATAAATGATGTGTAGGGTGCCCAGGCGTCAGTGGGTCCAGGTGACATGTAGAATCCAGGTGTGAGGAGCGCAAAGTGATGTGATGTGAGGGAAACTAGAGGATGTGTAAGGGTAGCTGGGTGATGTGATGGGGGAGGGGAGTGGTGAGAGACTGTGTTGTGAGGGAGGAGGGCAAGGTGATGTTGGGTTGTTGTGAGGGAGGAGGGCAAGGTGATGTTGGGGAGTGTGGCTGGTTGTTGTGAGGGAGGAGGTGGGGGTGATGTGAGGGAGGGAAGCTGGGTGATGTGAGGGAGGGAATCTACATGATAGGAGGTGGGAGTTGATGTGAGGGAGGAGGGGGGTGGGGTGATGTGATGGGTGGGGGTGGGGAGGGTAAGGGGGGCCGGATCTGAGGGAGTTTGGGGGTACATCATCGTCGCCTGCTAGTCTGAACCAACACTTTCTCCCTCCACACACACACACACACACCTGTTGTCTCCTGCCCCACCTACGCCCACCTGTCCACACGTGCCTCGCCTCACACCTGGCCCGCACCACCTGTTCTCTTCTGTCATCTGATTGTTTTGTTCTGGGTTCATATGTCCGTTTCTGATCTCTGTCCCCTTGCCCATCTACGTGTATCTGCCATCGTCGTCAGCATTTCATTTCTTGTTGTACCATAATTCCTTTTTCATTTGATTTCCTTTGTATATTTTTCTTGGTCCACTTTGCCTTCTCTTCATCATGTTATCTCCGCCATGGAAGTAATGTGATCGGTTCGGTTTTGTTTGAATGTCTGTCAACCTATTTTTTTGTTGGCAGGATTACCCAAATAGTTATGTGTGGATGTTCATGAAATTGCACCAATAGGCTTAAGTAATATATATTTTGGAGAGACCACACTTTATATTGGTGACATAATCTCTTCGACTTTTACAACATTTTGGTGAGCATTATCCAGTGTTCAGCCTTGGCGGAGGTTTGCAGTGTCAGGAACTCAATTGTTACCTTCCTTTACTGTTTTGTTGTTGTTTTTTATCTTGTCTTTGTTTCTATTTACGATCATATAAATATTTCTTGTTTCTATCTACACCTGACCTTTTACTACCAGTACGAAGATTTATATCCTGTTGAGTCTCGACTGACCAGCCACCTGCACACTGCCACTCATAACTCACCTTCCTTCTGGCCAGACCATACCATCCCTCGGCCTCACACCATTCACTTAATCTTATACGCTCATCTACCGAACCATGAAACAGTTGGTTGTTGTTTTTATCTCTGGATACTTTAAGCTCGCTACTTTCAGCTCATTTTATCGTTCACCTCATATTCTTTCTCTCTCTCATCTCTCTCTCTCTCTCTCTCTCTCTCTCTCTCTCTCTCTCTCTCTCTCTCTCTCTCTCTCTCTCTCTCTCTCTCTCTCTCTCTCATCTCTCTCTCTCTCTCTCTCTCTCTCTCTCTCTCTCTCTCTCTCTCTCTCTCTCTCTCTCTCTCTCTCTCTCTCTCTCTCTCTCTCTCTCTCTCTCATCTCTTACATTTCTTCTCAACTCATCATGCCAATATGATCATGTTTCTCTCCATTACTCTATCACCAAATGACAGCCAATGCCACAGTATTATACTCTGCTTCTAATGGCACACTGGCTTCAAAGAGGCGACAAACTTGGTGTTACTAGGTCATCAATAGCTCAACCTTAAGTAGAGTAACTATATAGCAGGGTTAATTATTCCCAAAGGTGACCTGCAATGGAATACCTGTAGTGGTCACAGAAACTTTCACCAACAGGCTAAGTACAATGTGGTTTTCTTCCCCTAATAGACCACGTGGTCGATAGGCACTGATGTGTTTTTATCGTATTGTGGGATATAAGCAGGAATGGTCATGGCACCAGGTTATGACTTTCTCTTATACCATCTTAAATTTGTAGATGCTATAATTCAAGATGTCATCAGCTACTAAGTATTCTACTCCAAGAGGCTGGTTGGTCTCGGAGCAACCTTCATACCATGAGTGATGTCAGGTCAGTCAGCATATTTTCATTTATCAACTTCACGTCCCAGCATTTGTTTAGCTAATAATATCGAGTACATTTATTAGTAGCACCTCACGTACTTCCACAATACCGAACGCAGTGAACATTAGAGTGTACTTAAAATCCTAAACGACTAAGTTAAAACGATAATATATATATGCAGACTCAACGTTTCCTCACTTGAGCAAACTGGAGCAACCAAAGAGTTCACCCAAACCCAACCTAAGTGAAGGTAAACAAGGTCTATACCCGCCTATCAAGCACTAACGTCATATCCAACTCTCACGCACCAGTAAAGTTTGGAACAAGACGCGAGATGAGAGAGATACAACTGCTACCTGAGGGAAGGAAGGGTTAACCATAATCCCCCTCGTGTGCTCGTCTTGAGGCTTTTCTCTATTTTTTCTTCAGAAGAGCTGATGTTAGATTCGTTAGCTTATAGGAAAGGTTAGGTTAAGTGTGGTTTAGGTACGAAAGTCAAAGCAAGATTGTTACACTACCAAAAGGTTAGTGTCTGTTAGGTTGATCCAGTTTGGCTAGGAAAGGTTACGTCGTGATTCGTTATCTTTGGTTAAGTCAAGTCAGTTTAGGAAAGGTCAGGATATATTTGGGTTAGGTTCGTATGGGCAACACCAAAACACACCAGAGACTGTGTGGACTCTAACATCCTAAAAGGTATAAACGCAAGCTTGCATGAAACCAACTTCAGTAGGGGAGGATGTGTTGCTGGGAAAAGAAAGTTGGGTTGAGTTAGTGAGTGTGAACAAGGAGTGGTACACGGTAGCGATGATGAAAGAGGCCAAGTACAGTATACAGATGTGGACAAAGGTCGTGCCTCACTCTCCAGTACATAATAAGCTGTGGTAATAGAGATATGTTGGAGGTGTATTGAGATTAACAATGGCAGTAACTATACCTGTATTTATACGTACACAATAGTAGGAATTAGGTTTTTTCCTACGACCAGTGGCCTGTAATCATAAGATGCGGTGTAGCAATGAAAGGAGAGATGAGTATTACATTTGGGACTGAGGCCATGATAATTACTTAGTGTCGATATTTCGTAATGTACCTTAGGAAAAGCACAATTTCGTTTAAATAAATATATAAATATGATGATTTGTATCCCATAAGGCAGCCCTAATAATATCTACTACAACTCTACCAGGTAACCGTATATAATATATTTGCAAAGTGTCTTAACCTTTTTACTCATGAAATAAATATGCATTCCCGAAGGTGCTGTAGAAGTTATGGTGTTGTTATTTGGCCATGTTACAAGTATGTTAAAAGAAGGTTTAGTCTGTTGCCAAGGTTGGCTGGCTAGCTGGGTGTGGTGTGGTGGTTCCTGTACTGCATTTGTTTACACTTTTTGTGGGCGTCGAATTTTTTTTTCCCTCACCGATGTTGTAACTTCATCACCATTTCATTAGTCGGTGTAATTTATGGTTTCTTGTGTTTCGAAGATCAGGGCATAGATGTAAACCCTGAGAGAATGATATATAGATTGTCTTGACCACCTGATGTTATAGATCTGAGCTACATAGTTAAAATGAGAGGGACACACACACACACACTCACACACACACACACAGAAACGGGAGAGGGGTGTAAGTGCGAGAGAGTGGGTACAAGTGTGCTTGAGGTGATGGTGTGTGAGAGAGGGGATGTTAAACAGCGTCATTTGTGTGTGTGTGTGTGTGTGTGGTGTATATGTGTGTGTGTGTCTGTGTGTATGTGTGTGTGTGTGTGCGTAAGAGGAGGGGAGGGGGGTTCGGACGTGAGTGAATGAGTGAAATAAGGATTGCTGAAGGTAGAGAGAGAGAAAAAGAGAAAGAGGCTTGAAAACATGTGTGTGTAGGGAGTGGTTAGAGGGACGTGAGTGAAGGGACCATTTGATAGCATAACATTGCGTAAAGAGAGAGAGAGAGAGAGAGAGAGAGAGAGAGAGAGAGAGAGAGGAGAGAGAGAGAGAGAGAGAGAGAGAGAGAGAGAGAGAGAGAAAGAGAGAGAGAGAGAGAGAGAACAACTTAATTATATGAAACTAGCTAGGAACTATAGGGTGGATGCTATATAGTGTTTGTGTGTTTGTGTGTGTGTGTGTGTGTGTGTGATGGAAAGAAAATGAAGGTTGTGTGAGGAAATTAATATGCATGTGTTTGTTTATATATTGAGAGCGAGGTGTGAGTAAGAAGTTAAGAACACCAATCAACACGAGAGAGAGAGAGAGAGAGAGAGAGAGAGAGAGAGAGAGAGAGAGAGAGAGAGAGATGACTGAATAAAATAAAGGAGGGTTTGAATGAAATAAAATGAGTAGGTGAGTACAAAAGTGAATGACTTAACGAGAACAATGAAGAATGAATGAATACAATTTAATATAGATAATGAAGCAAATGTCAACGATAAAATAAGAGAAAGCCTCGAGCGGCGGAATGAATTAAAGAATAAGAAAGATGAATGACGGGAGTGAAAGCAGGAAGGAGTGAAAATATATAAGCATTTTTTTTCTTCCTGCAACCGTTTATGCTGTATATATTTTCTCTCTCTCTCTCTCTCTCTCTCTCTCTCTCTCTCTCTCTCTCTCTCTCTCTCTCTCTCTCTCTCTCTCTCTCTCTCTCTCTCTCTCTCTCTCTCTATTTCTTATACATGGTTGGTTGAAAGGAGAGCAGACATTAGTAAAGTGATATTCAGTCATCCTTGAATTTTAAGGCTTAATCTACTCTGGGGAAAATTGGAAGACGAGTGATTTTTTGTAACTAATATCTCAGAAAATTGGAGTTTGAGACGACGAGTGATTTTTCCTAACTACTCCTCAGAAAATTGGAGTTTGAGAAGACGAGTGATTTTTCCTAACTAATCCTCAGAAAATTGGAGTTTGAGAAGACGAGTGATTTTTCCTAACTAATCCTCAGAAAATTGGAGTTTAAGACGTGTGTTTTTCCACTACCGTATAGTTGGAAGGAGTCAGGAACCATCCACTGCGCCCACAATAGATAAACGTATCCCATTAGTTGAGCTTTTACTTGGGAGTCAGGCGTATTATATTTATCAAAAGTCCGACAACACCTCTCCTTTTTATAACATTCATAAACCCAAGTTGGAGACGCACGTTTTGAATTAAGTACTTGTCCGTGAAATTAGCTGAGATAACAAACTGCGAATGTAACGAGTAACTAACTATTTTAGAACCAGTACTTGATAACTGTTATTTGCATTTTTTCGTCGAGTTATTTTGTCGTAAACAAATTATCTGAATTGTGTACAGAAGGTTTTTATCAGAGAGAGAGAGAGAGAGAGAGAGAGAGAGAGAGAGAGAGAGAGAGAGCAATGGATAACCACTTTTGAAATATGGTTTTGGTGACTGGCTGAATTGACGGAATGATTGAGCCAAGTGACAGAGAAATTGCTGAATAAATGTGATATTGATGATTGGGTTATAGTGATGGACTGAGGAGAGAGAAGATGGAGGGTTGGATGGATGGATATATGTGTGGTCGGAAGGTTAGACAAGACAAGTTAGTATTCATTTTATTTTAGGATAATTGTTGTCAATCTCTCTCTCTCTTGAAGGGATTGATGTGGAGTTGAGGGTTGTAGAAGCTGTCGTCCATTTGTTGTTATTGTCTTCGTTTTAATTTATCTTTTTGTCAATTTTGTTAATTTTTTTGGTCGAATTTAATAGTTAATGGCAATTGATGTAGGTTTGAATTAGATTTGTTAAAAAGATTATGGTACAGTATAACGAGGAAAAGAAGTCAATTAAAGTTAATAAAAGTATCTACACGGTCATTATATGTATTTAATTAAAGGACACTGTACTCGTGTATGTGACATGGTGGCTTCTGATTCCTCCTGACTATATATGCCACGAAACAACCACCTCTTTTCATATAATATAGGTGGTGGTGTTTCGTGGCAATGTTTGAAGGACTCGCTAACCTCCAAATTTCTTCTGACTACATCGAACACAGGGTCCCTTAACCCAGTCATCACAATGCGTGACTTGTTGGCGTGTCTGTACTGCCATCTGCTGGAACAAAGATACGAAGAAAAACGAGAGGAACGTGAAGGAGGAGGAGGAGGAAGAAGAAGGAGAAGAAGAAGAAGAAGAGGAGGAGGAGGAGGAAGAGGGGGGAGGGGAAAAAATAAAAGAAGAAAAGGAATGAAGAAGCTCAAGGAAGAAAAAAATGGAGAGAAAAATGAATGTGAATGACTGATAAAACTCAAGAGACATGTCGATGATAAAAAAGATGAAGAACAGCAACAATAACAACAACACTAAAACTTATAGAGAATAAAAGGACTTGAATACACCGGAGATCGTGCATGGCCGGAGTGATAGACAAATGAAGGGCTGAATGTGATCGCAGAGAAAAGAGAGAGGGAAGGAGATGAGGGTAACAAAAAAAAAAAAAAATCTAATGGACAGATATGCAAATCATAAAAGTGAAATTGAGGTTTAGGTGTGGGATCGGATAGACGGACCACAGCCTGCATTAGGATAGGTATTATTAGGCCATATAGAGTTGGATGGGATTCTGATATAAATTGAGCAGGGTTTGGGCTGAGTAGGGTGGTCGTAGGGATCGTGGAATATATTATATTTATGTACACGTGCACGCAGACGAACAAATCATCATCATCATCATCATCATCATGCAGGCAGTTGTATGTATATATTATGCTGATAGGTAGTGAGTGAGTAAGTGTGTGTTACATCCCATCCAGTCATCATACGTTGGTAACACACAGTCACTCGTGCGTACAGTGCTTGATTATGCTAGCACACACACACACACACACACACACACACACACACACACACACACACACACATATATAAACACTGACACACCTTCACCTCAAACTACGCTTTGACAAATGGACAGCGAGATAAGTGAGCACTGATTTATGAAATACTTAGCGCCGCTCTTCACTTTCTAAAGGGTGACTGTTACTTTAATGAAACTTTAAGCTCACTGCTGCCAAGAGTATGAGTGAGTGTTGCATTTTGAAACACTAGACAACTATTATTATATATTTATGTTTTATTCTTGCGAGTGAGTGAGTGAGTGAACGATACTTTGCGAAACAGCCATGCAGAATAGAACCTCTTTAATTAACACCCCTTGATTCTGTTCTCTCATATGATTGTTGAGTTACTAAGTAGAGTGAAAGCGTTGCACATTAATGGAGAAGAAGGTTACAACATATGGCATCCCTTTAATAGTAGTAGACTTTTTTTTATTTTCCTTTTCTTTTTGTGAGTGACTGAATCTCTCTCACTCATTTGGTTCACTGGTAATGGAGACTTTGACCTTTATACATGGAAATTTTTTAATACATCACACAAAGTCCATTATAATATTTTCACTCTACTTAAGGGGGTGCGGAAGTAGGGAACAGGCTTGGAGGGGGGGGTTTGAGGGGTGCGGGAATAGGGGGAGAGGCTTGGGGTGGGTAGAAAGCCTGTCCCATATTCCCGCACACCCCTAATCCTACCCCCCCCCAAGCCTGTACGCCTACTCCCACACCACCCTAACCCCCCCCCCCCCTCAAGCCTGTCCCCATATTCCCGCACCCCCTTATAGGTCGTCGATTGCTCTTTTAATTAAAGGCTCGACAATAATTTCCTTTTCTTTTAACAGCAACCTTTTGTGTAACAACTCCGAGTAGCAGGAACAGTTTTAAGTGAAGGTCGTTTAGTATATAATTTATGTAAAGTAAAGAAAAGGGCTCAGAGAAAATATAATACTTTTATTAGAAGATAAGCTATACTTGCATCTTCTGTTCACGGGGTAGCAAGTTTGATCCTAATATGTTTGTTTACTTTGGTAATATACAATGTACAGGAGTTTATTTATAACTGTACACTAACCTTCAGATTTAATTATTTGATTTTTTTTTTTTTTTTTTTGTGAGTGTGTGTGTGTGTGTGTGTGTGTGTGTGTGTGTGTGTGTGTGTGTAACAAGGTCTCCGTGTACGTTTTAATTGTATTAAATGTATGAGTATTGTGTGGTCTTCAATCCTCCTCGTCATTGAATTTGTAGATAAGTTTAGGCATAAATTTGAAAAGTAAACATAATTAACAGACTGCTATGACCGGCTTTTTTTTTTTTTTTTTTTTTTTTTTTTTTTTTTTTTTACATCAAGTCATACACCTTAGGCTTTTGGTCTGAAGGATTGAAGGCTGAATAAAGTCTCCCCCTTTCACAGTGGATATTTTTTACGGATATTTCTAAATGTTTTGTCATGTATGTGCAATTCTATACGGTACAATCAATACCTGGGCAGAAGTGACGCCACCTCCTGTACTGACCTATAGTGTATGCAGTATGATACTCTCTAGTCTCGGCCTTTCACCTTTCGTCCGTCAGTCAACCATGCTTCATAGAAAACGTTAAGGGGGGAAGTTCTGTGTTCGTAAATCTGGAACAACTGAAGCCTCCAAACTATTCCAAGCAACAGAACACCATTATATTTGTTCATCTGGTCCTGTTTCCTGGCATACTTTGGAGGAATCAAGGCACTCCAATGTACCAAAAACGAACTCTCCCTTTTTAATTGGGATGCTGCGCTGCGACAGGTGGCCGGCCGGGGAGTTGTTGCATCATAGTGAAGGGAAGGGTGTTTGTTGGTATGTCAGTGAAATGTCACCCTCAGTTCTGTCCATCCGTCTGTCCATTCCTTCGCTTCCATAGACAGGTCCGCTTTCAGTAGAGATTACAGACAGACACCAGCCTCCAAGTACGCAAATAAAGTCTCCTAAGGGACCCTGTGATCTGCTAGTCAGACAATTGGAGGTAAACGAGTCCTTCAATTATTGCTACGAAACACCACCACCCATATGGAAGGAGCTTGTTTCGTGGTATAATCAGGAGGAATCAGAAGCCTCCATCTATCATCATACATGATCACAGGGTCCTCAACAAATACCCCAGACTGTCAATGTGTTAAAGATGGTCAGATTTAATAATGAACGATAAATAACCTGTACTGTATTGATAAGCAGTGTTGGAACTTACAGTGCCTCTGGGTACTGTAAATATTTCCCTCGTTTTCTCAGGCGTCGATATGCTGTAATTGTCCAGCAGCAGCAGCAGCAGCATCCCCTACTTGGTTCCCTGCTGCATTGATTATTTCCAAATGCTTTAATCATTCGTTATTGTAGATATCATGATCGATATTCTTGTTGTATTGTGTTGTGGTGTGCCTTGAAATGACGGAGTTGGAAGGGAGAGTGAATTATGTTTTCTTCTCATGTTGCACCACTTGCTTTATCTTGATGTTTTACAGCAGGGTATGGAGGGCAAGGCTACCGGTACTGCTTTGTTGCTTGTGTTGCCTCATACTTCATCTTCGTGTTGGCTAAAAGAGGTGTACGGTGCGGTATTATCATTTATTTATTTTTCTTTTTGTGTGTATGTGAACACGAAGAGTTGCAGTGCTTTGACTTGGTTATTGTTGCATGCTACATTGTTCGATGTCTGCTTCTGACAAGCAAGAAAATGGATCTATTAATGTCCCTTCAGTTATCGTTTAAATCGTGCTTTGATTGATGTTCCTTTTATTTCGAGTCAGTCAAGCAAAAAGATTGAAAAGTTGATCAGTTTCTCCCTCTGTTATGGTACTGGTGATGCCTCGTGTTGCACTGCTTCCCTACGAGTTTAACGATGCAAACAGGAACCAGTCATGCATCATCTCTGTAAATACGTCTTGGTTGCGTCACGACCGAAAGCCAACCACGCAGAGGCACTGGAGCGTGAGGTTGCATCTGCCCAACCTTGTGCTTCATCCCAAGGCAGCCAGCCAGCCAGCCATCGCACAGTCTTTAAATCCCAGTATTTCTTTGGGATGCCACAGGTGACTCTGAAGTGGACGAGGCTTGTCTCCCTCCGCCCTGTAATTCCATGGACAGGTGTACGACGATGTCTTATTTTTTCTCCCTTGTTCTCTTAATGGTCACGAAACCTTAAATTAGGTGTAATTGGATACTCGTGGAAAATTGGACGGAATAGATTCCTGGCAGGTTTGTGTCGAGGTAAAAGTTGCAGGTACCCAGAGTTTACGACATGGAGTGGCATGACCCTTGGTGCTGGGGTGGTATTATTCCTCTAGGTGGTTCCTTCTCTTTTATAGGATCTCTTTTACAGAATACATTTCTTACAAGTCCGTTGTATCTTACTGGTTCCCTCCTTATACTCTTCCCTTCGTCATTATTCCAGTCCCTCCAAGACTGGAGTCACTCTCAAATATAATTTATTCTTCTATTGCCCAAAACGTCAGAGATTCTATACACTCTTTTTTTATGAATGGTTTCAGAGTACTTGTAACATAATATAGTATTAATAAGCCAAAGAACTTAAGGGGTGAAGAAAGGAGTCCTCTGACAGAATAGATTAATTCTTTCAGAACAAATCTTTTCTTCTGTGAAATATTTTACATCGTCTGTCATTAGTTCTGATAAATCATGAAATCATGAACGATATATACTCTACCGTATGAGTTATTGAAAGTAAATGTTTTTGGAAGTTAGGAATAACTCCGGTGAGAGGCTGGAGTTAATTCTCTAAAGTTTTAACCAGTAGCATTTATCAAAAATTATACTAATAAACGCCTCTGGTGAAAAAGTTAGAGATAAACTCTATCCCCTCACCTGTGTTTGTACAGTACCGAACCCCCTTAGAAAATTCACTTGTCAGTATGGGTCAGTATCTTACAGTTGTTAATCTTGGAAAGTCTTTATTGGTGTTCTCCAGGTGGTGGTGATCAGAGAAGAAGCAGAAATCCTCTAACGTTACATAAAGATAAACGGTTCAGTATCGTTTTCATTGTAAAAGATATATTTTTGGGACTTGTTCATGTCGGTTTATATCTTGTATTATGTGATATACTTAAGGGTATTTCTTTTACGGGTATCATCATTTCAGTTATATGACTTTCATGAGTTGTATGTAAGTACTTCACTATTGTCTTTTATTTTCCTCAGTAACAGGTTTCTCGGTCGTGCAAATTGTGTGTGTGGTCGTGTGTATGTTAGTGAGTGTGTGTTTATGTGTGTGTGTGTGTGTGTGTGTGTGTGCAAGGTTAAGTGTAGGATATAGGTCATGTTTTGGTCAACCTGTAGTAGCCTATTTGAATGCATGTGTGTCTGCGTGTACACATGTAGCCGTGCGTGTTTGACCTTGTGTGGTATAATGGCCGTGCATGCCTTGCCTACAGACCGCTGGTGTTGGTTGGTACTGGTGGCGTCTTGGCGGAACCTGTGATCATGTTGAAGGCTCAGTCCTCCTCCCTACCCTTCCCCTTCCTTCCTCCCCCTTCCTCACCCATCCGGAAGGTTTATTTCGTATCGTGCCCTGACCCCTTCCCTATACCCAAGATCCAGATACCCAGGCCCCTACTCAATTCCCGACTCTACTTTCTTCATACCCCAGACCTTTTCTCAGTCTCATGCATGGTGGTCGGTACAGAAGTCATAACTCCGTAAATATATTAAGTGTAATTTGAATAGCAATTTGTTTTTTATTGATTAACAAGAATAATTTATTAGTTATGCCGTTGTAGTTAGCTGTATTTTGTTTAAGTTCAGTACATGTTAAATTGAATGAGGTGCAGCCAATGCAGGGCTTTACAACCAAGAAGTATTTACTAAGTATTGGGTGGGCTATATGTGTGTGTGTGTGTGTGTGTGTGTGTGTGTGTGTGAGAGAGAGAGAGAGAGAGAGAGAGAGAGAGAGAGAGAGAGAGAGAGAGAGAGAGAGAGAGAGAGAGAGAGAGAGAGATGATCTAAATAATGGTGTATGTGTGTGTGTGTGTGTGAGAGAGAGAGAGAGAGAGAGAGAGAGAGAGATGATCTAAATAATGGTGTATGTGAGGACTAAATACGTGTGTGTGAGAGTGTGTTGTGACCTTCTCCCTCTACCATGCACTCGTCCCACTGCCCCTTACTGCCTCCTCTGCCAAATAGGACGGTCACTGTAACGCACGGCAGCAACTCACTTTCTCAACCCACGGCACACACACACACACACACTGGCTGGCAAGGGGTTAAAGTGTAAGGGTTCATAGACCTCTCTGAACACCACATGCCTCGCCAGTTTTCCGCGCGTGCATGTAAGGTGTGTGAGGCATAAATAAAGTATGCCCCAAACTTCATCATGTTGGTGTGGATAAAAGAAAAGAAAAAGATAGAAAGGTTAAAGTTATAATTTTCTGTCGTCATTGTATGTGTTCTCTTCGTCTGCCCTTATGTGACCAAACTTAATGTGCCAATTGTGTCCATAATTTATCCTGTATACATTTCAGTTTTACCTTCGCTGTTCCGATCTAGATATTAGTGATTTAGCATCTCCTGGAAAAGATAATTACCAACATTAAGAAGCGGGATGGTATTATTACAGGATTATTGCATTAGATTCTGGGGGAGTCGACCATCTCAGTTTTCGCTGTTCATTTTGGTTGTGTTGTTATTGTTGGTGTTCGTGTCGCTGTTGTTGTTTCTCGTGTCGGTCAAGCCACTTTGTTGTTGTTGTTATTGGTGTTGTTCGTATCGGTGAATTAACCCTTCTTGTTTTTCTTTTCCCTGGCGGTTTTGTCTGTGTGATTTGTGTGGATTTTCTCTGGGGGTAATTTGGTTGGTAATATACAGTCCTCGTGTTCATTTCTCGGTGATTACAGGTTGGTTGCACGGGTCTGATTACCTGGCAGAGTTATGCATGCAAAAACTTAGCCTCCGATAGCGATGACAAGCACGCCTGCATCCCTCTTCTCCCCTTCATGTAGAATGCCAATGTATTGTGGCTTAACAGGCGACGTGGGTTGCATTCATATGGAGGTATAGTATGTTATAAGGAAAAGGGAGGCTACCGCTTCCTTCAATCTATGCCAAGAAACAGACGAACTTATCTAAAAAAAAATAAGGTATCGTTACTCTGTTTCTTGAATTAATATAAATTTTGGAGGAGTGATTGCATCCAGTTTTCCCAACTCTGCATTAGACTTATCGCACATATGATTTGTACGACACAGGGAATTGGATCACATTAGTAAACCTGTGCATTATGGGACTTCTGGTAATGTTAGATTAGGCCAGGGGGGAGTAGCACCTAGTTAGGCTACATTGGAATATATATTTATGTAGGATTGACTGAGCTAGATGAGAAAGAAAGATGAATTTAGATATGCGTGGATTCGGATAATCTGGGAAAGGATACATTACCAGTTTGGTTTGATCAGATGAATATGCTGTAATTTGCTGGACTTTACTCAGCCTCCCAAAGCAGCCAACACAGAACGCCAAAGTGTCAATTACTTCAGGCGTCACAAAAGCGGAGTACAATCAGATGAGGCACATATATAGTTCAAACAAGTCACACTAGCTTAGAGGGGGAGTATACTTTTGGTACATTAGAGTGCCTTGATTCCTCTGAAGTATACCAGAAAACAGGACCAGATTAATAAAAATAGTAATGGCCTGTTGCAGGGAATATTTTGGAGGAATCATTATCTACATGAAGGCCAAACCTATACCTTCCTCTTAATACATAATTATGATATCATAATATAAATATATAGGCCAGTTGTGTAGCAGTAACAAAATCATAAAAGAGTAATATAATATGCTGTAGTAAAGATATACAGTTAGGTGTGTGTGTGTGTGTGTGTGTGTGTGTGTGTGTGTGTGTGTGTGTGTGTGTGTTACGTCAGTTGTGTTTCCCGGATGCAGAGGGAGTGGGAATTAGTATATGGGTCAAGTGATGCACATGGTGTCTGGGCTGCATGTATGTGGAACAACAAGGAGTGACCAGGATAGGATGGGGGAAAGGCACGACTATATAGGCAGGGATGGGGGTTATAATTATTAGGGGTGGACGGTGGTAAGTAGTATAATATAGAGTACAGTACAATATATATATAACCCCATAGACTACATACAGACCTATAATTATTATTTGTAAGGCTTTTTTTTTTGTAACACTTGAATCCCATGGTGTTTGTATGAGTTATTATTTTACCCTTGGCGAATGTTAAAGAGTTCCATTATACAATCAACACTGACACTCCAAAATAATAATAGAGGGATAAAAGGTCTGGCGACACACTTGAAAGGGATTTATTATACAAGACAGCAAAAAGTCTCCCAATTTTTGACCCCATGTTTGCCTGACCTCGCCGAGAAACACACATACACACACACGCTCATAAATATATCTTCACATGCACAGAAACAAACACACACCACATTCTCTCTCTCTCTCTCTCTCTCTCTCTCTCTCTCTCTCTCTCTCTCTCTCTCTCTCTCTCTCTCTGCTGTTTGGAGTTCATTAAGGGATGCATTCGATGTTATCAGATAATGTATGTACGCATGTAAGTATTGGATTTTAGATAAATTAATAGATACGATAGTTGAGTGGATAGATTATGAGTTGCCAATTAGGATACTTGTTGAATTTTAGGTCTTTATCTTAGGGGGAGTGGAAGGAAATGAAAATAATCTCTGTCAGCGATACTTAAGCATTTGTTCTTATGTAAACCATAAAATTAAAAATGAGTGAAGGAGATTTATATCGTAGAGGCATTTTAGAATATGATGCAAAGTCAAGCTACCCAAGAAAACTATTTGAAGCATGAATTCCACTTCAGGAATTACATATACAGTACAACTTTCTATTCAAGGGACGAGAAAAGAGCGCTCAGAAAATCCATACTAATACTGGCTGAAGAAAGTCGTGGTTAATTTAAGGGACTCTCTATTTACAATGACTCATCGGTATGTCGTAAAGCTGTGGTTCTTAATTAAGGTGGTAATTCTTTTTGGGTACATTCGAGTGCCATGATTCCTCAAAAGTACTTATGCTAGGAAACAGGACCAGAAGAGTAAAAATAATAGTGTTCTGTTGCTTGGAATAGTTTGGAGGATTCGGTTGCTCCTGATTTACCAACAAAACTTCCCCTTTATCCAGTGGTGCTGAGGCCGGATCCTAAGGGGTGCCAGATGCCTATGAATAATTAAAGCTAAAT
This sequence comes from Petrolisthes manimaculis, assembly GCA_034508575.1. Classification (NCBI taxonomy): domain Eukaryota; kingdom Metazoa; phylum Arthropoda; class Malacostraca; order Decapoda; family Porcellanidae; genus Petrolisthes; species Petrolisthes manimaculis. The sequence goes on from JAWZYT010000269.1 coordinate 20,675, forward strand.
ATGTTTTTATATACGAATGTTATTTTTTTTCTAATAAGCAGCTAAACGAAGAAAAAATCAGTTTCGAGGTATATGTTGTAGGGATGAGAGGTCTACAGTTTGTCAACAACATCGCAGATTCCTTTTTAATATCCTTCATAACCTCTTCGTTATAACTTATAGTAGAGGGGTATAGGGCTGGGTAGTGGAGGGGTATAGGGCTGGGTAGTGGAGGGGTATAGGGCTAGGTAGTGGAGGGGTATAGGGCTGGGTAGTGGAGGGGTATAGGGCTGAGCAGGGAGGGTCAGCTGGTCTGGGTACTAAGAGAGGGGGATGTTGCCGGCAGACACGATGGAATTCATGGATTTTCCTGCTTCTGGGGTTGGTGGGTTGGAGGCAGAGATGGGGTGGAAGGGATTGAGATGGGGTTAAACAAGGGATGCTGGACTATTATAGGGATGGAGGGGGAGTAGATAGAGACGGAATTAGAGGATGGTGTGTTGGGATAGAGATGAGAGTTAGGGAGGGGTAGGAAAGGATTAACAGAAGGATCAGGACCACGAGCATTATTATTATGAACCTAAAAAACAATAATGTGATAAGACACTATTTGTACTTCATTATCACTTGAACGAAAACAATAATTTGATAAGACACTGTTTGTACTTCATTATCACTTGAACGAAATGACTAGATAGATGTGGGATAAAGTATTAGCTCAGTTTTAGCTGGTCATGAACTGGAGTGCATGGGAAGCGAAGAAACATAGGAGGATGAACTGGGTGTAGCCTACTGGGAAATTGTTAGGTATATATAACCGGTCATAGTATCCAGTCCGGTTCGGTGTTCTTGGCCGTGAATGACAACTTGAACGTGAGGTTATGCCGTTCAGGTCATGAGGAGTCTGTCTGTGTGTGTGTGTGTGTCTGTCTGTCTGTCTAACTGTTCTCAATTCGTCGTGACCTGAGTTCTTGTCTCTTATGATATCTTGAGGGTGATATTGTAACTGTTCTTATTACAATGCAACTTGACCCCATCAGTTTTTCTTGTCTCTGGGTAATAATGCAGGGCGTAATTTTTCTTATTCGTTGTTAATTTATGGTTCTATTCATTTTCTTGTACACTATATTCATTATGTGTTGCTGGTGTTGTCGTAATTATTGCTCTCTACTTGCCTGATACTGAAACGTGTGTGACCTTAATGATACAATGACCCTGATTCCTGTCTTATCATCATCTCTTTATAACTGATCCTGGTGGTTCTTGTCTGTTCTTCATGTGTTGTGGTCCAGTGGATGTTGTCTTTTATTAATTAACGCCTTATACTGGTTCATGTCTGTGTTTAAATATTCTAAATGTGATGCAGTAGAGTTCTAGAGGTTAGTTAGATAGACTGGTTTAATTATACGTTCATTGATGCAAAACTAATGACCATCCAACAAATTATTTCGTTATAAACAAAAAAAAATTGACATACCATTTATGTCTCTATGTCTCTATGTCTCTATGGCTGAACTTTTTTTTTTCCGAGATAAGGCTGTATTTTGTTTCTGGTCTACACTAAGTGGCTTTACTGGCTATTTGGATTTACCGCTGGCGTAGTGGTAGTCTTCCAGTGGGAATAATAAATCACTTAAAGAATATTTTATAGTGTGTCTCCACTCCCCTATATAATACCAATGCACCACAAAATACTGTTAGTGTTCATTTTCCATATAGTCTGAAACCAGAGTCTGTGTATGAATTTTAAGGAAATACCATTTGTGATATTGCTTTAAAGTTCTGAGCCGATATTAACGGTACTCAGACTTTACGAAAAGGGAAGATTACCAACGTTAGGGGAGAAACGCGGAAGTGAAGATAGCTTATACCGCTGCTGGGTTGATCATTTTGCTAACATATATTACTCCATAATAATGCAGTGTTGAAGTTTATACCGGTAGTTTTAAGTATGATCCTTGAGACATAAGCCGTTGTTTGTGGGACATTGTAATGACTCTTAACCTTTAAGTATAAGTTGTGCTATCATCCGACATGAGAAACACATATACAAAAGTACTCAGTAGTCTGTTGTGTAAAGGTCATTGTGGTGATCCTATTGTAACGGTATTCATTGTCTGACCTTACTAAGCTGTCGTCTATTATGCTACAGAAACGAAGGTCAATTGTATACATCACCAGGGCTATAATGAGGAACATACTAGCCTAGGCTATAACTAATGCAATGCATACGAGGAGCAAACATCTCTCTCTCTCTCTCTCTCTCTCTCTCTCTCTCTCTCTCTCTCTCTCTGAGTGAATTTATCGTTTGGCTTCTTATGTGATAGTTATTAAGATTACGGGACCGTACGTGTTAAGTTATAGAGAATATATATATATATATATATATATATATATATATATTTATAGTATTCAACTTGTCTTCATGCTTTTGTGGTTGTTAATGTTGTGTGTATGTTAATAGGATGGATAGTTTGTGTAGTGTTGTGTGTTGAGTAATATAATCAGTGTGTGTGTGTAGCAGGGTGGTGTCGCACTTGACTTGATTCAATCTGCTCACAAACTAAACTCAACAACAACCACTGGCTAGTCATGTAGGCTGCGAACAACAAAGACGACAGCTCACTGCATTATGAATGGTGTCACTCTATCAGTACAGTGATGAACGTTAGGTGTCTTATGCATTATACTTTGGCTATCTCCAGTTGATATCTCCCGCTACAGTAAACCTCCTCCAACTCAAAGAATAAGCATAATAACCATTTGTTTATCAAAGCCTTTCGACTTTCTACATAGGCTAAGTGTTGTTTGATGGATTTGTATGTGCTTTAATTATGTTATTTTTATTTCGTCTGTATCTCTTCCCAAGTATTTATATTTTGTTTCTTTTCCAGGTGAGTGTGAACAGACCTGGCCCCAGTTGTCCGACCTAAGGTGTCTTCAAGGTCAGTCTTGTTGTTTACATTTTGGGTCCAGTATATTTTCACAATTAACTCCATCGTACACTAACCTTTCTTTACATATTCCGCCAAATCAGATTTAAAATATATTATGATAGCCACTTGATATTTACGACGTCCGTTTCTATCGCCACTGCAACATAGTAAAATCTGCACATATTACCGTAAATATAGAAACACACCGATATCTAATAATAACATTATAAAAGACTTACTGTTCTCTCGCATACACTCCCGTTATACCAAAACATTTAGAAAAACAACCGCTGTAACTTGACCATCACAACGACCACACTATACCACTTCATTAAAACCTTCACAATAATAACACTGCCACTAGTCTGTAACCAATAGATCAACAACATTAACTCTACTCCATAAGTTACAATGGTACTGTACCACTAAAACTGCCCCATAACCAATATAAAAACTACACTACCACTTCTCTATAACTAATATAACCACACTATCGCTATTGCTTAAGTTACACCATCCATCCATAACCTTCAAAACAATCACACTGCTACTGACACTGATCCTTAATTAACTTATTACGGTAATACAACTAACCCGGTGATTATATTAAGATGCTAGTACAACCCAATCCACTTGTGTTGTGTTATCACCTGGCTGGCTACACTACACTACACTACTATGTTTATTATGTTATTGTCTCCCTTTCCTTCCCTTCCATTCCCTCCCTCCACCAGTCCATCACAGCCAGTCACTATCACCTGCCACCACCATGTTACACACACACACACACACACATACGAAGGAATACACACACACACACACGAAGGAATACACACACGCACACATACGAAAGAATACACACACACACACATACGAAAGAATACACACACACACACACATGCAACTCTCACATGAAAATCTCACTCGGTTTATATCTACACCTCACCAAGCATCTCTCAAACCAAATGCATTTCTTTCCACACGCAATTCTTACCCACTTAACTTTCTCTAGTACCGTACTGTACTGTACCACGCAACACTAGCACGATTTCTGCCCTCTTAGCTCACGAAAACACGAATGATACACACAGACTCTATCCAACAGCTCAGTCACACAAACTGTATAAATAAGAGCTAAAGTTTTTTTTATTTTATTTTTATTTTTTTTGTCCTGAAACAGCGATGCCATATTTCAAAAAATCTATAGCCTATATACCAATTTGAATGAAAGGAAGAAATAAGATTCAACTCCCTATGTTAGTACTGTACTATATAGCCAATTAGACCCTCAAAGTGGACCAGTCTGCTATAGTATACAATATATACAACTCTTTCACACTCATTTATTTCAGTAACTCATCAAACTCAACATGTTCACACTTATGGTTGGCCTAATATACAGTACAGTAGATGATCCTTGCCTGCATTCAACCCACACGTACATCATACATAGGCAAGACCTTCTCACTTAAAATCAACTCCCCCCCCCCCACACACACACAATATAAACAAGCACGCATGAACACACAAACACACAACGCCCTCGGAACTTATTTTTTTTATCTCCCGAGTGAACTATATATATGTGTGAGGCTCCCATAACCCGGAAATAAAGGACGGCCCCATCACATTCAGGGTTGTGTTGTGGTGGGCACTTGACTGTCTGTCTGGCTAACTCACTGATCCATTAAATGATTGACTGATTTGTTGGTTGATTGAGTGACTTATAATGAATTAATTGATTGGCTGTCTGATGGATTGGATAAACGATTGGCTGGCTGTACGGTTGATTGGTTGATTTGGAGAGTGATTGATTGATTGATGAATTATATATCGTATATATATTTGGTTGAATAGCTTCCTAGATAATAGACTTGTTGACTATCTGTCTGTCTGTCTGTCTGTCTGTCTGTCTGTCTGTATGTGTGCCTGGTTGACTTGCTGCTTGTCTGACTATGATTATATCTGACTGACTGACTGACTGAATGACTGAATGATTGACTGACAGACTGGTTGATGACTAAATGATTGACTGACTGTCTGATAAACTAACTAACTGACTGACTGGCTGTCTGATAAACTAACTAACAAACTGACTGGCTGACTGATATACTAACTGGCTTACTGATTGACTAATAGACTAATTGACTGACTGACTGACTGACTGACTGACTGGTATTATCTTGGTACACCAGATGGTTCATACACTGGAGAGGATGTCAGCCAACCCTAGTGTTTGGTTACTGTTGGGTCAAGGCAAGGTGTGTGTGTGTGTGTGTGTGTGTGTGTGTGTGTGTGTGTGTGTGCGTGTGTGTGTGTGTGTGTGTGTGTGTGTGTGTGTGTTTTAGAAAGAGAGAGGGGGTAGAGATAATGATTTTGTGTGTTTAATTAAGTGAGGAAAAGAAAGGTATTTTGTGTGTGTGTGTTTGTGTGTATGTGTATTTAGATAGATTAAGAGGAGAAAGACATTTTTTGTGTGTTTAAGAGAGGGAGAGAAACTGTGTATGTGTGTGTGTTTTAGAGAGCAATGTAGAAAGAAAGTTATTATGTGTGTTTAAGAGAGGGAGAAAAAGGGAATGAAACTGTGTGTATATGTGTGTTTGAGAGAGAAAAGGGAGAGAAACTGTGTGTGTATATGTGTGTTTGAGGGAGAAAAAGGGAGAGAAACTGTGTGTATGAAAAAGAAAGAGGGAGAAAAAGGGAGAGAAACTGTGTGTTTGAGAGAGAAAAAGGGAAAGAAACTGTGTGTATATATGTGTGTTTGAGAGAGAAAGTATACTCTGTACGTTTCGTCCATGTTTTTGAAGTGAGGTGAGGTGAGGTGTGCTGGTGGCCGAGTGTGTGATGGGTTTATGACGACTGTGATGTGTTGAACCGCAGTCAGCGTACCCTTGGCACCTGTCAACAAAGAGTTTTATCCCTACTGTGATGGCCAGAGTTTAAAAGAAAATGTATATATATGTGTATGTGTGTGTGTGTGTGTTGTGTGTATGTGTGTGTGTGTGTTGTGTGTGTATATGTGTGTGTGTGTATCCTCCGGTGATGGCTAGAGTTAAAAAATATATATATACTGTATATACTGTGTGTGTGTGTGTGTGTGTGTGTGTGTGTGTGTGTGTGTAAGATACTGTACTCCCTGCCATATAGTTTTGTTGTTCCAGTGAGATTTTCTTCGTCTCAAATAAAAATGATAGATGTCCTAGATAATATGTACTGTATGTGTAAATAGTTATGTAGTGTTAGCTGTATATGTTTGTGTGTGTGCACAATTATAATATTAAAAGTACTTGTTTTTTGGGTCGTGTGGTTCTTTGTATGTTTGTGTTCTTCTATTCATATGTTTATTTCGGTGTTTGTTGTCACGTGTTTTGTGTGTATTCTTGCATGCTCTTTGTTCGTTAGTTTGCGTGTATTCCTGAATGAATGTCCATGTCAGTCTGTCTGTCTGTTTGTATCTTTTGGTGTGTCAGTCAGCTTCAGTCTGTGTGTATGTGTGTGTGTGTGTGTGTGTGTGTGTGTGTGTAGAGATGTGTCAAGACTGGCTACCATATAAAGACCACGTGGTGAGTTGTTTGATGTGCTTCCCACTCTGGACATCAACCCTTCTTTCTATCATTTTTATACGCTGTGAAACCTTGAGTTGCGGGGCTTCCTAGCGATGAATAAATTCGTCTGAGGAACAAGTTCTTCAAAGTAAAATATAAACAGGAGATTGTCGTATTTCAGTTTCTTCGTTTTTAAAGACTTTAAGTGGTAATGATTCATCATAAATATTATGATAAATGAAATGTATAAATATAATGTTTGGCGAGACCACACACGAAGAACTTCATAAACTTCAGTAATTCAGGCAAGAACAAAATATCCATATTTATATTGTCATTCAATATGTAATTTCATTTTAATCCAACTACATTATCCCAAATGCAGTGTTGATAATATCATGAGTAAAAGAGAACTGATGATGCCCTTAGGAAGGTTTATGTTAGCACCAGTCCAGGAGAGTCGTGAAGGTCGGTTGGTGTAGGCACTGGAGGGTGGGGGTGCATGGCCGTACTGTCAACTGGTATTTTATGGGGGTCACTTAATCACAGGCACCTGCATCATGACTGTCGAAAGCAGTAGATATTTCATGTTGACATCTTCAATTTAACTGCGATTGAGTAATCATACTGGTAAGGATATATGTTCATGCAGGACTGCAAAAGTACAGGCCTAATCTATTATACAACAATATTTGCACAGATCTCACTTCAATGAACACAGGTGTTCAATGTGCAGTAATATATTTGTGGTATTAAAGATATATTTTAAAAAATAGGAGGAAGGATCAGTATCTCCTTCTCTCCTTGTATTAATAGTTTATAATTAAAATGAGAAAAGAATGGGGCGTGTGAGAGACACCAATGGGGCCCAGATTACTGATCACAGCTGCTAGATAGAACAACATGGACAGTACGTGTTGATTTCAGTCCCTTAATGCTAGCAGTGGAATAACGTTTTGTCTGAGGCTGTACCTAGGATTTACGGAAGACACATTAATACACTTGCTGACACGACCCCTTATGTGTGATCTGTTACTCAAGATGTAAACTAAATCTTATCTTTACAATTATCATTACAATAGACAGGATGTAATTCTGTGGAGGTGTTCTTATAATTATCTGTACTTTTATCAGCAGTCAGGTACAGAACCCTCATACCAAGGACAAACCACACCCAAGGCACTCTTCCCAATAATGTATACATCATCTCAAGACACACCACACCTACTGTACGTCACAACACAACCTGATTACTTGGAGGCACCACTAGAAAAACAACACATGCATGGCCATCCTTTATCCCTCAAATTTCGGCCGGCTTTTGTCCATACTTGTATACCTGGAAACTTCAAACAAACAATTCAGTCCTACTCTCTCTTCTATTCTAAAGTTCTCAGAATCTCAATACAACGAATATATCTTCTCTTTTATTCCTTAAACTTGTACTATTATGGAGTGCAGCAATATTTATGTGACCAGGACAAGGGGCAATAATAACGCAATACTTTCATAACACGACACACTCACGACACGACATATAATACACGATACCTTCTTGACAGTCATAAAAAGGAAATAAAAATATAAATAAAGAAAGATATAAAAAACAGAAGGACACAGTCAACACAAAGCATTTTCATGACGACACTTTTATGACACGACACCATCACTTGACACTGTTACTACACGACACGACACCTCTTCTAATCAACCCTCCCAAGACATGACCCCTCCATAACACAACACATTCACGACGGAACAAACACGCTATGCTATACTCGGAAAAAACACACCTCCCTCTGCCCCCTGCCACAGATTAACACCCTCCTCCCACATCATCTCACCCCTCCCTGATGGACGTACAGTACAGTACACACCACCTGCTACATAATCCCAGGGAAACCTCGAGAGAATGACAAGTTAAGAAGACAAATGTTATTCAAGGAAGTGGCCAGAAGTCAGGTCTCTGCTGTCCCTCTGTAATCACCAAGGTTGTGTGTGTGTGTGTGTGTGTAAAGAGAGAGAGAGGGAGAGAGATAGTCCTACATGTATAGTAGGGTCTGTTCAGGGCATTCTGTCCTATCTGTATGAATATTATTTCTTTATTGTGTGAGAGTTTTGTCCATATTTGTGTTGTCTGATGTATAAAGTGAGTGCATGTGTACGTGTGAGTGTGACCGTCCTATGTCCGTGTTAGTGAGGCAGGTTGTTGTGAGGGCGTTGTGTTGTTCAGCTTTAACACGTCTGCAGTCATGTCCAGGGTCACTCAGTTCTATGACCAAGCATATGATATCGTACCCAGCGTTGGATGTGTGTTATTGATAGTTTACACTTCTCCTTTGCATAATGAACGAATTAAATCCATCACACTTGGACTAACATCCCCAAGGTCACTCAATGTTATGTCCAGTCATGTGAAGGCTTGTTCCAGCATACGACACATTGGGTATAATAATATATTTCGAAGTAAATACCACGTTTCCTTTCGTCCAGAATTAACACATTGTATCTTAATTGAAAGAAAAATGCCCATCAGCCTCTTTTCAGAACTATTCTTTATTCGTTCTATATTATAAAACTGAAAATGTTCCTAAATGTTGTGTTAGAGTCGACAGTTCTATATATTTCCCGTACTTTCTCTTGTTCCTTGTGGTGCAGGACTGTTCATTCCTTCAATCTTTCACCTTTCCTCATACTTTTTAGTTATTTGTACTTCAAGACACTTCAAAACATTATGGCCTAAAATATTATTACTAGATGAGAAACACTTTGCCTTACGTTCCTGTCGTCATGGTCATGTTGCCTGTTTATTCACATTGTGGTATAATATGACATAGTATGTTGTTCTTGAGTGAAAACCACAGAGATCTTCCTTTCCATCTTTCCCACCATAAACCTCCTCATTACTTTCGTTCAAATATCGTTTTCACGTGGCCTTTTCATCTCATCTAGCACGGATGGATATCGATCGAATATATACCTTTTCCTCCACAATATGAGAAAATGCCAGCAAGTCTGAACGTACCACAAAATGTTGCCTGAAAACAAAAGGATGAAGAAAACGGAAGACGAAGAAAATACGTGCTAGACCCCTTAACCTCTAACCCTGGACGTGAGAGATGATGATCGGCCTCACAATAACCTTCACAACCTTGGCTGATGTGGTTCGATTCATGGCCTCCCTCCAGCCAGCCAGCCAGTCAGCCATGGTGGTGGAGGCGGCCGGTCACCATTCATCTTATGTTGTGGGAAAATGGCCGGATGTTGTGGGTAATTTTCCTAAGGCATATTGGTGATTGAGGCTGGAGAGGTGTTGTAGGTTATGAAGTAGAAAGAGAGAGAGAGAGAGAGAGAGAGAGAGAGAGAGAGAGAGAGAGATTTAGGTGGTGAGATAGAGAGATACTTAGGTGGAGAGAGAGAGAGAGAGAGAGAGAGAGAGAGAGAGAGAGAGAGAGAGAGAGATGTTTCTTATGTGTGAAGGTGTTGGATGTGAGTTTATGTTACATGTGTTTGTATGTATGAGGATATACAGTAGGGTATATGTTGATAAGGAGTGAGGTGATAAAAGGGGAGTGAGTATAGGCCTGAAATATGTTCCTCGTCAATTAAGACAGTTACTGGGTAGGGTAGGGTAGGGTAGGGTAGGGTAGGGAAGGGTATAGGACAAGATAGGAGGGTAGAAAGTAGTATTGGGTATATAACTGTAAGGCAGGGTGTGGCAGGATTGATTCGAGGTTGGGCAGGGTATAAAGTGGAGTAGAAGGGTAGAAACTATAGGTAAAGTAGAGATTAGATAAGAAAAAAATAGGATAAGGTGTGATATGTTGAAACAGAATAACGTATAGATGAGAAAATAAGAAAAATAGAACATTGTAAGGTGTGGTATATTGAAACAGAATAACGTATAGATGAGAAAATAAGAAAAATAAAACATTGTAAGGTGTGGTATATTGAAACAGAATAACGTATAGATGAGAAAATAAGAAAAATAAACCATTGTAAGGTGTGGTATGTTGGAACAGAATAACGTATAGATGAGAGAGAGAAAAAAAAACAGGGTAATGTGTGGTATATTGAAACAGAATAACGTATAGATGAAAGAGAGAAAAATAAACCATTGTAAGGTGTGGTATATTGAAACAGAATAACGTATAGATGAGAAAATAAGAAAAATAAACCAGGGTAAGAAAAATAGAACATTGTAAGGTGTGGTATGTTGGAAGAGAATAACGGATGATGGGAATAGAGGCGACAGTGATACAGTATACAGGAGACAATAGGGGCGAGAGTGGGTGGACATAGACTTTAGGTGCTTGGCGACGAAGCTTTTTATCAGACAATACGGGTACGGGTAGGCTGGGTTATTGTGGTGACGGAGAGATTGTATGGTGGTGATAGGGGTGAGAGTGGTGACATGTGGTGACGTCAAAGCTCATTCATGCATGCTGGTGTGTGTATTTTTTTTTTTTTTTTTTGTGATGTGTAAATTGCTTGGTAGAGGTAGAAGTGATGTTAAGATGAGTTATGAGTATTATATTATAGTGATGATGGGGTGATAGGGGCACCGTAAAATGTTATGACATGTGGTGACAACATAACAGGTTAGTGGTGGACTAATTCGAGGGTGTGTTATGATGTGATGATGGAGACGAGAGGGATGGGCAGATAAAGTCAAAATGTGCAATGACGACTGGAAATCTGAGTGTGTGTGTGTGTGTGTAAAACCGAGAGAAAGGGGATGATACGAAAAATGTTGAATTTGGGTGAGGGTGTTAAAATCGAGGCTTAAAAATTCTCCAGTAGCTCATCATGTCATCTCTCACGTCTCCTTGGTGTGGAATTCAGGTTGGGAAGTGCAGGAGATGGTGTCTGTGTGTGGGGGGGATGAAGTAGTTGTGACGATACTAGTTTGGGTAAATTTAGTTGACGTGGCTCCAGTGAAAGTGATAAGGTGGAAGTCATATGGAATCAGTTAGAATTATAAGTATTCCCCTCTGTGATGTTCTGTATATGTGTAATGTGGTAATAGGGATGGTGTTACTGGGACTGTACAGAGAACCAAGGTAATGACGATTAGAACTCCATACATTTTTGGTGCTTAAAGGCTCTGATGACTGAACGAAGAAACGAAGATGACGTATGAAATTGGAGTTTCCTCATTCGTTTAGGTTGTGTTACAAGTCATGCCATAATTATACACTTAGGTTCTGTCGTGTATAATTTGAGTGTAGTAGTAGTTGTTATTGTTGTTGTTGTTGTTGTGTTGTGGTGTTGTCACTGGGAGTCCCTTGTGTACCTGATGTGCTTATCACGACTTGGGTTCATCGTTATCGGAGTTGATAAGAAACATCCACAGCTGGTAATCAACGTGCTTAGGTCTGCTCATACCGTTTATGTTCGGTTTATACGTTTGCTATATATAGTAGTTTTGTAATTACTCAGGTCTTTTCTAGTGTACGGAATGTTACTGTTTGTTTATGTATGTCCCAACTTTAAAATATTGTCCTCAGTGATACCCAGTTACAGGTTCATTAGCAAATTATAATGAAATGGAGCTCATGTTTAGATATAAGAATGTGTATGGATTGGATACCATAAACTTTCAGATTGGGAAAACTTGATGTCCTTGAACGTTTTGTGAGAGTGTCAGTTTACCGTATGCAGTCTCAGTCAGTGTTCGTAGGATTTACTTAATAAAATTGTAACCCAGGAAACAAATAATCACACATGCACACACAACCAAAACAAACTGAGCCAAAAACATAACAACGTCTTTTGCATCGGTAATAGAACTGAGGATATGAAGAGGTATAGGTAGGGAACTCTGGTGCATATTTTCCAAGTGTTCATATTTTACCTTGTCCTGTTTCTTGCGTACTACGTCTACTCAAGTCAGATATACTTAACGATGATGTCTTGTTGGTATGATACTGTCCTTTGAACTTGATGTGTGAACCGGGGTCAGAGGTCTGGTGGTGGTGGTGGTGGACTTTGGATTCTCTTTACTGTATGTGTGGAATCTGCGTCTGTGGTGAATAAAAATCCATCGGTGTTTAAATTATCAACTCAATATGTATAAACTATTTGGTAATGATGCCCTAACAAATAATTCTAATCACAGTCATTGTAATATGCTATCACACTTTTTACATCATCCAGTAAATCTAGTTCGGATTTTGGCAGAGTTTACCAGATTATATAATTGAACATGAAAAGCTTCATAAAGAAAATCAGTGATGTGATTTAGACAATAATAATAATAATAATAATAATAATAATAATAATAATAATAATAATAATGGATGGGAAATCTGAAGTGCAAGGATGATTGTGTTTATGGTTGTACCTGAGGCATTAACTTGTTGAGGTGTGAGAAAAAGATGAATGAGGTGGAAAGGTTGAACTTGAGGTTATTATAATTTGTGGTTGAGGGATGTCAAGAGGCCACACACTACAACCTCTGCCTACCTACCTACCCACGGGGGATGTCAGTGTTTGGGTACAGGCAAGATATAACATTCTAGGTATGTACAGCCACAATCAAATATCCATCGACACTTTCCTTCCATCGTGCAAATAAATCAATATCATATCGAAATATAATCTTACAACACCTTATGTCAACTGATCCTCCTCAATTATTATTGTTATGAGTTGCTGCAAAATCATACACGTGTTGTTCTTTATTACCAAGATATTTACTACCATGGAAGGAAAGTATCGGTGGATATTTGATTGTGGCTGTACTGTATGTATGTCAATGGAAGTAAGGTGACAAAGGAATAATGTTAGGTTAGGTATGGACAATCGTCTCCAGGTGTGTTGTTACTCTCTCTCACAGTTCATTAGCATACCATGTGAAGAAGAAAATGAATACTGGTTGGATATTACCTATAGTAGTATCTGCATTATCATCATTTCTCATTAACTATAGGCGAAAATTATGCACGTTTAATTAACGCATGAGCGAAGCATGAAAAGGGAAAATTAAATACACATGGAGGCGCGTTAAAAGTGGCTAATTATATTTTCGTAATAAAAAGACAACATTAGCAAACATTTTATAATTTTCCTTTATTTTTATGCTGTCTGGATAGAGCATGCATAAACATTAGAGAATATCAGATTAACAAGTGTTGCAACAGCTACCCACTTATCGAAAGAACACTATCAAAGTCCATTAAAACTGGTCATGTATCTACTGCATGTAAAGTCACACCTGAGTGTATCGATGTTAATGTCTACGATTGTAGTGGCAGTGTAAGAGAGATGACTTTGTATCGTCTCCAGAAATGCCCACAAAGCGGTAGATTTAGTTTATGTTTAATTTAATTGAAATTTTATGATTAGAAAGGCAAATCTTCAACATATATAAAAAAGCAATAATATGGTATTTACTCCCAAGTATTTTTCGCAATACTTATTTGTGCTGTGACTCCCCAAATGTTGTTTTAATTATTGACATAAAAGAAGTTTTTTCCCTATTAATATCCTTGTCATATTAATTCTTAATTATTATCTGAATTACAGTGCTTCCATAAATTATCGTTAGTATAATCTTTGGAACCGTACAATTCCTCACTCACACAAGACTTAGGTTTAATGTAGATCATGACAACTCTTATAAGAACCATACACTCTATCCAGTATATCTGATTATTTACTGTAACACGGAAACCTTCTCTCACATCCTCCCTCTGATAGGCTACCCTCTTTCTGCTTTTCCTCCAAAATCCTTTCCTTTCATTCATCTTGTCCGTTGTAGGCTGCATGTGGAAATACTCATTTTTCACACCTGGGTTCACAGTCAGACTTCCGTACATTAATCTATTTAAAATCCTTATTTAAGAATCCAGAAACGCCTGAAGGGAAAGAGATTGTGTAACTTAGCTTTAGTGGGTTGCACCGTAAGAAAAAAAATTGACAACTCAACTCAAGATGTTAGGCTTCTACGTATTAGCAGGTGAATATGCGAAAACGAATTAGCAGTTCTCCCAACATGGGCATTGCAAGGACAGAAATGACTTGTTGTGGTGCAGAATATTCCGCACGCCCTCCAGGTGCGATTAAAAAATGGCAGATTAATTCAACAAGTGGTCACCGCGGGCAACTGAGTTTAGGACCCGCGTGGGATGGGGCGAGTCTGCCGAGTAGTAAGCCCAGCTGCCCAGTGTGTGTCTGATCTCGGTGCTGGGAGGTAGTGTCGGTCGGTTGGAGCTTGTGTGGGTACCATACTTTATTTAAATCTACGTATAAAAACACAAACTGGACACTTTAATGGGAAAGTCGATTACATATGATTGTGTTAAGAAGACTAGTGTAGTTTGATGGGAATAAGTACAGTGTACAAGTGCAGAAGGTGGGTGATGGCAACAACTTGTAACCAGTGGTCATGTGCGTTTGTTTACTAGCTGGCAAGTGTTGAAATTACCCGTTATAAGGGCTTTGATAACAAATACTTTCACCGTAATTATCCCAAATGAGATGACCATAAGCAGAAGTGCGCCTCTGACAGTGCAAGAACCGACCTCTCTTTGTTGGTGGTCATCTCTTATTACAGCATAGATGGTGATGCTGGATACTGAGATCATGGTGATTTTATAATATGGTGATGTCACAAGGATAATTATTATGCTTGGTAAAAAATTCTTATTATGGCTGGATACTGAGGAATATCAAATGGTGATGTCACGATTATTGTTGTAAGTTACATGATGTTGCTTGTGGTGACTTGACATCATGTATATAAGGATTATTAATCACTTGGGTTGGGTTGAGTCGCATGAGACTTGTCTATGTGCTTATATGCCCAGGAACTTCATATATGCCTTCACTATAATGTCTGGGTAACCAATCAGTGCATGCATTCTGCTTCCAATTCTGGATGCCAAGGACCTGAGAATTATGTCATGGTGTTTATTGTTATTGTACATAGTGGAACGATGACGTCTTGTTAGTTATTACTAACATCATAGTGACGTATGGTAGTCTTATTTTGTGTGATGAGTGTTGTATTAAATAAGGAACAGCTGTTGTTGTTGCTTTATGAACGTGATGGTGACTGAACATTATGGCTGGGGTGTCATGTGGTGAGGGTAGATAATGTGGTGGTTTCAAGTGTTACATAAAGTAGATTCACTGATGCATTGATAGGGATAGTCATGTCAGAGTTTGTGGGTAGTGACCATGGTGGTACTAGGCCATAACTAGTACCATGCAGGGTAGCCTAACTCGTGACTCTTTGTACCGTAGCCTTGTAATATGTATTCCTCTCCGATCTTTTCCTAATTTCCTACAGAATTTCAGTCCCTTCCCTTATTCATCCTTTTATTTGTAACTCGTAACAATAGTGGCTGTGAAAATATGATGGGGAAAATTTGTGTAAAGTACTTAAGGGATTATTTTATTTCTTAGATATATCGTACTAGTGAATGTACTCGTATTGGCTTGGCTTAATAATTATTTCTTCAGCAATTTAAATTTACAAGTTCAGAGTTAAGGATGGTTGGGAGGGTTTGTAGTTTTGCAAGAAACAAACGTGTACTGGCACTTACACAATTGCTCATAAATGTGACCTCGTTCGCTAGAGCATAAGAATAGGAAGTGAATGAAAGTATGTGCAGTCTATTATAGTTCAAAACAAAAACTCTACTACGAGGAGAATTATAGCCAGGAACCTATCCTTCTTTATGATGAATTAGATAGGAAAGATTAACTTACTTTGTGACAAATAAAGACCTATAGTAAGTAATATTTGTCCCTGTTGTACGTGGAATATCATAGTACATTTACATAATCCTAGATAACTATCTTACATTAACTTTAGTGTCACATCTCCCCAGAGTTAGGTAGGACAGGTGATACCACAGTCCCCAGTTACTGCAGCCTTCCTTAATTGAGAAGATAGCATACATATCAGAATCCAGTGCTTACTTGAGTGAAGGGTGGAGCGAGGTGGGTTGTGGAGTTTATTGGATGGCCAGGGATGTTTTATAGGCACTGTAAACACTCTTAGGGCCAACTTTCGTTCAAGGATGGGTGTGTGCTGAGTGGGTGGCGGTGGTGGAGGAGTAGGCTAAGTAGGCTATGTTGAGGTTAAAGTAAGGTTGGTGATAGATGATGATAATTTGATGGTGGCTTAGTGTACCGGTATGTTTTCAAAGCAGCAAGTTAAATTGGATACAGGTATGGTTCAGTTATGATTGGTGGTACCATATTGGAGTTATATTATCCTAAAATTGATGGTGGTAAAGGAAGGTAGCCTAATGTGATTGCGATGTAATAGATTCGGATCGTGACCATGGCCGGGTAAAAATCTTGTTTTGTACTGTATAAATGATTCTTAATGGCCTATTATAATTATACAGTATAAACTTATTACAGAAGGGAAGTTAACTTAATACGAAAAAAATAGTAGAATTATTCAACTTGCAGGCGGCATTGGTGATAGTTTAGAGTGATGTTTTTACCAAGGCAAACTATGATAAAGATAACAAATATTGTTTATAGCCCATTATTTATGTATTATAGATATTGTACTAATATTTATACCGTTGGTTAAATGTTAGTATGAATTCCAGTCTCCGTTTGTTAAAAAAAAAAAATAATCCAAGCATCATTTTATCTCGATATGTCACCTTTACACGTGTTAAAGTAGAGGACGATCACTGGGAAGGTATCTGTGAGGAGTCTGGTAGTTGGATATACAGACTGGTTGGAAGGAGAGAGCCTAGAGATGTTGTTAGATAATGTGTAGAGATGTGGATGGATTTAGTGTGTAGAGCTGTGGGTTGGTAGTGAAGTAATGGAAAGTATGGTTAGAGTAATTTGTGAGACAGTTTGATTTGAATGGAGTTGATGAGTGTGGATTGAGGGTTTCGTCAGCCAAGTTGGAGTATTGTAATCAGGCAAAGTGGAAAAGTATGGTCAAGCAGAATGAAAAATCAAGGTTATTCTTTAATCGTGTGAGAGGAAATGAGATCATCATCATAAATGATTGACCTTGACTAGGGAGGAAGACATTCGCTTCCTTTCTGGAATTATGCCACCTAAGTTCATTGACTCTGCCTTTTGACTGTGGGTCACAGTTGTTTTCCAATTCCCAGAAATATCATTTGCGGTAACCAGAAAAAAAAACTAAAGTATGGCACGTCATTATCTTTATGAGATAACTAATGATTGTAGACCTACGGTACTCTCACTTAAGATATTTTCTTTTCTACAGCTTCACCTCCATTCCCAGCTTCCCATTAGGCTACCACGGTTTGTAGACGAAGAAACAAACGTCTGTATTTATACTTAGAAATAATGTTGGTAAAATTATGGCCATCGACGAAACTTTTCAAACTATTAATCCCTTAGTCACGTTACATGTGTTTTGCGAGCAGCATAAATAGTCAGAGGGAAATCCCCTTCCCCCGAGTAGTCGCATTGTTCGACCATATAGTACGTGAGTCATCTCTTGAACCAAGTGTCACGCAAGCGTTATTCTTCTACATTCGCCAGTCAGATAAAGGTATCTCATTAGTACTGTCAGTGTTCTCAGATTTGAAAGACATCCATTAATTTGATAAGAGAAAGACTGATTGGAGGACGAAGGGAAAGGAAATAGATCATTGTGTGCTAACAGAGCCTAATCGGTCGTCCAGAAGGAAAAACTCGTGAAATTCATCACTTGGTACTCGTCATTTATGGTAGCTAGAGAGCAACTCGATACCTGGTAGATAATTGTCACTACAAACATTAGCTACAGTTGCCACCATAGAGGCTACTGTCCCGTGTTCTTCCAAGCTCCCCCCGTCCATGTGGTCTATTATTGTTACAGCTGTGTGAGTGTTGTTTTTGCCAAGGGTAGAGTGACAGTCATCATATTTTTCTCCCCTTTCTTTGCTGAAACATTATCTAGGGTGTCGTATTCTCCCCAAAGACAGTACGGTATCAACTCAGCTTCCTCCTTCCTGACGTTGATGAGATGTAAGCATTTACCCTAGGTATCATTGCTACATCTTGAGTGCCATGGTTCCCTGACATTTTATATTCAGGACGAAGTGTAAATACACCATCAAGCCCTCTGAAAATAGAAGCTTGTTATTTTTTATGATTATCATGCTTGTGCTTGTTCATTTAAATCGGATCAGTATGGTACTCCGAGAAAGAACCTACATTGATCTAGCCTATACACAACAACAAATAGCCTAGGCTACACACCAGAGCGCATCAGCCATCAGTACAAGAAACTAGATACTGTACACATATTTTGTTATTCGATACGAAACAAAATAATAAGCTTATGCTGCTTGGAAAATCATCGTTTTAGTTTTGAGATATACCGGTACCTTTTAATATTTGAGATTTCAAAACACGTAAGAATATCGACCGAAAACAAGAATAATGGCCTGGCGATGAAATATGGGCCTGATTAGAGAGATATACTGGGGCGATGACGCAGTAGATAGGGAAAGTAAGATGACGTACGGCAATGATTGGCTGGTTATTAGACAATTATCCAGCCCGCAGCAACCACAAAACAGGGTATTGTGTGTCTCTCAGTCTGTCTGTGTGGGCTTTCTCACGATTACTTGGTATCCGACGGTACCTGTATGGAGAGGATTAGCCGAGTGGTTCCATTCGCATTTATGTTTACTAAAATCTATAGAGAACTTCCTTACGGAAGTAGGCCTAGGCTATTCTTCAAGGTGGTAATGATTCTGCCTGACTTTCGATAAGGTTATACATTCCTTCAAACATCTTTCGAAATGGGAATGAAATGATGACAGACTATTAACAATACTATGGTCGTGGAATAGGCTTGGATAAATGATGACTATAGTGGAGAGGGATAAAGTGGATAGTGGATCGTCAGATGGAAAAGAAGTAGATGTTGGCAGTGTGAGGGAGAGGGAATGACGTCATGAGTCACAATTACAGGCTGCAGTTGTTTAACAAGGACTCGAGTATTTTGGTGGCGTGTGTGTGATTGTGTGTATTTCAATCTTCTATTTGCTTGTGTAGGCTAGGCTATGTATGCACTGATGCCTTTGTATTTGTTGTACGATTCGACGTGGTTATTTAACACTTACGTTTTTTGAAGGATTACCATTTGTAGGCCATTTATCATTTTGGTGTTGGTATAATCTTTTAAAAGTTGGGAGTGTGTGTGACAAGAGTATGGCACGAGATAACGAGGTACTGTAGGCCTAGTGTAGTGATATGAGATTGGTATGGTGGTAGGAATTATGTAAATGAGAAGGTAGTACTGTATTTATTTTATTTCGCACTTCTGTGGCAAATGACGTGTGAAATTACCAACTGTTTGTTAACGAGATTATAATAACACTGTATAAATAGGGTATTAAAAAGATGGATGGCCTAAGATAAATATACTTGGCATTTCATATAAATCGAATGGTTTGAACAATTCTTGTGGAAGAGACAGTGCTGTGAACACTATTGGAGCATAACTTTAATTAAACAGTGTACAGCTTTTGTACAGTGTTTCCGGTTACCGTATAGACGTAGGGTACTGTAAGTGAATCTAATGAGAAGGAACCTAAATAATAATAGTGGGTACGTGGGTCCTAGTGAGGATGGTAGTGAGTGAAGTGGTAACTGGTAACTGCGGGATTCTGGTCATCACCCCGGGGTCTCTCTCTCACGCATCTCCATCACACATTAGCCTCTCACAGCCTCCACCCTCAGTTGTATATTATGTGTGTGTGTGTATGTTCACTCCACTCACCACTTCATGTCTTTACCACTATACGAGTACTCCTCAAAACATGTTAATTTTTTTTCTTCTGGTACATAATCTACTCCTTAGCCTACTCCTGCTCACTCCACACTCTTTCCAGTCGTCGTTATGGACACTCGTTTTAGCTACTGTCTGTCTGTCTCATTGGTCTGTCTGTTCTCCACTCGTGAGATTGACACGACCCAGATGTTCTGTAGTTACCCACCCACTCTGCCCACACCCTCCCCCTCACACCTACCTACCTGTGTTGTCCATTTCCCATCCCTTGTCTTACTTCCATCACCACCTGTCTTAAGAATCCCTCAGTCCTTATCCTACTCACAACACAATCTGAGTTAGGCTATATATTTTCTACTCCTTGGTTTACTCACATACCTCTCTCTCTCTCTCTCTCTCTCTCTCTCTCTCTCTCTCTCTCTCTCTCTCTCCGTGTGTGTGTGTGCTGGTGGAGACTGTGATACATACACGGTACACCCCTGACCATTGTTAAGACACGTGGTGAAGGTGAGGGCGATGGTGACACGGGAGGCTGAGATTTGAGAAGGGTGGGTGACTGTCGCTGTTGTCTGGCTTCATCTCTTGAGAAATGTTACTTGAGACTATTCAGGTGTCAGGTGTAGCCTTGTTGACCTATTTCTGTCTTTTTGGTGTATGAATTTTGATTTATTATTTATTTATTTATGTGTGTGTCTAGAGGACGTTGGTTATTTTCTTGTAGAACATCGATTATTTTTAATAGAAGTGTAATTTTGTTCTCAAACGATTGTAACTGTATTTTCATTATTATGATTATAGTACTTAATAATTTTTACTTAATGATTGTACTTGCAAGAACAGCACCTTTTTACTTTTAGTTGGAAGAATTATACACAGAAAACCGGACTAAGTATTGACTAGACTAGACAGTGACTGGACAGTAAGTAAGCTTATTAGTCTAACACTCAGGGTCGGTAGCCTAAGCCTACAAGTACCGGTATTATATAAAATATATAATTTGTGCATATAATATTACGTTCTCTGGTGATTTGCAGATTAGGTTTACTTGCATATATTAATAGTACCGTACGTGTATGTAGACTATTCCAAAGCATGATAGGCTAGTCGTTTAGTTAAATCGGTCTCTGGAAGCATTCTGATATTCGACTATGAGATTTCACGATGAGCAAGAGTAGTTAATAGTTAATAGTTAAAGAAGTACGACTGTAGGTAAACGATACAATAGACTCTTGAATAGAGTAAAAGAGGCGAGTGAAGTGTTAGGCTGAAGTAAGAGGGGACGAGTAGCCTAGTGAGTGAGTGAGTGAGGCAATGACCCCCATCATCATCATCATCATCATCATCATCATAGTCGTCATTGTCAGCCATCATTATTAGCCCATTGTAGGACAAAGACCTTCCACTAAATTACCACCACTCTGTCCTTTTCAGTGTCATCAGTTCGTGTGTGTGTGTGTGTGTGTAAAGTTAGTTGAGTTTGACTGCAATTTATGTGTTGCAAGATTTGACACGGTGTGGATAAGATTCATAGTGTGTGTACAAGGTTGATTTTTATAAGTGTTTGCCTTTGTTGATGTGTTGCAGTGCAGATGTTATAGAAAAAAAGAGTGATAGGCTATGCAGAGTGTGTAGGCTATGTTATAAATTAAAATGTTTAGTTTACAAGTGTTGGGGAGAGTGTATGGTTGTAAAACAGTTTTGCTTTATATGGATGTATCATTGTTGTTGTAGCTGGTGTGGTGGGTGTGGGAGGGTGTGTTAGTGTGGTGGGTGTGAATGCGAGTGTGGGAGGGTGTGTTGGTGTGGTAGCAGTGGCGGGCGGGTAGAGTGACAAGAACAGTGGCTGGTGGTGTCGTGGTTGTTAGGGTGACAGGGTAGATGATGATGATGATGGTGGCGGATAGAGTGACAGGTGCAGGGGATGGTGCTGGAGGTTAAGAGTGACAGGGACAAGGGATGGCAGGGTATAGGTGATGGTGGTGGGTGGCGACTAGTGTGATAGGAGGAAGGGATGGTATTGGCAGCTAGAGTGAAAGGAACAAGAGATGTCGGTGAGGGCTGACTGCTAGAGTGATGGAAGCAGAGGGTGGTAGGGGCGTCTGGGGTAGCCTAACATGGGAGCAGCAGGGGTTGGTAGCCTAGTGACAGCAGGGGGGAGAGGGCAGTGGTGCATGGTGGAGACTGAAGGATGGAACAGAGGCAGGGGTTGGTAATGACAACTGAGGCTGGGGTAATAAGGGCAGGGGAGATAGTGATAGTGGTGGTGGTGGTGGTGGTGGTGATAATGGTAGTGACAGTGACTAGGGCAGCCACAGCCACGATAAATGGACAAAGGAGTGGGTGAGGTTAGGTTTCTGGGCCACATTGTAGACCCTGAAACAAGATAACTCCGCCTGTCACCGCCACGCCCTCGCTCCCACCACCCATGATAGAGAGAGAGAGAGAGAGAGAGAGAGAGAGAGAGACCTAGGACGTGAAGGGCCAAGACAGCTACTGGGGTCACCGCAAACACTCGGAATACGTCGCTGCGGGGACACACTGGCTAGAGTTTCTGCTTTCGACCCCGAGAGGTAATTTGATCTGACGAGGGCGTTGTAGAGGTGGTGCGGGGATAGGGGTGGAGAGAGAGAGAGAGAGAGAGAGAGAGAGAGAGAGAGAGAGAGAGAGATTGATTGGAAGTGTTGGGATAAGAGTTACGGAAACAGTGAAGGATGGGAGGCATGGAAAGGAAGATATAGGAGTAATAGTAGGAATGGGTAGAATGTTGTGAATGTTGGAGGGTGTACGGAATAATGGAGGGGTCAGGCACACGGAAAAAATATAAAGGAAAAAAAATACAAAGGACGAGAGAACATTAATTTTCATGTTATTCATATTTGGCTTTGTGTTGCTTGTGAGTAAATGAAAGGATGGTTAGTTTTACCATAAGTTTGAGAAGATTGGGAACAGGATGGGAAAGCGTAAATCTTTAAGCTCCAAAAAAAAGTAGAAAAGAGAATGTAAAAGGGTCAGAGAAGCCACGATGTGTTGAAAGAAGAAGGATGTAATGTAGATCTTCAGAAGCGAAAGGAAGGAATCAGATTTTGGAGATAAGTCAGGGAGGAGAAGCTGGGGGTTTTGAGGATTGGAGAAAATCCCGAAGGATGAAGGAAAAACATAGGTGCAGAGAAACAGGGAAGATGAGAGGGACGTTAAGTGGATGGAGAAGAGAGGGAGGAAACACGAGCTGGAGGAGAGGAGTGGAGGGGGAAGAGAGGCAAAGGAACTTGGGTCGGGAGGTGAGGGTAGAGGAGAGAGGAAACAGGAGCTGGAGGGCAAAGCGAGGGTAACAAAAACATCTAAGTGAGAAAATAGAGAGTGAAACAAACAGACAGAAAAAGACTTTGTAAAGTTATTGTTACGAGAAAATACACGAATCCAGTATTATTCTGCGACGAGTCTTCCTTAACGTTATGATAATTATAGTTGTTAAAGTCTATAAGTACAGTACGTGTCTTTAAGGACCTAAATTATCAAGCAAGTGTTACCAGCAACTTTAGATCAGGAAGAGATATCCTGCGTCAGATGCACATGAGAACCACAAGGGGAACAAAACCCAGGCACAAGACGTGACACCCAACACCACCAACATTTATGCATCGTTCTCTGTGCAGGTTTTTGCACATTGCCACCGCCTCTGTTGCTGCTGTTGCTGCTGTCGTGTACCACTGAATTCTGCGGACGTGTTGAAGGGGAGGGACAGGGGAGCGGGAAGGTTCAAGAGGAGAGTTTCAGAAAGTGGGTCACGGAAATGGGATTCAGGTAATGGGAGATATGTTAGTGAATGGAAAATTTTAAAGGGAGTGGACGGTATTGAAAGGCTGTTTGAAAAGGTAGTAAAGCGGAAGAGAGAGAATTAAGCGGAGGGTTAGGCTAGGCTAGCTACAACTTGAAGGAGAGAAAGCGAGGAAAAATATAAAGTTACACCACTGTCACTGTATCTGTGTCTCGGCCTACCAGTTAACCACCAAGACAACACGTGATCTTCCTGCCTCTGTATCCCGAGGCCACACAATCACTCAGTCACCAGGCACAAAAAGTGACTCGTTTTACTCCACTCGCAACTTGACGTCTTGGTAGCAAACTGATAAGTCGGTTTTTACGTCGCAATGAGTTCTTCCTGTTCGGTATATAATGATTAATAAATTTATTTTTATCTCTCATTGAGCAGATTTATCAAATTGGTGGATTGGGTTTCCTTCTAAATGGGCACTTTTTTTTTAATCATAAAACGATGAAGAATATTTCCGAGATGTTATGAACTTATGAGTTTGAATTGTTGGGAAGTTTTAGGCTAGGCAAGAGCCAGGACCTGTATGTTGTGTCTGGTAGTTTGATGGTAATAGTTCTGCAGAACGGTTAAATAAACCTATGTAAACCTTTTGAAGCCTACTGCATGGCTTCATATGGTGGGCTGCTAGAGTATTGTATGTATAGGCTACTAAAGTAAGATGAATACAAGGACATTGTATTAAGTGGGCCATATGGGTACTTAGGTTAGGCTGGACACACTAGAAAGGTGGACACTAATGCGTTGTGGATACTGACACCCTCTGGAACCTAGACACTGGGCAAGGTCATAGGTCTGGTGGTGGTGGTGGTGGTGAGAGGTGTTCACAGAGACAGGTGTCACTGTGGCCTAACGAGTGGGTCTTGTTTCACACCTCGACCACATTATGTTTCCTCCCCACTCTCTCTCTCTCTCTCTCTCTCTCTCTCTCTCTCTCTCTGGCTGTATAAACTGTGCCTAATAAACGTCAGAAGAGGCTTAACCTACTGCAGATATTTTCTCAAATAACCTTGGTACTTTATGACTCTAATTTTAGAGGTTTCTAAGCACAACATTAGCGTGATGTAAACATATTCAGCAAATGTTCATACCATAACGTTATCAGAGAACATCGTCTTAACAAACACAGTCCATCACAAAATTTCCTTCATCATCTTTTAAGCATCAATTCCCTTCATCACTCCCAGCTTTCTCCTCCTCCCGTCATGCACCCTCCCCACATCATCTTTCCTCGCCTCCATACCCACCCCACCCCACCCCACCCCACCTTCCCCTCTGGCTCTCTGACCAGCGTATCATTAGCCTCATGAACTGACATAATTATACTTTATGAATACAGATTCCCCCCACTACTAACACTACCCTCCTCCACGCTGCATCTCCACACACACACACACACACAAGCCCGGGAGACAGAATATATAAAAGAAAGGAAGGCACAATATTTCATAATAATTTTAAATATTTCTTTGATTTGTTCATAAGTCTATACAAAGATGATTAATTTTGATATACGCTACCAAAAGAGCGATTGATGATATTGCGAATTCCATATATATTTTCTACTTTTCTGTAAATAAGGAAGGAGGAATTCAAGGGTGACGGCAGTAGCTTCTCACTCGTGTAAAGTTTAAGACGAACCAAACACGTGAACTTTTCTGCTTCTACCCTTGTGTGGAGAAGTGTTAATGACAGTCTTACGCTCTCCCTCTCCTACCATTCTCTCCCCACATATACACACACACCTCCTCGGTCCTTGGCAACAACAGGGGGTCACGCTGGGCAGGATGCAGTAATGACCACAGAAAAAAGAGGAAGGGCGGAGGAGAGTGCTGAGGAGACGAATAAAAACGAGGAGGTGGTAGAGGTGCTGGTGGTGCTGTAGGAGAATGTAAAGGGGCAAGAGTTGATGACCAAATTGCCTAGGAGGTTTAGAGGGAAGCTGAAATTGTTAAGAGTCAGTAAAGGGAGAGGAGATGGGGTAGGAAAAAAGAAAAGGAAAATAACAGATAATCATATACCCTGAAGAAGAAAACCTATGCCAGATGAAGAGGGGAATCGGTAAGACAATGGAGGGCGGAAAAGCAGAGAAGAAACCAGTAAGGGGAAGAATAGAGAGAGCCTGGGCCAGAAGGTGCTCATAGTGTCCTGGGGTAAAAAAGGAAGATGGGGCGTGGGTGTCGGAATTCACGCATGGTGGGCCACTTGGATCCCTGGGTGTCGCATCTGGGTCCCATGTGGTCTTCTTGTGGGTCCCAGCATGGTCTTGTGGTTGTATGAGGTGCCTGTGGGTCCTTGTGGTTGTGTGTTGTGCATGCATGGGTCTGTATGGTCCAAGTGGTCTTTGTAGTGTGGGTCCCTGAGGTTATTAGTTGTGGTTGTGTGTGGTTCGTGTGTTGTAGTCGTGTACGGTACCAAATAATTTTAGTTGACGCCAGGTAGGATGGTCTTGAGGGAGAGTTTGGGCTTTCTGATTTGTATTGATTGTATTTACTGCTATGAGAAATTGCGTCAGGTTTTGTAGTGCTAACGTTACCATGCCTGTCCGGCGTAGCTGTGTCGGGTCTCGTGTGATGTTGGGTAGGGTGCCATAAAATGCTCTGTTGGGTGTCGCTTGAGGGCGTGTCGGGTGACGTGTGGGTGAGTAGGTGAGGTGTTAGTTAGGTGGTCATACATAAGTTTGTCGTTGATTGCGGTCATTCCCTTTCCTTACTGTGGTCCTAGATACTCCGTCACGGTTGGGTTGGTATAGGCAAGGGAAACGAGTTATAATGTTGCCCTCTGCCGCCTTAGGTGACGTGAGAATGCAAGTCACCTGCCACTTCTCTACCTCTTACTGATCTTATTGTTGTTGTCTGCTACTGAACCACTGATTTTAGCTGTTGAATAAAAGATATTTTGTCTGTACAGATTATACCTTGTGGTGAAGCATTAATGAGGGAATAACTTTGGCGTGGAAATGGCCGGTAATTTTATAGGTTAGTTCTTTTCATTTGTTCTTGTGTATGTTGTCGGTATTGATTATCCTTTTAGAACAATTGAAATACATTCATCGAACTTCACTTACAATTATTATTCGAAGTGATTTATTTATTAATATAGGCTATACCGTCATGCGTACTTGAACAACGATTATGTAGTGAACTGTTTGATCCAGGTAAACTAATAGAGAAGTATTGTGTGTCGTGGAGTGAGTGGCCTGCAGTAGCCTAGACACCCAGATAATTATGATAGTCCTGCATTATGGAAAGGTTGAAG
Source organism: Petrolisthes manimaculis (assembly GCA_034508575.1). NCBI lineage: Eukaryota > Metazoa > Arthropoda > Malacostraca > Decapoda > Porcellanidae > Petrolisthes > Petrolisthes manimaculis. The sequence continues at coordinate 47,969 of JAWZYT010000269.1, forward strand.
ACAGTACCGTACCAAGCAAAAGTTATATATTTTGTAACCCTGAGGTGCTGATTTATGTAGGTAGCCTAGTCCCTTTCGTAACGCTTGAATATAAATGATTCAACGGTATATCTTCCTCTTACATTTAGACTTTCAAACTCATTTCCTTACCTCAAAATAATGAGCGACAACTACCTGTAGATTAAGTTCATCCTTGTACTTTCTGTGTCCTATAATGTCAATACAACCAGGCTTATTGTTAATCTTTATCACCACCAATGCACAGATGAACATATATTTAGAGGTTAGGGAGATATCAGACAGGCTATTCTTATGTTCATTTGAATAAGATAAAAACGTTTCATTGTTGAACCATAATAAATATTGCTAAGTTATGTTTTATAATGAACTTTATGAAGATCCAACAGACAGCATAACGTTTGAGAGGGTCATGTGACGCTCAACAGGTTAATGTAGTGTGTGGCCTCCAACGCACGGGAGAGTGAACAGTAACTGAGCATTTTAACTCCTAAGGCCTGGACCGTCGCCAAAACCCTCCCCTCCTAAGCAGTACCTCCCTCACTCCCTCACTCACTCCCCTTCTCCACACTGCACTCTCCCTTTCACCTGCACCACCTCCTCCTCCTCCTCCTCCTCCTCCTCCTCCTCCTCCTCCTCCTCCTCCTCCTCCTCCTCCTCCTCCTCCTCCTCCTCCTCCAGCACTGTCTGCCTTCTTGTCCTTATGCGATGCCACTTCGTCTGCCTCCTCCTTTTTATGTTTCCTTTTCCTTCCTATACTTCTACTCCTTCCTTTTTTCTCCAATACCCTTCTTTCTCATCCTCACAACACCATTCACTTCACTAGGCTACATGCAACACAGGTCACTTCCCTAGTTCAGCTTCTTGCAGCACAGGTCACACTTCACACCTTGCAACACATCCCTGACCCACAGTGTCTCTGGGAGCTTAGACTAGTTCCACTCTGGCTTGTCCTCCTTCCTCACTTGATCTACTCTAGTACTGTTTATTGTCTGTTGTGTTGTGGTGGGTCCCTTGTCGTTTTGTACACCACTCGGCTTTTGCTGTGTGTGTGTGTGTGTGTGTGTGTGTGTGTGTGTGTGTGTGTGTGTGTGTGTGTGTGTGTGTGTCGTGGTGTTTTGTTGTGAGTGTGGTGGTGATGGAAGTAGAATTGTGATGGTGGTGGCCATGTTCACTAAGTTGTAATGGTTATAGTTACAATTGTATGTGTTTTGGTGTTGTTGGATGTAGTTGAAGTAGGTGATGGTGGTATTGTTCTAGTGGTATAATGATGGCCTCAGTTGTGTTGGATGGTACCGTAGTGGTGGGGTGGCAGCCTCAGATGAAATGGTAATAGTACCGTACCATACTTGTGGAAGCTGTTAAAGGCAACACACTGATGGTTGCAGATGTGGGAAGAGATAGATGGCGTTTTTTTTTATAGTGTGTGTGTGTGTGTGTGTATGTGAAGACATGAATGTATATCTTTACATTTTATAGTGTTTTTCTTGTTTGCGAATAGATACTTCAGTACAATGTAGCCTGTATGTTTGCATATTAGTGTGTGTTGTCACCGATGTATCTGTGTTCAGGTCTGCAGACTATGCTTAATTGTGTGCACTTGTAAAGTTGCATCACAACACAGTGTATTTAGACACTGAACCCATTATTGATATATCCAGATCCTCGACCTAAGCAGGTAACCGGATTTTCCCCTCCCCACTCCCTGTACTATGTTTGGAATTGACTGATCCGTTCATGTATTATGCAACGAACAGAGTGACGTCAAGTTCTCCGTAGCTTATACTGCATGTAAAGAATCCTTGGGACGTGCACCGGCAGTTTAGTCCCTTTTAATTAGCTGAAGGACAGAGGGTTTAAGTGGAGTGTCCTTTAGGCATGCAACAGTGGTATGGTATTGGGGTTGATCATGCGAGGTGGAAGTTGCTTAGGAATTTAAGGGAGTGTTAGCTACGATTGGAGTAGAATATTGTTGTTTGATGACGATGGAACTATTAAGCGTTGGTCTATATATGTTATAATAATATGTTGGATAAAGTTGATTTTCTGTCGAATTAATTTTTTGTTTTCAAGATTTATACTGATATCGACAGGTTTAGGATATATAATATTATGTCGTATGCATGTGTATACCTTTAATGGGGATGGGGATGTGAGCAAGTTTGGCTGTATAGTACACGGAGAAAACTCATTGATAAGTTTAAGACCGCTTGTAAAAGAATAGAAAACAAAACAATGGCTTAACGATGAACGATACAATTATAGTTCCTCGTAGCCTTGTGTCTATGAAGTCATGTTTTAAGTCATCAGCAAACCACAGTCCAATTGTATGTGTGTGTGTGTGTGTTTTTATTTATGCAGTGCTGTTGTAAATGGTAGCATCCGTGGCAGGGTATAGAGGACACGGAAGGAATTAATTTCAGTAGAGTGAGTGTGTTGTAAATTATGGATTTCTTGGCAGGTGCTAGTTTAGTGAGTGGATCGAAAATGTTAAATTATAGTGATGCACTGGACTTTTTTTTTCTTTTGTTTTGACAGGACAGGTGAGTGTAGGTGAGGTGATGGATGGGTGGCGTGTGAGGAAGTGGATGTTTTGCGAAAAGATCTACATAAATAGTGTGGATATAGGGAGGGATGAGTGAAGGGTTTAGAAACTGTTGGAGCAGTATTCGTATATCTTATGAGGGATCAGTAGTTAAGAGGGTGTGTATGGATTGATGGGTAAACACGCAGTTTACTAAAAGGGGTAAAATTTAGTGATAATAAGAAAGGAAAATAATATATATATATATGGAACAGTATTTTAGCTTTGAAAGACAGTGATTTTTCTTTGATATTGTGTATGTCATATCCAAGTTGTCAGGAGTGCTTCACAAAGATTAGTATTTCTCTGAAGTTAGTCAGAGTAAAATGGGAAAGTCTTGAGCCGTTGTTCGAAGGTTAACGAAAGATGAGGACTTGGGAAAAAGAGGGAGAAGGCAGTCAATGAGTGATGTCCTCGTCTTTCCGTTACACACACACACACACACATATGAGGCGTACACACACACACACACACACATGAGGCGTGCCATGATAAACGGGCAACCATTACCCAGGGTCAGGGGAAAGCTTTAAGCAGCTAAATTGCCGGCTCTTATCTCTTGGCGGGAAAGATCTAAACCCGGCACACGTTGTCTTAACCAATGTTGTCACAAAACGCTGGCCAGGCAAGTGAAGTAAAGAGAAAAAATATATAAATGGATATGTTGAGTGGGAGGAAAAACATTAGCCAGCACTTACAATTACTATATATATTTTTCCTTTTGCTATATATATTTTTCTTTTTGCTATATATATTTTTCTTTTTGCTATATATATTTTTCTATTTCTTTTTTGACCTGGGGAGTTTTCGAGTATTTACTGTGGTTACAATTGACAAAACATGAGGTTGGTAATCTTTCTAGGACAGGGAAACAACACTTGGCAACTTACTGTGATAATAACTCAATTCCTCAGTGGTGTTGATCTAAAGGCATTTGTACCGTACTGCTGTTTGCTATCCTTTTACTGCTGTTTTAGTCCTGAAATAGTTAGTTGGGGCTTTGAAATAGTATAAGCAGGTGTTCAGTTAAGTGTGGATTTACATGTATATATACAGTAGCTTGACTTAATGTGAAGGTAAAGGTTATTAAGGATATACTCATAGTTTATGGTGATATCAATAATTTATGGCTTTACGGTATATAAAAAAAAATACAGTATATATACATAAATGAAATATTAATTGTTTATGTTGTTGTGTCCCCATCATCCCCCTCTTCACTTTTCCTATCCATCATTATCATATCATTGTCACTAGTAATCACCACAGTAATTGGCTGGCTAGTACGTACTTCATCATATTCTGTGCGGAAGTTAAGGAAAATATTGGTGTGTGTGTGGGAAGAGTTTGTCATGGGGTGGGTGAAGGCTTCATGTGCTGGGTGGATCATAGTGTAGTTTGTCAGGCTCACGGCTTGTTGGTGTTGTCTCAGAGGGAAGGTGTAGTCTCAGAGGGAAGGTGTAATGGACTGGAGGTTCATTTTGGTACATTGGAGCGCCTTGAGTCCTCCAAAGTATGCTTGGAAGAGTTTGGAGGATTCAGTTGCTCCAGATTTACCTATACAGGCTACAAAACATCTGCCTTAATGTGTGTGTGTGTATGTGTGTGTGTAGTGTCGTGGTTCGGAGCCCCGCTTGTGTTGTGTTGGACTGAAGTTTATTTGGGTAATATTTTGTGCCGTCCTGATCCTCGCTGTTCTTCTCCCATCCACTCACTCGTCTGGTCTCGCCACTCCATCATCATAATCTCCACCCTCCTGTACCCCCCAACCCCCCACCCCCTCCCCCTCCCCCAACCCCCCAACCCCTCCCCCACCCCTTGCATCTTGTATTATACGGCACATGTATTTCTCGTTCACGCCTCTCCTTACATTTTTCTTCTTCTTCTTCTTCTTTTCCATCTCGTTCGTGGTGTTGATACGGTACGTAGTTTTTTTCATTCTTAATTAATTTTCCTATATCTCTTCCTCTCGTCTCTTCCTCTCGTCTTCGTCCTCCCTCCACCCTTTCCATCCTCCTTTCAACCCTTCATCCCTCTTCCACCATTTCATCCTTTTCTTCCCCAACTCTTCCTTCGTATTTTTTCAACTTTTTTTCTCCCTATACTATACTCTTCTCTGTTCTTTCTCTCACCAGCCTGTCTCGACTCCTTTTACCTTATTTATACCCACTATCAGAGATCCCCTTCCCCCCATAACAGCCTCCCATTCCCCCATAACAACCTTCCCTTCCCCCATCTTTATAATGCCCCTCTCCACTTCTATTCTCCTTTATCGGTATCTCTAATTTTTATAGTACCCATTTTCCTGACCCTACCTTGCCTTCTCCACGTCCACTCACTCCACCCTTACCCCTTGAACACACACACACACACACACACACACACACTCATCTCGGTACTTTTAGGTTTACTTGGATCTCTCTTCGACTTCTTTTCAATTGAACGGTTCAAGTATACATTTGTGTACCGGTACTCATCCTTCAGTATTTGACTATTCTCCTCCTTATAGTTGTCAGCATCACACTCCTTCAGACCTTACTTCTATTATCACATCACTCCTTTTTCTCTTTACATTCGTCCCCTTCCCCTTGTTTCTCCCTCTCTTTCCATTCGTCCCTTCCCCTTGCCTCTTCCTCTCTTTCCATTCGTCCCCATCCCCTTTACCCCTTTACATGTACTCCAGAATCCACTCGAGGTTCAGGTAGCGCCCAGACAAGGTAATGGACGTTTGAAAGTGGTGTAGTTATTAGGGTTGGTGGCTGGCTGGCTGCAGGGTGAAGTGGTTGTCAGGCTGAGAAGGAAGGTTGGAGTAGACAGCAAAAATGGGATGTTTGTGACCACTGAAAAAAAATTGATTAAGATGATATTTGGATTATGTGCATGTGTGTTGTTGTTATTATTTTGTGACGTGGTTTGAATTATCTATTAATTTTCATATATCATACGGTATCTATTTTATATTGATTTTAGCCTATACAGAATCAATTTTACAACAACGTATATCTATATATCTGTCTATCTATAGGGAGGGTTGTTTGTGTGTGTGTTTATAGGGAGGGTTGGGCGTGTGTACAGAGAGGAAGTTTAAAGTAAGAATTTTGGTGTTTTTTTAAAGAACGTTAAGAGTGTAAAGTGGGATACTTGTAGGGGTAAAAATTAAAGGGGTGTTTGTAGGATAATATGGGTTAGTTGTTAATGTTATTGTGAACTTGTATGGAAAAGAACTGTTGTGAGGAAAGGGTGAAAGGTTTGTTATTTGGGGGCGGGGGTAGGTATAGTTATGAGACTTACATGTGTGTTCGTGTGTCAATGTGTGTGTTTGGGTTCAGAGTGAGAAGAGTAAGATAAAAATAGGATGGATATATACAGGTATGAACGATGTTGCGTGGAAAAAAAATGTCAGAAATAATACAGAAAAGTACCAGTGATCTAGTTAGTTATCAGAGCAAGGAGGGTGTACTGTAGGCAATATGTTTCTGCAGATGTTGTCTAGGTGAATAGAAAGGTAGACGTCTGGAGGATACTATACTTACACTAGTAGTAGCTATTAGAGAGAGAAAGGTGTATGCACATATACCTAATATTATGATGTTGTGAGAAAGAACTGAGTATGGAAGTGTAAAATGGGATAGGGTGTATATACAGTAGCTAGAAGAGAAAATAAGGTGTAGCCTACGTACAGTATATATTAGGGTGCTGTGACACGGAAACTATTGGGAAGAAAGTGTATATTGAAATAGAGTGTGTATAGATATTAGACAGAAGAGTGTACGGTACAGTAAAGAGATGGTTGTTGTTGTTGTTATTGTTGTTGTTGTGAAAAAGAAAAAAGGATTAGGAAGGAAAACGTACGATGGGATGGGGTGTGTGTAGTTATCAGGTGGAAGAGAGAGTAGGCACGAGAGGAGGCTGTAAATAATGTAGAGAGCAGGGTAGGGGGGTAGGGGTAGGGGTGGCTGTGGCTGACTGGTTGGGTGGGTGGGTGGTGGGTGTATAATGGTAGAGAATCGCATCTTGGTACCGTAATGGAGACTGTGGTTGGAGAGTATTTTATTAGCCACAGTATTCTTTTATTACCAACTGACCCTTGGGGACTTTATAGCTTGGGGAGGTAGGGACTGGAAATGATCAGGACTATTAGGGACTTTCTGAAGAATAGAAGATTATCATTTATTTGGAAGGGAAACTTTATGGTACAGTCGAAGAACATAATTATGATACACTGTACGTGAGCACAATAGTAACTGCAGGGTAGGTGGTCATTATTCTTTTTTTTTTTTTCAGTAAGTAGACTATTAGAAGTTTCTGTACTTACCTTATAGGCATGTGTAATGGAAGGACAAAAGATGTGACAAAAACTAGGTTATGTCCACAACATCGCAAAAAATTGAAGTTATATAAACGGGTATCTTGGCACGTAGAATAGAAGCTAAGAGGTAAGGAGAAAAACTTGTGGTATTAGGGAAAGTTGATGTTAAGGAATAGAAACATACAATAAGTGTGTAAAAATTGATGAGAAGGAGAGAGAGAGGAAGATGATTGAAGTTTGGCTTTAGCCCCGTTACTGTGAGGAGATATATTCCAAGTTGCGGGTAAAGAGTAAATGGTAAAGAGAGGGTAAAGGTGAAGAAGTCAAGGAGGGGTGAAGTAGAGAAAAGATGAGTGGAGAGAAAGAGGGAGAGAGGAGACGAGAGAATGAAGAAGAAAAGTGAATACTTGAGGGAAAGGGTGGTGAGTCAAGGAAAGAGAGTTTAATAAAGAGAAGGTGAAAATGAAGAGCGATAGATAGATAAGTTGACAGATTGATATGGAAATTCTGAACGATTAGTAGCAAAAACCAGATAGATACAAAGAGAGAATGAATATTGAATGAGGGGGCGAGAGTGTAATGTGGAAGTGAGAGTGTGTGAGAGGTAATGGACTGAGGGGCATGAGGGTTGGCTGGCTGGTAGTGGTCAGGATAATTATGCCCCCACATGTTCGCACGTCCCGAGACAACCTGACCGTCCCTGTCGTCCTCTGGCAAGGGAAGGTGAGTTGGAAGGAGCAGAGTCATCCCTCCCCTCACCCCTACCTCCTCCTCCACTTACCACCACCACCACCACCACCAGTCCTCCTTACCTTCACTTAATGGGGTTAGGCTAATTTCTTGTGGGCAGTTTGAAGAACCTTTGAATCCTGCAAACAGTGCGAGAAAAGAGAATAAATAGCTCATGTAACAAAATTTATAGAAAAATGTAATGATGTTGTCAAATGTACTTGGATGGACTTGTCTTCATGATGTCTACATTAGTGAGGTCCCAGAATAATGAGAACTCCGTGGTAACCTGATGAAGGATACCGAATGAAGTTGTCTGATGTTTACCAGAAAGAAGTTTACCACAAGCAGAGTAAAAGGTTAAAACCCGTGATATTGTGGTGGCGTCAGAAATGCCTCCACGACTCAACCTTGGCTTGCAGTGACTTTTCGGCTATTAAGAGGTTCAGGTTGGTAACTTGTGGTAAAGTGAAGCAGGGAAGGACACAGAGGACAGGAAAGGGGGCGTGGGATATAAGGGGGAACGGGGACGATAATAGGAAGAAGGGATGATTGAACTGTATAGTATGTAGAGTGAGTGAGACTATAGAACAGCTTGTGGAGTGGACAGGGAGTGGTCAGGACATGGGACAGGCGGCCGGAAAGGGGCGGTGTAACAGGACAGGAACCAAGGTAACGTAGAAAGGACAGGGGAAAAAAGGGGAGCAGGGGTAAAGGTAGAGTGCAAGATAATCAAAATGGCACAGGGAGTAGAGGGAAATGTGTATAGCCTAGGGGACAAATAGTAATCAGGAAGACAGACAAAGCAGGTGGACTATGAAGATAGCATGGAAGATAGGTATGGACAGGGAGTGAGCAAGGGAAGGGTAATGAGCAGGGGGACACGGAAGAGGCAGGGGGGCAAGTAATGTGCAGGAGGTAATTGGAAGAAGACGGGGATCTGGAGGGGAGGAAGGCCCTGCCTGATCCCACGCCTGGGGCCTGGTAATCATGGGAAAGGTCGGGGGCTACTGACTGAATCACCGTCCTCCTCCTCCTCCTCCTCCTCCTCCTCCACCTGCTGCACTCGGTAATCACGCACACACATATGTTCAGTCAGATCGCAACGCCGGAGGCCTAAGAAACACGTAGCCAAGTGGTAACGTTCTTAAGATGTCATGATTACGGAAGGTTGAAACATTTTTTATGTGAGTGTTATTAAATAAAAGGGGTTTATCAAATGTCATGTACCGTATGGTGTCAGAACGTTATGAATTTTTGTTCTTTCTGAGTTTTCAAGGCTTCCATAGTGTAATTTTAATGAATAAGTTGATATGAAGGCTAAAAATATATTCTCATATATTTTTATGGTACTAGAGTCATGCTTTAGGTCTTTGGATGTTCTCTTTACTTTGGTTGTTTGTTTGTATGACCAGAGTTAACTCGGCTACTGTCTGTCTTCCGTCGTCATAATGTTTTGATGATTAAATCTAATTTTCATTATGAAAACAAACTCAGTTGTGTGTTTGTGTGTGTGTGTGTGTGTGTGTGTGTGTGTGTGTGTGTGTGTGTGTGTGTGTGTGTGTGTGTGTGTGTGTGTGTTGTTTATTAGTTCCTCTTCCTTGAGAACAACAAGGTCCCGCACTTGAGGCTGAGTTGGTGTTGGTGGAAGTGAGTGGTTAGGGCCGGTAATGACTGGGAGGCTGGGTGAGGTTCCTGTTTAACTGATGATTTGATGCCACGTTGAATAGTCTCCGGGGGATGTAGATGAGGGTGTGGGGAGATGGGAGAGGTGTAACAGGCATAGTGAGGACGATGTACGAGAGCCTAACTGTTAATTTGAGAAGATGCTTGTGGGTTAAGATATAGGTTGCAGGGTGAATTGTGAAAGGGTATTGGTGCCAAAGTATGTTCGTGTATTGGTAGTTGTTGTTAGGAGTCTAGGGTGTAACTTTTTTACTGTCAGGGGAAGAAGATAATAATTATAGGGTAGTTTTAAAGTTGTACTATCAAAGACAAAACTCGTGTCGTGAAAACTGGTGAAAACTGGTGAAAATCTATGGTAGAGAGCTAACCATTTACTGGGCATAAACGTTACTGTGATGGGGTTTTAATTCTGTTTCACTAGTTGTATTAAATCATTGGACAAGACAACGACACGAATTTTGTCATTGATAGTACATTACAAGAGTAGGGAGACACTTGGATGTAGACGAAGAGATGATGCAGCTTTAAGATAACACTGTGCCTGGTTGGTTGTAAGGATGAGAGGAGTATATATATGGTGAAACTCGAGAACCCTCTGTAATGTTTTTCGTGTCTGCGTCATTAAGATAATTACTTAATAAACAGCGATTAAAACAATTCAGCTCCAGCTTAATCCCTGTAAAAAGTTGTATGTACATCAGTGGTACTTAATTTATTAAGGTATTAGATGACTACGGTAGGCGATTCTAGTATAATATTAAGTGTTAAGTCCACAGTGTTTACATAGTTGTTGAGTATTATAAAGTTTACATAGTGGTGTGTGCAGTGTGTTGCTTGTTACTACGGAATGTGTTGAGGCACAAGATGTGTTGACTGTGTGTGTGTTTATGAAAGAATGTGTACACAGTATTAGAATCTGTGCATGCCATGTAGTTAAAAAATGAGTTGTGTGTGTGTGTGTGTGTGTGTGTGTGTGTTGTGTAGTGAGTGGTGATACTAGTGTGAGTACTATGTGTGTGTTAAGGCGACATGTTTATATTGGTCATGTTGGTTGCTTGTTGTGGGATGTGGGTTGTGGGATAGGTGTTGGTTTGAGTGTTTGTTTATTATATATCGGTGTTCGTGTTTGTTTGTGTTTGCTTGTGTGTGTGTGCATTTGTACTGTACTGAATATCTATGTACATGGGTGTATTGTGTTGCAGAGTATGTGTGTAGTAAAGATAATTCTGTATGGTATATGTTTCAGTGTACTGTGGAAAGTGTAGACTGTGTAGAATGATTACATTATCGGTATGCATGTGTGTGTGTGTGCGCGCGCGCGTTTGTGAAGGAGTGTGAGAGTGAGGGTGAAGAAGGCAGACAGGAGCAGGGTCAACAAACAGTGCGGCGGCAACAGCTTCCTCACCCCCAGGCCCCACCATGCCACCTCACTCTCCACACTCACCCCCAAGTCCCCACCATCACCCCCACCTCACTCTCCACACTCACCCCCAAGTCCCCACCATGCCACCTCACTCTCCACACTCACCCCCAAGTCCCCACCATCACCCCCAAGTCCCCACCATCACCCCCACCTCACTCTCCACTCTCACCCCCAAGTCCCCACCATCACCCCCACCTCACTCTCCCACACTCACCATGCCACCTCTCCATACCTACCTTGTCCTCACCTCTCTACACCCTCCTTGTCTCGTCCTAACTCACTCTCATCCATCATGCCCCTACCATGCCACCTTTCTCTTTATTTCGCTCCTCCTTCTCTGTTCTCATTCGTCTTGTAATCATTTCACTGAACCTCAACATTCTTCTATCCTCACGAACCTGATTCAACCCATCTCCTCACACCCTTGATAGCCTTCACCTACAGACAACACTCATACCCTCAACACACACACGACGGAACACTGCCCATATTACTGTGTGTTTGTTTGTACCTGCCTTAACCTAACCTACAGACAGCAGCCATACCCTCATCACACACGCGACAGAACTAGGCCATGCCCATATCACTCGCCTTTATGATTTTACCGTGTGTAATTCAAGTCAGCCTGTATCCACACCGGCGCTCACATACACTTTCCATTCCTCGCCTCCCCGCCTGCCCTTAGCTACCCTTACCTTCACGACCAACCCTCCACTCACTCTCACCTGCCCTCACCGTCTCCAGCCAGCCATATCCCCCTCCCCCTCCCTCACTACACTCTCACCCTCGCAGCTTCACTTCAGACTCGCCCTTCATATTCTGCCACCACTGACCCACACCCGTAGCCGTCTTAGCCAGACCTCACCAACCCTCGCCTCATATATACTTTATATACCTAATATAATCAATATACTTTAACATCTTTGGTAAACACTTTCCTTCAGTACATTCACCTTTAGCTTTTACGCACTTTCATCTCAAAACGTTGCCTTATCCTCCCTCATACACAATCTTGTTATCTACTATAACAAAAACACATCCATTTTATCCACCACCTGCACTGTACCTTCATGCACATCATCCGCTCCACACCCACCTAGCACACATTCAATACACTCACCCACCTGCCTAACTGCTTACTTGACATGCCAGGGAAGGAATGCATGACTATGTTCATCGGTGTTGCTTGTTGTTGCTGACCAGCACCGTGTTGTCGAGTGATGTTTTGTCTTTCTTCAGAACCTACTTTACTCTCACTCCTCCCATATTCTCCCCTTCTTTCAACTCGTGGGGCCTTATCACTCTCGGCAGGTCTGAAGGCTTAACAGTGGAGCCCAAAATGTCAGTTCCACAGTCCCACACCTATACTCAGTCATAGGTAAATTTGAGGACTATTGATTTCTCCTAACATTGTCTGACAACAGAGTAGTACCTCCTTTACCAAATGCCCCTTTCCCCCTCTCACTCTTATCTCGGCTTCCGCTCAATAGAGACCCCCTATCATAGCCTGTCTCGTCTCCCTCACGTCCCTCTCCCTGTTCTATCCTTTTTCTTCTTCCCCTTCTTCTCCCTTTCTTTTCCTCCTCTATCAACCTCTCCCCAGTTCCTCTCTTTTCGTCTCCCTGACCATGACCTCCCTTCCCCCCACCCCTTACTCACCCTAGTCAACACCCCGACTCATTAGCTCAGCTGCTTACTCTCACGAGGCTAATTGGTAGACTGGTTCCCCCTCCCCCTTGCCCCATGCAGCTATAATTGCCTTGGTTGGCTTGATAGGGCCAGACTGCACCAGTTAGTGTTGATAGTGAGGAATATTTGGTAGTGTAGGGTACTGACTGACAAGGGTGTAGAAAAGATGAGAACGAATAGAACAAATAGTAAAATACCTAGACCCCCAATATCTATTAAACATATTACGCTCGTGTTAAGCTCATATTTAAATTCCCACTATATGAATATAAACTTGATATGATTATATATGCAGTACTCTTCATATTCCTAAAAATATAGAGATAGTCATAGAAAAATTAACGTGTAAAAATAAAAGTTAATACACAGCTGTCAGACCCTGCAATAACATATAGTGCCCTTGGAATTCGTACACCAAAACAATTTGGACTCAGTGATTTAAACAAATGATATATGTTTTATCCTTCATGCAAATCTACAACAACGAAGCACTGATACTCCGACTACAATAAACTCCATATTTGCGTCTGGTTTACTTGTAATGACTTTGGACCAACAAGACTCGAACTGAGAAGAACACTACCAGTCAGTGCAGAATGAACATAGAGTGACAGTGAGTGGTAGGTAGGCGGCGAGTGAAGTATTGATGATCTGATAAGTCATTTTATATTATTTGAGTTGGATTCTAATATAAGATAAGTACATTATTTTTTTTTTAGTCACCGTTGTCAGTAGAGCAGTAACAGCAGCCGGTACCGTAACTCCAATTACCCACTATAACCACTATGATCACGCTCATGAAAAAAAAAAAGTAAAAAAGAAAAAGTCAATAATCGTAATGCTGCATGAGATATTGAGAACGTCCATATTAGGAGGGGGGGGTGGGGGTGGGGGGTAGAGGGAGAAACAAAGCGAATATAATAAAAAAAAAGTTGATCATATAAAGAACGTGTAGTGAAGGTCGGTGACACACACACACACACACATGTACCGTATACAAAGAAATGCACGCACGCACACATACATACATACATCCAAGCAAGCATAATAGACTACACAGAGACATGCACGGGCAAATAGACACATCACGCACACATACCATATACAGACACACACACACACACAAAAAAAAAAAAAAAAAAAAAAAAAAAAAAACTCACCTTCTTCATAAATTTATCCTTTTGTGGTTTTCTGTCGTGGTGTCATTTTTACGTTCAGTAGAAAACACATATCAAACAAATTACATAAATACCACACTGACTGGATAGCAAACCAAAATTAATAACAAAGTAACCGACTTATTATATCATCTAAATTATGCTTCGGATTTTCTGTTGGTCGGCGAATTTAGTCACAATGAGGAAGGTTGAAAGTATTGGTAGGAAAGATGATTGCTGTTTTGAAATGTTGATCCTAGGAGTGACTACGGTATAAGCCTTTGATGTATTGGTGGAGGAGTTAGGCTAAGGACCCAGTGATCGTGTATGAGAATTGGAGACTTCTGATTCCTCCTGACTATGCCACGAAACAAGCTCCTTCCATGTAAGTGGCGTTTCGTACCAATATTTGAAGGACTCGTTTTATCTCCAATATTCTGACTACATCACACAGGGGGCCTTAAGGTGGTAGTTCTTTTTTGGTACATTGGAGTGCCTTGATTCCTCCAAAATATGCTAGGAAACAGGACCAGAAGAGCAAAAATAATGGTGTTCGTTGCTGGGAATAGTTTGGAGGATTCAGTTACTCCAGAATTACCAACACAAAACTTCCCCCTTAAGTAAATTGACATTGTGTTGGGATGGGTGGGCGTTGGCTTCAGTCGCTCCCAGATAAATGTTGTAGGATAATAGCCAGGGGGGGTGGGGGTGGGGGGTGCTAATGGAAGACAGACACCGGTGCTGCTTCTCCTTCCGGATATACATTAGTCTGGCTCTTATCCCACCTAAACAAAAACAATGTTAGGCTCCTTGATGGTTTAGGCCAGGGCAAAAACTATCATGGTTAGGCTAATAATTATTGTTGACTTGGGTGAAATCTCTCTCTCTCTCTCTCTCTCTCTCTCTCTCTCTCTCTCTCTCTCTCTCTCTCTCTCTCTCTCTCTCTCTCTCTCTCTCTCTCTCTCTCTCTCTGGTGATTTCGGGCCAAACCTTTTATATGATATTATCCTCTTGGTAAATTCGGTTAAAAACTATATATTTCTTGGTGAATTCAGTCCAGACTCATTTAATCGTGGTAATTTCGGCCATACCTCTCAGCTTCTTGACAATTTCGTACAAGAGATCTATGAATAGATATGTATATACATTTTTCAGCTTTATATCAGCTATATATGACTTTATCTGCTTCATTTGTGTACGTTGGTGTTTGCACAATTTTTATTTACTGCAAGGCGGAGTAGAAATTGATGTTGCTCAGTGCCGTGTAAATACAGAAGTGATTTATGTATTTGTATTGGTGATATACGTGGTAGTTAGGAGAAACTTTTACTTCACACGTAAAAGGCAGATGTTTGTTGGTGGGTGGCCGATGGTGTTACTTTGGAAGTTTGTTAGTTGTTGTGGAGTGATTTATGGATGAGAGGAGGATAATTAATGATTGTTTGAAAGAATATGTTATGTTAAGGGATTGCATGAAAGAAGGTTGGTGGGGCTACAACTTATTTTGTGGCAAAGATTGTAAATCCTTCACTTCAACTACTTAGCCTACTGTGTAAACAAACTGGCCTACGTGCTACGAGTAAAATATAAGAATATGGTACCACATTTATGAGGCAAATATTTTCATGTGTCTGCCATTAGATTTGCCAGACAAATGTAAGAGGACGTGGATTAATGGAACACCTAGGAGGATTGACCTTAGCTGACCAAAGTTGAGAATTAAGAATATACGGTACTGCTGAGACCAGAATGACTGGTTAATTATACAAGGGTCGTATATAAATACAAATGACTATAAAAGCTGCAAGACTTTTGTTCCATTCTTGATATTTTTTTTTGTAGCCATTCTAACCAAGAAAGGTATATATATATTAATTGATAATATAAAGCTTAGTGGTATAAACTAGCTAAAGTAACAGACTAATTTGAGACTTGCTCAAGGTTGGAAAGTGATAAATGAGGAAAGTGGCAGGTGAAGTATGAATGACGAATCGCAAATTATATACATCAGTTGCAATAGATGATCAATATATTAGCATACAGACATCAAGCCACACCGGCCACTACCACCACCACTACTACTACACCGGCCACCACCACCACCACTACTACTACTAGCTAGCTAACCATAATAACTAGCTGAGCCAGTTTATCCAGCACCTGACCAGTATTGATAGGACCAGCTTGGTGCCAAATTATCAGTTTAATCACCTCCTTAATGACCTTAATGATCCGGGAGAAAGCAGTACTCTCAGCCACACTTGCATATCAATATTGACACTCGACCACATGGAGAAACCTGGTGATCTTTTCGGGGGATTTAAGGGGGTGTGGGACTAGGGGGACAGGCTTGATGGGGGTTTAGAGGGGTGGTAATCGTCCGCACTCCCTTAATTAAGATGGTAATTCCCTTTTGGTACATTGAAGTGCCTTGATTCCTCCAAAATATGTCAGGAAACTGGACCAAGTTAACAAAAATAATGGTGTTCTGTTGCTTGGAATAGATTGGAGGATATAATTATTCAGTTGCTACAGATTTACTATACACCAAACTTCCCCCTTAAGGCTGATGATTACTCCACACTATAATAAAGGGAATCAAACTCTTCTCTTGAGAATACCTGGTGTTCTGTGTTATTACGGTGTGAAGGAATCGGTAACTTCTAATTTTCCCACTATAGTACTGGATTCTATATGACCTCACGATGATAAGAGAGAGAGAGAGAGAGAGAGAGAGAGAGAGAGAGAGAGAGAGAGAGAGAGAGAGAGTATTATTATTAGTGTTACCTTATTTAAATGTTGTTACCGCATACTAGGTTACCGTAACTTGGATAATAATAAGTACCGTACCCGCAACCGGTTTGTTGTGAAGGTAAACCTGATTACCCTAATGAAGTCCAGTATAAAAGGTACATGTTACCGAGCCAGCCGCTATATATATACCGCTATATATATTATGCACACTCGAGGGTGGGGTAGGGGTGGGGGGAGAGGGGGGTGGGGGGCAGGGTGGGGTGGGGGGGCTGGGTGGGGGTGTGGGTGAGAAGGTTTATTGGTAGCAGGTACGAGGTTATTAGTGTGAGCAGTAATTTATTGTTGTGTTGATTGGTGTGACAAGGGCAGTGGGAGGTACTGAGTGAGTTTCTGTTGCTGGCTATAGTGAAAGGTGAAAGGTCAGGGGGGTGAAGTGGGTGGATGGGTGGGTGTTATTGGTGTTGTTGGTGTTGTTCCCTGGTTCCTTGGGTAGATGGGGTGGTATGCAAATGGTCGTACAGGTGTCAATGAAGAGGTCAGGGAGGGGACGTTGGAAGGAAGGGACTGCAGAAGAACAGGTCAAAGGAAAGGGAGGAGGAGGAGGAGGAGGTCGTGGATTGAGAGGAGGGTGAGCTGTTGGGTGAGTGAATGTAGTGTTGAAAGAAGTTGGTCTGAGTTTTATTTTTTTTCTAATTAGGAGAGAGCCATTTGTGATGGTGTGGTGTGTATATGGGGTGAAGGGGTTCGTGGTAATTGTAAGTGACATTATCTTTTACATAGTCATGGTCTAATCTTAAGTGTCAAGGACGGATAGGTTTACGTCTTTTTTATAGCTGTTGATGGTTGTCTTCGCATTCGTTTCATATTGGGTAATTGAAATATGTTGTATTTAATATAATACTTAATTATTTCTTCGCGATAACCTTTCAGGTCTTGAAAATACACGAACCTCGTATAGTGAACTTAGTAACTCAGGTAATATATACATGTGAACTCTAAACGTATGTAAGGTATAAATGTGAGGTAGACACATTAATTTATGAAGTGCAAATTGAGTGAAAAGAAACGCGAATGATGCACGAGACGACAAGTGTCGCTCCCTGAACACCATCATACGGAAGTCATGGGTGTACCAAAGCCAGAGGTAGCCGCCACGCCCCAGGGATAACCTCGGCCACGCCCACCACGCCTGCAAGATGGTGACAAGGGCGGGGAAAAACCGGGAGTTGTCGTCGACGTACCAGAGTTTCGCCGAAACGGGCCCGACCTACTCGTACCTGGACCTGAGCCGGGCCAGAAGTGATGAATCTCTTATGTGGGCGGCGGGGGAGGAGGCCGCTGCTCTGGTGGCTGAACTGCGTGCCTCCCTCGCCTCTCCACTCATGAGGCCGGAGGAGGAGGAGGAACAGCACTATCTGGAGGAGGAGGAGTTGGAGCCATCCTTCCTCTCTCTGGGCAGGAGGTCCCTAGGTAGGGCCTCTCTGGACCGGTCCTCTCTCGGGCGGTCCTCCTTGTACAGCACCGGCCGTAGCCTCTCCTTCACCGACCTACACTCTGCTGTCAGTTCCACCGAGGACCTTAGAATGTTCTGTATCCACCCACCACGTCTACCCTGCTCTCCCCAGTGTTGTCCTCCACCACCCTTCCAACACTCGTGCTCCTCACCGTCCTCCTCATCAGCTTCATCCACGGCCTCCTCCCGTAGTGCCGGCTCCACGTCTGCCGGTAGCTCTAATATAATCGTGGTGGGTAGTGGCAACGCTGGCATCAAACGTACCAACATGAGAACCTTCGGCGGCAGCTGGCGATCACTTCTCAGGCGTAAGTTGTTGTTCTGTGTTTACCTTTTCATAGTCCTAGTCCTACGCTTTATCTCTTTTTATTTTTGTTATAGTTTTATCCACCATTCCTTATGCATATTTATATGTTGAATTATGTATCCATATGTGCCATTAACTTGTGAACGTCAGCATTTCGTTCAGCAACTTTTTCTTCAACTTCATCATTTCTCTCTATGTTTAAGTAATTCGTCTTTGTCCTTCAATGCCTCATCGCGGAAAATGAGTGACGGTTTCCTGATCAGATATTTGCTATACATTTGTTGATTTCCTTTGTAACTTGACCCTGAAACTTGCTCAGATCCCCCTTCCCCTCCTCTGTTTTCAAGGTCTCGTACAATTATCTGTTTCCTTGGGGTTGAAATACCGGTAATTTACTGATTCCCCGTCCCCTTAAACAAAGGTTTATGGCACTCCACTCAAGTTTTTTAACCAATTTGTCTTTCTTTAAGTGTGTATGGTAATTGGGAAGCTAAAATCCCCCCAAGTGCATCAGAATATGTGCCATTCGGATGACTAAGAATTCCAGCATAAATGATGTATAATTGAAGTATACAGCACTAAAGGGAACACGACTCACAACATCAGACTTGAGTATGTTACAAGTATTCGTGTTCCACAGTCCTACCAGATGGCTGAATGCTGCTATTGTCTTTTGGGAGTGCAGCAGGTGGTCAGGTCAAAATTGAAGAGAAAGAGAAAATGACAGAAAATTGAGGCAATTAGAAGGGAACAGTACTTCCTGGGGTGGTCACGCAAGACCTTCCTGTCTGTTAGTCTGTCTCTCTCTGCCTGTCTGTCCTTCTTAAATTGTAACACGCCAGGATGCTGTTGCTACCCTGGAGTACCTCACCCTCACTCGCATCCACCATAACGATTAAGGATTGTCGAAGTCGCAATACTTTCCTCTCGATATTCGTCCTCTATTTTTGGGTCAGATTTGGTTCGTTCAAATTCTAGGGTGTCATTTGATATCCTGGAAAATAAGTGGGAGAACGGATGTAACCTTATTTTGAGCAGAGGACGAAGGAAATAGGTCACACACACACACACACACACACACACACACACACCAGAGAGAGAGAGAGAGAGTGAGTAGAGTGTTGTGCTAGAGACTCCCTCGTTAACATATCATCTGGCAGGCTAGAATGAGTCGTTGATTTGTTAATTGCTCTGTTTTTCTGTGCAGTCCAAATTGTCCTATTGCTGAGAACACTTGTGGTGGCTGGCTGGGAGTAGTAGTTTTCTTTTCCTATTATATGTTGGTTATTGTGCCAGAGTGGAGAAGTATTTTATCTTCCCCCTTCCTCCTAATGGCCATCCCGTGTTCGTGTGTGTGTTTCCTATAGCATTTCTCTCATTCTCTCTTCTCTTGTATACCCAACCCCTCCTCGTCCTCTGCCTGCCTACCCACCCCCTCCTCCACGCCCACTTCCTTCAAACTTCTGTCCCACTTCTTCACTTCCCCCTCTCCCGTCTTATCATTGACACCTCATCTGTAGCCTACACCTCTTCTCCCCCCCAACTCCCCTTTTATTTTTTCCTACCATGTTCCTCTTCCTTAACCCTAGTGACCCAGAGACCGTGTTATTCTTAGCACCCTAATCTGTCTCCCTATTGGCTGTGAGTCCCGCCAGACACACAGATATGCCACGCTGGTCAGATCTTAATGACACGGCGATATAATAAATCATAAGACAACACTCGGTGGGAATTGGGCTCTTGTTGGGACGCCCTGAAGACTACAAAAACAAATGATTATGAAACATAGGGGAAATTATCGCCAATGATTTCTCCTGTGGTCATTTTACTTATACATACCCCACGGTGAAATAGGGTTTTATGTATATATGTATGTCTACATTATTTAATTCAGGCATTGAAATTTGGCTTTAGAGACAACTTTATATCCTGACCGAGCGATAGGTGAAAAACATTTACAGTGATAAATACGAACACACAAAGTCAAAAACATTGTTCAGTATTGTTATGACGTTAAACATGGTGACAAAAGAATGAAGACAATAGAACAACCCTCCAGACCTTGATCATACCACTGGGCAGTCGTGTAGTGGAGCAGACATGCATAGCCTACCCAACATGACCACTTTCCAGCTCACAACCCCGACCCTTCATTTCTCTCCACACTTATAACATCACTCCTTCTTCCTCTCACCCCACTTCTATCACTTCCCCTTTCTTCCTCTTACCCCACTCCTATAACTACCCCCCTCTTCCTCTCACCCCACTTCTATAACATCACCCCATCTTCCTCTCACCCCACTGCTATAACTACCCCCCTTCTTCCTCTCACCCCACTCCTATAACTACCCCCTCTTCCTCTCACCCCACTCCTATAACTACCCCCTTCTTCCTCTCACCCCACTCCTATAACTACCCCCTCTTCCTCTCACCCCACTCCTATAACTACCCCCTTCTTCCTCTCACCCCACTCCTATAACTACCCCCTTCTTCCTCTCACCCCACTCCTATAACTACCCCCTCTTCCTCTCACCCCACTCCTATAACTACCCCTCTTCTTCCTCTCACCCCCTATAACTACCCCTCTTCTTCCTCTCACCCCACTTCTATAACTTCCCCTTTCTTCCTCTCTCCCCACCACCATCTCATCCCCTGGCCCCTATCCAGCATGTCCACTCCCTCACGCCTCTTTGTACAGGACACCGAGGGGCGAGAGTGGTTTGGTGTGTTGGGTAAGGTAATGACACGCCCCAAGGAGCAGCCTATGTAATGTACAGAGACAGGACTGGAGGAGTTTCTTCATTCTTCAGTCTATTATTAGCTCTGGTAATAAAGATAAGGCTAACATGTTACTTTGAACTCTAAGGATAACCATATAGCCTATAGAACAACATATAGAACGATTCTTGTACCTCTGCAGCACAACAAAGCAGATTAGTGTGAAAACATAAATATATCCATAACACGATATAATAAAACAGTAACATACCAAAATTATAAAATTATAAAAAACAAATGAACCAGAATAACTACGGCTGTGTGTGTAAGATAATTGAGGTGCCCTCGGTACTGTTTATATTTGCACACTAATGATTGTAAAATGTATAAATATGTGTGTGTGTGTGTGTGTACAGCTTTCATACACAGGAAAGTTGAAATGTCAGCCCCAAGGACACACACACACACACACACACAAAGCAAATAATTAGCACCAAGGCCAAGGATACACACACACACACACACACACGGGCATCGACAAAAACACTTCCGACCTCCTTTCTCTTCAATTGATAGATCAAGCAACAAAAGGTTCCGTCACCCCAACGTGAGAGACGTGAACCAGGAATTGAGTTGGCTACTAGGGTTCACAATAAATTGGGGCTCCCTTAACTAAGTACATAAAATTGGTGGTAAGTTTTTCATGATAATATAAATTTAGCCTATACGTGGGATTCAGAAGATGGGGAGTCGGGAATCACTGCTCAAGCTTACACAGTGGGATTCAATATAGTTCAGTTGGAAATACACGTAACTTGGTGTTATCCACTTTATTTTGTTTACTCAGTTCAGTCGGAATCAACTTTGCATGTTGGAATTCACATGGTGTTGGTCACTCAAAGCTCCGGTGGTTGGAAGGTTTATATGGTATTGTTCACATAAGCTCTATGCATTTCACCAAGGGGGGGGGGGGGGGTTCAGTTCACACGGTAAAGATCTGGTGGAGGTGCACACAAAATATCTGGCTGGGAATCGCTTGGTTGACTGGCTGGGAAGTGATGATAAATGCCGAGGGGGGAGTAAACAAAAAATAAAATAAAACGAACACTCTCAGGCCCGACACTCAGAATTCAAACACTTGAAGT
>JAWZYT010000269.1:72500-262500 GCA_034508575.1 Petrolisthes manimaculis
TTATTCTCTCTCTATCTCTCTCGCTGCAGACTTTCTCCTGTTTTCACCCTTTATATACGTTTCTTTCTTACCCTTTCTGTGCCTGCTTTCTCTTCTGGCCTCCTATTCCCCTTTCTGCTTTCCACTCCATTGTAATCTCTCTCTCTCTCTCTCTCTCTCTCTCTCTCTCTCTCTCTCTCTCTCTCTCTCTCTCTCTCTCTCTCTCGAAGGAAGTGAAGAAGATAAGAACATTTCAACACCAGTCAAATGTTGTGTTATTAAGCGTTACATTGGAAGCAATACGAGTACTTCCAATATTTTGTTTAGTGGTAACTGTTGCCATATTAACAGTGTTGGAAACGGTCCTTCGAAATACTGTAGCCTATTATACCCGTTTGTTATGCTATGAAATACACCTTGGACTTGTGCTTCCCGAAATATTTACTGGTCTAAATATCGCCATGATGATGATAACTTGTTAGTATACAGCAGGAAAATACTAGTAGATAGGAACATTTGAAATAATAAAGAAAACTTCACGAATTGGATGAAGTTCTTTTGACAACACATTCTTGCATTGCTGCTCCTAGTCACTGTTATGTAGCCTAATGCTGTATCCAACACGTAGCCGACTGGAGATGAAGCCTAACAAACGACATGGAACTTATATTAATTTGTGTTAGATTTATATTGGAAGCGAATTTATTTGTGTTAGATTTATATTGGAAGCGAATTTCCTGTTGCCTTTGCATAATGCCTTTTTATATGGGGCATGGATCAGGTACACTCCAAATCAGACCTTTTTTGTAAGACTCACAACATTTTAAATATATATATGGCACCTGGTTGGACGTCTGAATTTGTTGAAAACTTTTAAAAATTGTTTGAGTAACTCTTGCGGTACCATTTAGACGAAGGAAAGGTGTCCTGTGACTCGTAAAACCCCCTGAAGTTAGCCAGAACAAAATATATAAGGCGTCAGCTGTCTGTTATGGGTTGTGAATCCATGTTTATGGTGAAGGTCAAGTTACAAACACAGAAGGTCTCGGCCAGGATAATAAAAAGTGAAGTAAATAGTGCCATACAGAGTCAGGAGAGGCCATGTGACGACCTGGGAATGTATAAACAAGGCTGGGGTGGGTTACCTGACCTGTGTCAACAAACCATGCCACGTGCCTTATGATGCTTCACTACACGAGTCAACACTCCACATACACCTCTGATATGGGGGTAGAAAAGCTTTACATAAATGGGGGTAGAAAAGCTTTACATAAATGGGTGAAGAAAAGCTTCACATAAATGGGTGTAGAAAAGCTTTACATAAATGGGTGTAGAAAAGCTTTACATAAATGTGTGTAGAAAAGCTTCACATAAATGGGTGTAGAAAAGCTTTACATAAATGGGTGTAGAAAAGCTTTACATAAATGGGTGTAGAAAAGCTTTACATAAATGGGTGTAGAAAAGCTTCACATAAATGGGGGTAGAAAAGCTTTACATAAATGGAGGTAGAAAAGCTTTACATAAATGGAGGTAGAAAAGCTTTACATAAATGGAGGTAGAAAAGCTTTACATAAATGGAGGTAGAAAAGCTTTACATAAATGGGGGTAGAAAAGCTTTACATAAATGAGTGTAGAAAAGCTTTACATAAATGGGGGTAGAAAAGCTTTACATAAATGAGTGTAGAAAAGCTTTACATAAATGGGGGTAGAAAAGCTTTACATAAATGGGGGTAGAAAAGCTTTACATAAATGGGTGTAGAAAAGCTTTACTTATATAAATACATGGCACATTTATTTTATTTGCCAACTGTAAAACTTGTGATTGTGTAAGTCCCTCCCAGTTCAGAATTTCTGTTCTTCAAAATGGTCAATGAACAATCGATTCTTGATGAAAGGAAGGTTAGACTAATGTATTATTAATGAGTAAACAAATGTTCAACACGAATTTGAATGAACTTGATGTCGTTTGTTCTGGGTAAAAAAAACTATGTTGTTGTTGTTGCTGTTGTTGTCGTCGCTCATCATTGTGTAACTACAGTACATAATTAACTCCTTCCGCTTCTCTTCCTCCCTCCTTCCATCCTTCCTTCTTTCCATCCATCCCTGCAGCCTCACCATCCAACCCCCGGCAACCAGTCTGTTAATTGCTATCGCCTCAGTTGTTATTACTCTCACTAATTAAGGATCAGCCAAGCCATATATGCCTGGTGCAAATCTGGCAGGTCTTGATGGGTTGGTTGGTGGGAGAGTCAGTCAGGTTGCCAACATCTTCCTGGACTTATTTCTTCATTTTCCACCACATATATATATATATTTTTTTTCTCGTGTAATTTCAGTATTATCTTCCCTTGAATTTTTTCCTCATTCTCACTTTCAGTTTTCTTTTTGGTTTTGTTATATTGTCTTCTTAAACTTTTGGACCTTATAATATTTCCCTCCAGGTATTTTTTCCCCTTATTTTAGCTAGTTATTTTTTTCTTGTTTTATTATTTCATTTTGTTTTTAATCTTCTCTGTCTTATAGAATTTCCTCCTTTTTATGTTTTTCCCTAATTTGTTAACATTGTGACTTTATCTGGGTAATTCCTATCGTTTGGTCTGTAAACATTTTATATACCTTTTCCTCTACATCTCTCATTATTATTATTATTATTATTATTATTATTATTATTATTATTATTATCGATTTATAAATATTGTTAATTGGTATGTAGCTGTAATTTTGCTTATGTTCATTGCATTATATATATATATATATATATATAACTTTTCATAATTGTGGTGGTAAATCTTGACCTCGGTGCCCTGGGAATGTGGTAAGGTCAGAGGTAGGGTCGTGGTGTCGTGTCAAATGTCCAGTGTCTTACTTACTCTTTCTTTTGCTTCTCTTCCTTTAATATTTTCTTGAGTTGTTGTCTAGACGTGTATATTTTCCAAACCTCGTGTCGTTCCTCCTAAGGTTGAGTTCGTTCTGCCTCTTTATGTATTAGGTTTCGTTATTTGTTATTTTTCTTCTTCCTTGTTGTTATCAGTGGGGAGTCTATTATTAGATATCCTCTTCTTTATAGTACATTTGAGTGTGTACGTGTCTGTGTGTATGTGCAAGTTGTGCGTATGTGAGTATGTGTATGTTTTAGTGTATACCCCTCAGGTCACTTCCTTATAAAAATAGAGAATAGGTAAAACAATAATACATGTAATTTTTTTTTTAACGGATCGACACACGTAGGTTTGTGGTGGTGATGGTGTGAAATGACGAAGTGTTGGTGTTACTGAGTTGGGTGGTTTGTATGCAGAGTGGTGATGATGTGAGATGATGTGTGGTGTTACTGACTATAGCCGTGGGGTTAAGTGGTGGTGTTGGTGGTGATGGTGTGAAATGACGAAGTGTTGGTGTTACTGAGTTGGGTGGTTTGTATGCAGAGTGGTGGTGTTATAGTGGTGATGATGGTGTGTTCACGAGTGTACAGAGTTAAGCTTCACCTTGATGGAGTGTTGACGCTCTTATGGCCCTACACGCAACTTGTTCTCTACGCCTGGCTGGCCACGGAGGGCGTCTCGGCCACTCTCTTTCTCTCTTTATATCTTTCTGGTCTCCCTCTCGCTTTCTTTATATGTTCCTCTTCTCAATTTCTCTATCTCTGTATCTATCTATCTGTCTTTATGTCTGTCTTTTTATGTATCTATGTATGTATATGGATATCTTGATCTATATATTCCTTTCACTCCTTGTCTTCCAATATCTTGATCTATATATTCCTTTCACTCCTTGTCTTCCAATATCTTGATCTATATATTCCTTTCACTCCTTGTCTTCCAATCTATCTATATTACCTATCATCTGTTTACACCTGTTGTGTGGGTCTCGCTCCTGACTCCACATCCGTCCACTCTTCACACTCCTGGTTGACCTCTGACCCTGGATTGGTTACCTTGATGAGGGTGGACGAGGAGTCTAGGATAGGATAGGTAGGGTTCTTAGATGGAGTGCATAGTTTTGGTTCTAGGAAAGGTTGGGGTGTCAGAATAGGTGACTGCAAAATAATATGGGTGTTGCAAGATAGGTGAGCTTTTTTTGGATGGGTAGATAATTGCGTCAGGGTAATTGAAGGGTTAAGAGGAAAAGGAAGAAGGGTAGGGATGTATAAATAGGGATGTAGGATTATCGAGGAGTTAAATAGGGGTAAGAAAGGTGGTGATTTGTACAGACTGAGATGGTGAAGCATGTAGAGGTAAGAAGGAATGGTAATAAATTTAGGGAAGTAAAAGTATAAAGAGGGGTTGAGGAGAGGTAAGTATGGTATGGTAATGAAGAATAGGGAGGTGGGAGGGTGGGTATGGAAAGGTTAAGAATAGATAAGAAAGTGTTGAGGAGAAGAAAGTACTTGTGTATACTGTAGTTAAAGTACAACGAAGTGAGCAAAGGTTTGAACGAGACTTAAAGAGCTGTAAGAAAGATTGTTTGTTAATCACACACACACACACACACACACACACACACACACACACACACACACACACACACACACACACACATACATACACTCAATCTCAATCTCTCATTCACACACACACAGTACACACACACCTTCCCAGTCTCTCTCTCTCTCTCTCTCTCTCTCTCTCTCTCTCTCTCTCTCTCTCTCTCTCTCTCTCTCTCTCTCTCTCTCTCTCTCTCTCTCCTTAAGCATAGGGGAGTGTAAGGTATGGAAGGGTCAAGAAGAAGAGGTCAGGAAAGCAGTGAATCAAGGGAGGGATTAGCACATGAATGATGGCAGTGTTGGGTATGCTATGGGAACTCAACTCGGCACACTGGAGGGATGAATGTGCCGCCAAGATTAATGTGAGAGGAGTGAATTACCGGACCCTTCATGCCGTCTGGTTCTCTCTTCGTTGTGGAATTTAAGCGTGAAGACAAAAAAAAAAAAAAAGTTTCTTCAATGGCACGTAAGCCTCATCAGTAAATATTCGAGCTTTTGAATTGTTCTAGTTAATTGAAACCATAAACTTCACACACACACACACACATTATAAAAAAACGGTTTCCGAAAAAACAATATTTATCACAAAGTTTTCTCAATTATATATTAAAGCAAGCAATGTGAGAGATTTACCTGAACCGAACTTGATTGCTAATTCACAAGAAGTCATGATCTCCCTCGTTGAATTAAAGTTGCTTTGTGTTTGTCCCGTCCAGATGAAAACCACAAGACTAAACACAATCTCATGAATATCCAATGGTGGTAAATCTTGTGTGTATATCTTAAATTAATTAAAGGGAGGAGTATACATTTAGTACACACATACATCAGAGAGCCTTTATTCCTCCAAAGTATGCCAGGAAACAGGACCAGACTGACAAAACTAATGTAGGCGCGTTGTTGTTGGGAATAATTTGTAGGAATAATGATCTCCAAAAATGCCAAAACTATACCCTCCCCTTACTTAATTAAAGCCAGGGGGTCCCAAGAAGCAAAACACACACCGAGAGAGTTTGAGTTGGGTTTAATTCTTTTCATTGGTGGTGCTGTCTCATTACCAGACGTCCAGGCAGAAGGGTAAACAGGCGGAGGCGAGGCGGTGGTGGCAGCAGGGACGCCCAACAGCATAAAGTGCAGGGCAGGAGGGACAGGGGTGTGGACAGAGAGAGTGTGCATAGCGACGGAGGTGTGCAGTTAGATGTGTGTGTGTGTGTGTCTCTGTGTGTGTGTGTGTGTGTGTGTGTGTGTGTGTGTGTGTGTGTGTGTGTGTGTGTGTGTGTGTGTGTGTGTGTGTGTGTGTGTGTGTGTGTGTGTGTGTGTGTGTGTGTGTGTGAATAAGGGGAACAGAGAAGGGAGGATTGGATGAGGTGTGGGAGAGGAGAGAGGGGATCGTAGGAAGAGTGTGAGGAGAGGGAAAAGAGAGTATAATGAGAGTTATGAAAGAGGGAAGAACAGTAGTACACAATAAAGGCAAAAGGGAGATGGAATGAACGTGTTGGGAAGGGATGAGAACCGAAGGGGTAAACGAGTATCAAAGAACGATGGAGTTTATGGTATGGGAAGCAATGTGAGAAAGGAAGGGACTGTAAAAAGAGGCTGGGTAGGGATTATTGCGGCTGGGCAGGTGTTAGGGAAGAGTTACAGGTAGAGAGAGAGAGAGAGAGAGAGAGAGAGAGAGAGAGAGAGAGAGCAATGTGTTGTGTAAGAGGAATGAGCAGTATATGTGTAGAATTTGTAAGGGAGAGTCTGGTATGAGGGAGATGGTTAGAGGTGAGGGAGTTTCTAGTGGAGGGAGGGAGACGAGAAGTGTTTGGTTAGGAGAGAATCTGAATGAGAGAGATGGCAAAGAGTGAGGAGAGATTTCATGAGGGAGAGGAGAGAGAGAGAGAGAGAAATAACAGGTGTTGGAGTTGCTTGTGAGAGTTGCTGTGTAGGAATGATGAGGGGGTGAATTCGAGTCTGGATGAGGAGGAATGAGAAAGGATACTACAGTGACGAATGTAAAGAAAAACACACAACAACAACAACACCAACAACATCAACAACAATAGACCCTTTGATTGTTATATACTAGGCTGTTTATATGTAAGTTATGATAATGTGACAGGTGGCAAAGGTTAAGACGTTAAATGGAAGAGACGGTGAATATGATATGAAGGAGAAACTTAATGATGGTGACTTGGTGAGGTGGAGGGACCTAATGCTATAGGAAAGTGTCTGAGGTCAAAGAAACATGGTGAGAGAGAGAGAGAGAGAGAGAGAGAGAGAGAGAGAGAGAGAGAGAGAGAGAGAGAGAGAGAGAGAGAGAGAGAGAGAGAGAGAGAAAGGAAGAGAGTGATGGAAAATGAGAGAGAGAGAAAGCAGGTGTTTGGAGATAGAAGGATGGAGCAGCTACTAGTAGTTAGTGTTGGAGGGGAAAGTGTGTAGTGTATCTGTCTGTGTGTATGTGTATGTGGGAGGGAAGCTACTAGAGGGACGGGTCTTTAAATTAAGCCTAGTCCAACTCCTGTCTGTCTGCCCACTCAATCCACAACAACCACCAGAAAAAAAAAATACTAAACATGAAATTTGAAGCATGATATTAATTCGTGAAAGCAAATAAGAGAAATGGGAAGAGAAAGTATAATTAAACTACGGTTCTAATATATATATAAATATATATATACTGTATATACTTTGAAACCAGTGGTGAAAAGAACATTGTAAAATTAAAGAAATGCTAATAAAAGAGTTAGGAAGTGATATAGCACATTAGAAAAATATAAAATAATGTCTCTTACATAAACACTTGCTGTGCAAACGTTGGCCTCTTTCTTTACAACGGTGTGTGTTAATGCCATCGTGCCACACCCTGCTTTTAGTATTTCTTATAAACCTGCAATTTAAAGCTCTCATCCTCCCTAGGCTACATACGACCTCCTACCATTATCACTCTTATAACTAACATTCAGCTGTCTGTACTTTGTCAAACCAGTCTATATCATAATACTCTCTAACCGTGCTGTAAAAATAAAAAACAAATAAATATATAATGGAAAAAACTTATAATATAATACAAAAACAATATATTTAATTGGATAGGAGGTCTAAGATTTATGTGTCAAGAAGTTTCACCTGTCACCCATCGCCATGTGGAGATTCCTACCTACCAACTCTTTGGACTGTAACCTGACACACTCTTGGTCTTGGTAGTCTAGAGGGAGTCTGTCTAGTGATGGCAAGGCATTCAGGAGTCCATGCTGTAGTGGTTATATTAATGTTCAGGGAGTCCAATAGTGCACCGGAGAGAGTGTTGTTAAAAGTGTGTTAAAGTTAGTTGTAGTTTAAGGTGTAGAGTTTAATGTTGATTCCGTCTGCAGCTTAAAACTTTAGGTGATGATTCCGTGTGTATATTAAAAGCCTATATCTTGACACTAAATTTTATTGTGATTATTATTCGTCCTAGTGAAGAGTTTAAAGGACCCTGTGATGTAGTAAGAAATTTAGAGGTTAGTGAGTCCTTCAAACACTTTCTTGAGACATCACCTATATGGAAGGAGCTCGTTTCGTGGCATGGTCAGGAGGAATCAGAAGTCTCCAATTTTCATACACGCTCACAGGGTCTTTAAGGGTGTCACTTCACAGATCATTAATAATACAGTTTTGTAGGGAATAGATGTTGTCTAGTGGAGTGTTCCGTCAACCTGACCTACACGTTCCTGTTCCGGCAGTGAGGCGGCTGAGGCCAGGTGGACACTCACTAAAAAAAAGATCCGGTTCCCTTCACTCAGCAAGAGCTTTACGAATTGGTAAAAAAACGTTTGCATTCGCCACATACCACTTTCACGTAAAGCAATAAATAGTTATATACAGTATATGTAATATAATATTATGTGCAATAAATAACACATATAAGGTAGCTACGATATTGCATATGAAGGTGTGTAAAGAATAATGATGGTGACGAATAACATGATACATATTAATAGATATATTTCTGTAGTAGTTCAGAGGTTTTTCTCAATATGACAAAACGCCTTAATATTCTGTTTTTGTTGCTATTTTACTGCTGCAATTTGCTTGATAGTGAGTTGCCTAAACTGTTGTGTGCTTGATATAAAACAACCTTGTTAGAACTGTTCAAAACAATCACTAATGTAACAATTAATGGAGGTGGAAGGTGTTTCTTGATATTGAATGTCGACTCTGTATTATTTAGTTTTGTATTATTTGAAGGAAGTGTCAGACATTTTATGTTGCTTTAATTTAAACACATTCTCAAATTATAATAAGTTTTTTTTTAGGTTATATAACTATTAGGGAATTGCTAAGTCTCTCTCTGTTGTCTGGTAGCCTACTCTCATAGCAGTGGAAATGTAAATAGTGCTTTGTGCTAGTTTTTACCATAAGTTTTTATCGGTATGTAATTATGTAACAGAATGTCATTAGCTAATTATCTTTTTATAATGGTATGATAATTACATAGCTACCAGGAAAGTTTTTTTTTCTGGCTTGAAATATTAATTAACATTTTTTTATAGACGGTAAGTAAAAAACTAATGACAGTAAATTTGTGTGAGAGTGAAGGCAGGCTAGCGTCATCTCAAGTGAAAGTGGTAAGGTTTTGTGACGTCTTCTTTTGGCCTGGTGGTCACATCACTTCTGTGGCAACCTTTGGATACCGTACCACAGCCGTTGCCACACCACGTAATGGAACTTGTATGTAAAAAGAAAGTTGTCACATGCGAGATATACGATGCATAGGTTATGGGTCAACATGAGATTTAAAATGATATTTACAGAGAGAAAGATACAGTCGTGAGCATAAATTCCTTACACTCCCCCCTTTTCATCCCTTCCCAATACGTACACCTACCCATACCATCTATACATCTATACATTGACTATACATCATAGTACCGCAACCTCTTGATTCTCTTTTCATACGATGTGCAACACCTGTACTGAAGACTGGAATGGATCGCAATACCTGTCCAGTGAATTTATCGTCCCCGAGAGAGAGAGAGAGAGAGAGAGAGAGAGAGAGAGAGAGAGAGAGAGAGAGAGAGAGAGAGAGAGAACGATCGTGTGTGTGAGAGAGAGAGAGAGAACGATCGTGTGTGTGAGAGAGAGTAACATATTACCGGTACCGTTAGACTGAACATTTCCCAATCGTTTCCGTCTAGTTCTTGTAGGAATCCAGGTGGGTACAGATTTCCAGGAAACCCACCAACCCACGTGCCAAGCCTTGTCCTTAATATTCCTGAGCTGCGGTGAATGGTAGGCGTAAATGTCGACACTCTTTGCTCCACAGTGGGCATGAGTTTCGTCACTCTTGATTTTCCACAATATACTCGTGTATTTATAGCAATATTGATGGTAAATATATGATAATTATATATATACTATATTGTAATTAGTGGAGGTAAAGATAGTTTTGACATTTGTATGGGAGTGTTACAGGCTAAGTGTAGGCTAATATAAAGTTGGCTAATATAAAGTTTTAAAGGCTTTTCCTTGGTATATAATCATGATAAGTTATTGAGCGGGAAAGAATTGTTTTGGTCGGCTGTATGTAGCCAGTGGGCGGACGGGAAGCAGTGAGTGAGGAAATGCATTGACTCGTGTCGTCATATACACACACAATAATCCTCTGGAGACTCTTTACTCTTTTGCCAGTTCCATATGGAAAAAATAGTAACTTAGGTTGTATAGATTTAATATAAAGTGGTAAAGGAAAAATGGTCAGTTAGGTTGTAGATTTAATATAAAGTGGTAAAAAAATATATAGTCTGTTAGGTTGGGTTCACTCGGTTTGGCATATGGTACCTTGGTGAGAAACCTTAGCTGCATAAAAATGTATGGTGGAATCTGAAGTGTAATATAAAAATGTGAGAAATATCGAGAAGAGTGAGTGAAAAGGTTAACCTATTTTTCTTGTTTCTGGATCTTGGGTGATAATGTGAAAATGGTAAAACCTTGTATAAAAATACTCGCTCTCAAAATTATTCTCAACCCAAGTCTTGGATTAAAATGTCAAAATGATCGCTCTCAGAATATTCTAAGGTGAAGTCTTGAGTTACGATAACAAGGCTGCTGACATACACGCACACACGCACACTCAAAATAATACGAAATCTAGATTTCATGAAATATTTTCGTTCTTGATAAAATGTAAAGCATAAATTTATCTTTAGTATATGTAGTATGAAGTTATATATTGAATTATGTAATATTAATGTTATCTGGTTTGAATCTCAATGACGTTAAGGATTCTTTTTGGCCCATCGAAAGACAGTTACTCTGATGATGAAGGTTAGGTACAGGTAGATGAGAACATGGTCAAGGAATACATGGATGAGAACAGCCTTACTGATCGGCAAGTCACTGCAGCGACCCTGTCAGTACACACAGTTGATCTGGCAAGGGAATAGTGTTATTTAAACCAAAAATCATTATGTTGGACGAGGTGAACTGCACTCTAAGCAAAGGGTCACTGAGTTTTTCACCTTCTCACAGAAACCTCTCAGTGAAACTGTATACTGTACAAATGTCGAGTCTGGCTGTGCTCTGCTCTATTCATGGACTTTCCAGTTGTTATATGAAATAGAATTATCTTTTGAACCGAAGGCAGAAGAAAGTTGAAATTTAGGGACTAATAGAACGTTTCAGATTCCCCCTGGCAAACCTTATAGAAGGGAAAATTTGAGCTTGATTGATGTCCTGCTTTACAATATTCTACCGCTTTCCTCTATTCACTGCTGTCTGCTATACCGATATGATTTGCCGCTACTTCCCAGTACTAAGTTGAGGCGGTACATCCAATTCTGTCATCATTTGCTCCAATGTCAAGCATACGTTATACTCAGTTACCATGATAATCCTACATATTGTTTTCAAGCATTAAACAAACCACCTTATATCTATCACCAATCAACATCATAATTTCGTACCTCTTTCCATTACCCTTTTTGCTCTTTCGTACCACTTCTTTCTATCTGCAATCCTCCTTGTACCCCATGTATGGTAGGGCAAGTATCAGGGATGGTGGTGTTGATAAGAGTTGGAAGGGCAGGTGGTCAGGAGAGGGCATCTGCTTGACACACATGCCTTCTTACCTGCCTTACCCTCAGTCCCCTCCCCTTTCCCTTGCCTCCCAGTCTTCCTTGCCTTTTCTTCGCAGCCCTTCCCTCTTTCCTTTCACATGCAGCTCTCCTCGCTTTCTTTTCACAGGTCCCTTCCTCCTTTCACCGTCCTCTCCCTCATTTACATACCTCCCCATCTTCCAACCTGTATTTCCTTTTATTATTGGTATCTGTTCTCTGACATTTCCCTTCCGTCCTTTTCATCCTCGTTTGCCCCCACATCCTTTCACTTCCTTCTTCCACCTTATTACGCTTCTATTCAACCCTGTCTTACTTCTACATCTCTCTTATTATCTCCACTTTCTTTGTTATATTCAGTATTTTTCGTCCAATTCCTCTTCTGTCCTACCCTCCTATCTGTCTATACTTTACGCGTATAAATGTGTGTGTAAGCGTGTATACGTGTATGTTTGTATGTGTATTGGTGCGTGTGTGTATGTGTGTGTAACCTAGTGTCGGTCATGAGGAAGTTCCTTGGGTTTGTGTCCCGTAGATCAACACTTCAGAGGAGAACCAACACTTCACTATCTCCTTCACACACAAACACTTCCTTTTTCCTTCACGCACACAGACAGTTCCTTCCTTCTTCCTTCACACACACACACACACAAACACACACACACACACACACACACACACACACACACACACATACACACACACACACACACACACAAACACTCACACACACACACACACACACACACACAAACACTCACACACACACACAAACACACACACACACACACACACACACACACACACACACACACACACACACACAGAGGGTTGACCCCCGAAGACTCCATCGACCTCCCACTGTTACACATGTCACTCCATTCGATCTCACCATTAATCTCTGATCCTTAGTTCTTGGTCCATTTAATCCTTACCGTACCTACACAAAATATAAACATAAAAATGGCTTCATAGTTGTAAATGAAAATGGTTTCATAGTTGTAAATAAAAATGGCTTCATAGTTATAAATAAAGATGGCTTCCTAGTTGTAAATAAAAATGGCTTCATAGTTGTAAATAAAAATAATGTAGTGTCGGTCTGGGTACATTCTTTAATATGTATAATATAAAATGATAGCAACTAAAATTAGCAAAAGAGGATAAATTGGATTTCTTCCTATATAAAGGTCGTAAATCCACTTAAATTAAATCACTGTATGTGCCTCGTCATTCAGGACATAAGCGTCGGAAAGATTCCCACTGACCTGAGATGACTGAGCACCATACATATTAAAATTATATAGTAGAGGTTCAACCCAGTATAGGCTATCACAGGAATATTTAAACAGTTTTTTTTTTTATATATAAGAGCCTACATCGTGGGCATACTGGAGGAGCTACTATATAATTCCCCCAACCTACAGTACGTCATGAAACAAGACTACATCAATATTATTCATTATAAGGAAGGGTTGTGTTGCGTTGAGTTAAAGATCTGGAAGGCAACGTATATAGAGAGACACCTAGTATTATTTTCCCACAACAGATTACCACCACCACCACCACCACCAGCACAAACAAGTTAGCATATTCCTCCTTCCTCCAACTTATTCTCAGAGGAATGAATAGGAACCGAGTAAATCCGACCCGAGAACAGAGAACCAAGGTCGGCGGACGGACTGACGGACGAAGGATAAATATATATAAAGATGTTAGTGTGATAGCAGCTTCATCTACCTGAAAAAAAAATGATAATAAAATGATGGGTGGTCAATTTTTTTTTTTTTTTCTCCTCCCTCCACACCTTCCGTCAGACTTGGTACTTTATTCCGTCTTTTATCCACATGCGCATTTGATTTATATTGATGTAAGCATTTGATTTAAGTGTAAGTGTGTTTGTATGTGTGTGTGTGTGTCTGTCTGTGTAACCTACAGTATGTGAATGTCTAAAAGTGTGTGTGTGTGTGCGTGTAGCCTATAGATGTAGGTATGTGCAAGTCTAGAAGTGTGTGTGTGTGTGTATGTATGAGTATGTATGTGTGTGTTTGTGTGTATGTATGTATGTGTGTGTTTGTGTGTGTGTGCAGAGGAAGGAAGGATAGCGTGTGTTTAAGGTTAGTAAATAAGAGAGGTAGTTCCTGTGTGGCAAGGCAAGGCAAGGCAAGGTGGTAGGGGACGGACGAACTTCAATGCGGCCTTGCGGAACACCTCATGCCCAGGGAAGGGGGGAGAGGAGGGGAGGGGGGGAAGAGGGAGGGATGATGTGGTGTTGGTGAGGGAGAAGGGATGATGTGGTGATGGTGGTTGTGAGGGAGAAGGAGTGATGTGGAGATGGTGATGGTGGTGAGGGAGAAGGGGTGAGGTGGTGGTGGTGGTGGTGGTGAGGGAGAAGTGATATGGGTTTGAGTGTTAAATTAGAAGGTACAAAGGGAGGAATATAGAAGAAGCAATTGGTTATGGTGAGTAAAGAAAATGACTTTATTGAAGAGATAGGCTACGTATAGATGTAGAGTTGGGGAAAAATTCAGAAAGGTTAAAGGAAGTAGAAAAGTGAATGATGAAGGACGACAGAAAAATGGAGGGTATAATCAAGGTGTATCTGGATTTTGGGTACAACGTGTATGATGGAAGGAACGATGAAATGGGTAAGGTTTGGGTTGACGAGGAAAAGTTAGAGAGAGAGAGAGAGAGAGAGAGAGAGAGAGAGAGAGAGAGAGAGAGAGAGAGAGAGAGAGAGAGAGAGAGAGAGAGAGAGAGAGAGAGAGAGGGGGGGGGGGAGACTAGCAGAGTGAGATATAGGGGTGGAAAATGTTGTAGGGGTATATATATATATGTTGGTGAAGTGAACAGAATTGAAGTGGTTTATTGGCTTGATAAATACAAGACGCAAAGACTTGGTGGATGACGGTGATGGCAGTGGCAGAGTAAAGTATGGTGGTGATGGCAGATGGCAGAGTAAAGTATGGTGGTGATGGCAGATGGCAGAGTAAAGTATGGTGGTGATGGCAGTCGTATAGTAAAGTATAGTAGTGTATGGTGATGATAGTGTTTGGTGCAGGAGACACAGACACACAGTATACACCCTGTATGGGATAAGAAGGGAGGAGTTCATTTGGTGGTGGTGGTGGTGGTGGTGCAGGGGTTTGGTTTAGAGGTGACAGTGGAGGAGGGAAGGGAAGGGTGAAGGTGACCTGGTCCTTGTAATGGTGTGAGTGCTGGTGGTTGTGGTGACGGTCGTGGTAATGATGGTGATGGTGGTGGTGGTGAATTGAATTGGGGTGAGAGTGCAGGAAAGGGGGGAAGGAGGAAAGGTTGAGTGAGGCTTCTGCGGTAGTATGATTTTTTTTTTTTTTTTTTTTTTTTTTTTTTTGTGTGTGTGTGTGTATATATGTTATGGATGAGTGAGTGAGTGAGTTGGGGAAGGTTGGTGTACCTGGTTATAGTACTGGGAAGAAAGTGATACTGGAGACGAGTGAGGGAAGGAATTGTAGAGTACGGTACCGGTATTACTGACTGGTATGATGAACAAGTGAGGGAGGGAAGGTTGGTGTGTTCGTGTTTAGGGATAGGGATAGGGACGGGGAGACAGGTAAGGTGAGTGAGGTATTATAGGGAAAGTAATGGTCACCCACTCTATTGTACAAACACAAACACAAACACACCTGTCTATACATCTGATCCCTATCTTCTCTTACCTCTCAATTTTATCTTCACTTATCTTGGAACTAAATGTATCTGTTTTGAAATGCGAACCTCGTGTCCACTTCTCCTCGATTAAAATATACGAGAACGTAAACTCATTGGTAACCATCTCATGTTGGGAAAATAAATGGCCAGTCACTCAGGATTCAGCCAACTGAGTCGCTCCCACTGAGTGTGTCCGTGTCTACATACCACACATACGGTACAGCTAAAGCAAACTTGAAACATTGAGGCGGTAAATATGATGTATACGCCCCCAGTACAGGCGTGGGTAGAATATAAATTGCAGTCCTCGGTATTAGAAGCTCACGTCTCTCTCCCTTGACTTATGTTGACACTCACCACTGGCCTCAAGGTCGGTGCTGGTAGTGAATAGCATTAAAGAACCTCATCAAGGTCACTACTCAACTCTGTCCAGCTTGTCTCCCATCTGATCGAAACCGGATTAATCGCAATTTTTCTTCAAACTAATGTTATAATCATTATGTAAAGAAATATTGTTACAAGTTTGAAATTTATTGAATATTATTAAATTGATAATAACGCTCATGTGGGCATTGTTGTTGATTAGAATACGTAGTTAATCGAAGTAGTAGCTTAAAAACAAAATGTTAGTATTATTAGCCTGGAGAACGTATATCATAGTTTAGACACTTTGTACTTAAAACACCAAACTATTACTGAGAGCAGATATGGATGTAAATATACACTACACTAACTTTGCATTTTGTTAAGAGCAAGGAAAGGTGAACGTGGGAAAGACACACGACCCTGGAATGTAACTGGAACGAGGTTGGCAAGTGTGGGATGATCCTTCTTAACCTCATTTCTGTCAGACACACGGAACCATTACTGGAGAAGTGGTACAGTCATGGTCAATAGTCCTGCAACACCTTCCAATGAGATAGCTTCGAAAAATGATCCGAAACTATAGCTGTTGGTCTCTGCAATATTGGTTCATAGGATTCACTCAAATGGCTCGCTTTTATTCACCAGGTTGCAGTTCTTTTGTCCATGACTTTACCGGTACTGATAGAAACCTTGTCAGGATTCAATATCATCAGTACCGTATATCCTTTACCATTGGAACATTTGTATATTGTTGGGTGAAAAGTTACAGGAGTCTGACAGATTATTTTTCTTTCCGAAGTAACCTGTCTTTCTTTCTGTGACAGTTTTGCGTTTTCTATTAATTAAACCTGCTGTTGTTGTCTTTTTTGCGCAACTGGCTTGTGTTTTCTTTGATATTTATTTGCGTATGCTGTCTCTGAGAAAACAAAATGCATAATAAAGTGTCTTGTTTGTTTTGCACTCACACGAACACATGCCTTATCTGGAGGTGTGTGTGTGTGTGTGTGTGTGTGTGTGTGTGTGTGTGTGTGTGTGTGTGTGTGTGTGTGTGTGTGTGTGTGTGTGTGTGTGTGTGTGTGCAGAGGATAGCTGATGTCCCGAGGAAATGATTATATCGCTAAAAAATTTCCCTTCGGCTTGTCTGCGGTGGTGGTTGGTTGGTTGTGGGTGAGGGGAATGGGGAGGGGAGAGGAGCCTGAGGGAGGGGAGGGGAGGGGGAGGGGAGGGGAGAGGAGCCTAAGGGAGGGGAGGGAAGGGAAGGGAAGGGGTTGACTGACATGACTGACCTCACCTCCCAGAGAAAGGCACTGATGGCATCCCGGTTTAACTTAAGGGGTGTGAGAGCTGTGT
Source organism: Petrolisthes manimaculis (assembly GCA_034508575.1). Classification (NCBI taxonomy): domain Eukaryota; kingdom Metazoa; phylum Arthropoda; class Malacostraca; order Decapoda; family Porcellanidae; genus Petrolisthes; species Petrolisthes manimaculis. The sequence continues at coordinate 89,445 of JAWZYT010000269.1, forward strand.
GAAAATGTCTGTATGTTTGTCTTTGATAGCATGCACGTGGTTAGAGAGAAGAATAAAAATGACCATAGTTTTCCTTGATTGCTTTCATGTGCAGGTGTGTGTAAGAGAGAGAGAGAGAGAGAGAGAGAGAGAGAGAGAGAGAGAGAGAGAGAGAAGAGAGAGAGAGAGAGAGCAGGATAAAGTTTAGGAAGTAGTATGGATTTTTTTGTTTTTTTTTAGAATAAAATTACGATCGGTTTACGTCCAGTATATTCACAACTCTGTAAAATATATTGCACGTAAATGATAATATGCGTGAATAGGAATGGCAAGCCGACGGACGAGACTTCTTCATTGGTTGGATGGGTTGGAAGTGACTCGCCCATACTCGGTGAACGCCCCTGTTGGGTTATCACGGCAATTGGTTAAACAGGAAAGATGATGAAGGTGGCAGTTTAGTGAACACGAAGATGATTGGATATAGCGAGGACGTTGAAGGGGGAGGCGAAACACGACAGAGGAAGATTAACGTCAGAACGATCATGACGTGTGCAGTGGGGCGTGAAAGTGAGGTGGGTGGTTGGAGGGTGGTGGGTCGAAGGCATGGAGAGAAAGGGAAGGCAAGGAGTGAAAGAGTATTTTGTTGTGAGTGAGGCTGGAGTAAGGTGTGTGTGTGTGTGTGTGTGTGTGTGTGTGTGTGTGTGTGTGTGTGTGTGATGAGACAACACACCACCTGTTGTTCTCTACTCTTAATGACTCTTGGCCTAGGGTGTGATGTGCTTGATCAACACTACGAGCTGCTGCTGGTATGTGTGTGTGTGTGTGTGTGTGTTCAATATATATGTGTGTGTGTGTGTGTTTTCAGTATATGTGTGTGGTGGTTTGTGTATTAAAACTTTTACAGTGAGTTAAAGTTTGTATGTTTACAAATGACCAACATTGGTTTCGTATACAACTTTAATCTCAGATAAACTAGTAAGGCAGTGGAAGCGTTGCCATGGAAACGAGGTGAAGGGGATGAAGGAGGTTTAAAGGAGGGTCCCACTCCTCTTCATACCTCAAGAGACACTTTACTTTGCCGGTGATGAGAGAGAGAGAGAGAGAGAGAGAGAGAGAGAGAGAGAGAGAGAGAGAGAGAGAGAGAGAATTGTGTAGGCTTTCTAAGTGAGTGGTTGATAATTATAATAATGAGTGTTGTTTTTGTTAATCTCGTGTTTTTTCTGTTTTTATGTTAAAGGGTTATAGGACAAGGGAGGGAAGTTCTAAGGTTTAGGAAATAAAACAAAACATGGTGAATTGTTTTGAGGAAGAGATGGAATGATGGTATTGAATTGATATGCATAATTTTCAGAGGAATATAATTATAAACATTCATAGAAGTGTGTATTATCCATCATGTAGAGGAGGAGAAGGAAGGTAAGGAAATGATAAAAGGATCAGCAGGACAGAAAGGTTAAAAGAGTATTACAGTGTTGGTAAATTAGGAGCAAATGATTTCTCGAAAGCATTCCAAGCAACAAGGCATAATTATATTTGTTAATCTGGTCCTATTTCCTGGCATACTATGGAGGAAAGATGGAAAGGGAGGAGACACTACTATTTCGGGGGAAGAAGGGCAAGGTGTGTGTGTGTGTGTGTGTGTGTGTGTGTGTGTTTTTTTGGGGGGGGAATGGAGATAGAAGAGAGAAATAAGGAGATGATTTTGGGCACATGAATGTACAGTATGTGTTCATGAGCACGCGTGTGTGTGTGTGTGTGCTTTCGATCGTGTGACTGTATAATATAGTGTGAGCGTATAAGTGTGCGTGTGTTCGTGTTCGTGTACGAGGGATGGGGGAAGGGTTGAGTGACCAAGCGTGACGGGGTTGGCTATCCCTACAAACCAGACGGCCATATTTTCAAACGTGAGGAAGGTATTATTCCCCTCCTCCCTCTCTGGAGTCAAGACACACTCACTCACTCAGAGATGTTATGTATCGACCACCACCATCTACAAACTCATATTCTGAATGGGGCGTGAAAGTTGTAAGTGTATAGACTGTCATATAAACTAAACAATTGGAGAGAGAGAGAGAGAGAGAGAGAGAGAGAGAGAGAGAGAGAGAGAGAGAGAGAGAGAGAGAGAGAGAGAGAGAGAGAGAGAGAGAGAGAGAGAGAGAGAGAGAGACAGAGGCAGACAGACAGATAGACACAGAAAGAGAAAGATAGATTTTTATTGAAATATACAGTATGATGAACAGACAATTCTTGCCTTGTAATAAAAAACAAAACTGTAAAAAACCGGTGTACAGTTAAGGGAAAGCGTTGAATGAGTGAGTGAGTGACAGACAGGTAGACACACGGGGAGGGAGATAAATGTGTTCACTCCTGCCTGATTGTGTGTGTGTGTGTGTGTGTGTGTGTGAGAGAGATTTGTTTTGATTAATTTATTACGCTCAAGCATGAGCGGCAAACATTGTACAATATATATTATATCAAATTACATATATAAAAATGACAAACTTATATAATAATGAACTAGAGAGGTAGGCTTATAATATACAGTGTTGCAGTAAAATAGTAAATTCTTACAGGGAAATTACTATATGTATAAAGATGACAAAATTACTATATTGAACTAGAGAAATAAACTTATAATGTACATACAGTATTACACTACACAAGATATGGTTACAGGGAAATTACTATATGAATTGAGACCACAAGGAAAATACTATTCGTATAAAGACAACAATATTATTATATTGGACCAGTGAAACAAGTTTATAATATACTGTACAGTACAGTGTTACACTAGATAGTATATTGTTACAGTTAGATTACTATATATATTGATATTACAAGGACAATATTATTATAGTGAATATACAGTATTACATTAGATTGAATATACAGTATTACATTACATTGAATATACAGCATCACATTATATTGAATATACAGTATTACATTATATTGAATATACAGTATTACACCATATTGAATATACAGTATCACATTAGATTGAATATACAGTATTACACCATATTGAATATACAGTATCACATTAGATTGAATATACAGTATTGATTGGACATTGTTACAGTTAGATTTCTATATATATTGATATCACAAGGACAATATTATTATATTGAACAAGATAAATAAGCTGTTAATATACAGTATTACACTAAATAGGACATTGTTACAGATAAATTATTACATGAATTGAGATCACAAGGAAATTACTATGTATTCAGGTCACAAGGAGATCACTATGTGTATAAAGATGACAAAATTATTATATCAGCTTATACATATACATACATACATACACACATGCACACATATACATAGGCCTACATACCAATATGCATATATTATTAGTATTACACAGTACTGGATGGAACATTGTTATAGGGAAGAAATAAATATGACTATGTTGTTATACAGTATCTGCCAACGACATACACTTATCACATACTGGAAGGGACATTTGAGATCATACACTTATCAAAGCTACTATAACTCTACATATTAACATCTTCATGGTATCATAATCAGACCCAACACAATAGCAGACCCCACATCACATTATATCACTAAATCATCCTTGAACATCACAGCATTGTATGTCTAGTATCACAGAATATAATATACTAAATAATCCTACAACCATTACAGTATATCATCATCCTCACTACATCAAGATTACCCCATGACCACCCTCTTTGTTACAGCCATCATTATGCAAACAATACAAATATAAAACTAGAATCCCCCAAAGTGTGGATGGGTAGCAAGAATTAGATCTAAGTTATCATCACTGAGTATATATTGGCAGGTTTGAAGTAGGTTCCGTCCCTGTGGCAACAGGTTCCTAACTGTGGGGCACTGAAGGCAGTAATGTTCCAGGTTGTTAGCATTAGGACTATTGCACAGTTTACATGAGGTGTAATGTGGTATATCCTGTGTATTTGCAACCTGCCACACAGGCCGATATCCCAGCCTGAGCCTGGCACTTACAACATTGTGTCTGCGCACCATGAGTCCATGTCGGCGGTATTTATGTCGGTTTTGAAGAAAATTGTCATGGTGTTGTATAGAGACACTATTACCCCTCTCCTCATCCCTACGCTGTACTGTACTGGCAAGAGCTGCCGAATATATCCTGTGTTGAAGGCAGCGGAGGGAGGGCTGAACGTCCCCACCCTCAAAGCCCAGCATGCAGGCAGCCTTGGCAAGACTGTCTACCGTGTCATTCCCAGCAAGCCCAATATGGGAAGGCATCCATACGAAGGACAAGACAAGTGAGGCATTGTGGGCAGCTGCGAGTTGACACAATATGTCCCACACAACACGGCCACATCTGGGCCTCGGAGATGAGAGCGCTTGAAGAGCAGGTTTAGAGAGAGAGAGAGTGAGAGAGAGAAAGAGAGTAGAGTAGAGTAGAGTAGAATATATTATGTGTATAAACTTGTAAATCATTCAAACTATCATCAATCCCTTGTTAAGCATCAATAGAAATCAATAGAAATAAATCCCATGAGTTGTGTGAGTTTACATAACAAAATTAGGCTTTGTAGTCGTTCAGTACTGGTTGGGTGGGAGGTGAGGTACGTACAAAATAATATAACTGGACTGATAATGTGTGGCAGTAATAATTTGAGAGTTTGTTATCAAGAGACACGTAGATACCACCAGCAGCAGAAACATTGACAGGCCCCACATGTGTAAAAACGAAGCTGCCAACGATAAACCCAGCGAATATCAGGTGTCCACGTTTTATGCCCCAGTGAAAGCGGGTGAAGGGTGAAGGGAGGAGGGTGGGGAGATGGGGGGGAGCAATAGGGAGGGGAGAGATGTGGGCAATAGGGAGGGGAGAGATGGGGGGAGCAATAGGGAGGGGGGATATGGAGGGGAGAGATGGGGGGAGCAAGGGGGAGGGGAGAGATGGGGGGAGCAGTTTATTAGGATGCTTGGTGTGTCTCACTAAGTGTATTCATTTTGAGGCAGGTTACTCCTTAAAGAGCCTAAATCATAATTATATAGCATAATATAGGTTGTTGTAGATTGTTGCTAATTAGGGGTTGAAATATTGGTAAATATTTAGTTCATTAGCGAGTTGGCCGAAATATGGTTAGGTTGGATAAGATTGAAATATAATGGAATAGGTTAGGTTCTAGTAGGCTATATTTGATTGAGTTGGTATTGGATAAGATTGAAATATAATGGAATAAGTTAGGTTCTAGTAGGCTATATTTGATTGAGTTGGTATTGGATAAGATTGAAATATAATGGAATAAGTTAGGTTCTATTAAGCTATATTTGATTGAGTTGGTATTGGATGCATCAAGTCAGATTTGGGTATTACTTTGGATATAAATTTTAGATTGATAAGAGTTGAGTCACATACATGGTGAAATATGAAGAAGCATCATTTGGAGTGAAAGAAATATGTGCTTATTGACTCCAACTGAATAATACACTTGGTGAAAGCGAGTTCCAGACCTCTGTCAAATATTGTAAAAAAAAAAAAAAAAAAAAAAAAAAAAAAAGAGAGACAAATATGACTAAAAACTGGAACCCCTCTCAAAAAAAAAAAAAAAAAAAAAAAAAAAGTAGAAGACATATGAGTGAAAAACTGGACCCATTACCATCAGGTGCAAATATTGGAACAGAAATGAGGGAGATAACTGAGCCTTTTCCCAGGGACTGCAAATAGGGTCCTGCAAAAAAAATGGTTGGTTGGCGAACTTCCTCTTGTCACTTCATCGAGTTTAGTTTATTGGTGTTGTCGTCGTCGCGTTTTGTCAGCTGGTCGTTTGGTTTGGTTTGGTTTGTTATGGTTAGATTTGAGTTTGTTTGTCTCGATTGGTTTGGTTTGTTTTGGTTATTTATTTTTATTTTTTTATCTCGTTTGGTTTGGTTTGGTTTGGTTTGGTTTGTTATGGATAGATTTGGGTTTGTTTGTCTGGTTTGGTTTGGTTTGTTTGTCTCGTTTGGTTTGGTTTGTTATGGTTAGATTTGGGTTTGTTTATCTGATTTGGTTTGGTTTGTTATGGTTAAAAAATAAATAAAAAGATCTCGCTTGGTTTGATTTTGGTTGGGTTGAGTTGGTTGGTTGTGTTTGGTTTGATATGGATTGTTTTGGGTTATTTGTGGATGGGTTTAGTTCGTGTAGTTTACATTTATCTCTGGTTTGGTTTGGTTACCATAAGCACTGATGTTTAGATTATGATAAGCAGTTCATAATAACCTTTCAATACCGCGCTTGACATTAGCCATTCTCACGAATCTCAAACATTCATAAAAAAATAAACAGAACTGTATAAACTGAAATGTATTGGAAAGATGAATTTAATTCGAAAAAAACAAAAACATTGGCAAAATAAATGTCATAATAGTTTGTAAGGTTGGTATGTTGAGGTATAGCCTGCCACACGACCAGGACAAAAGTAGGTAAGAAATCCTTGTATCCAGGTCAGTTTAAACCCCGTACCATTAAACCAGTCCCAGCTGTGAACAGTGCATGACCACTCTCAATTTGGAATTCCGTATTCAAGTGACAGTCAAGGATATAATTTTCGTAACATATTAGGGGTAAATTAACTTGATAGCCTATAATTATGATCATTGTTTTCATGTACTTTATTTGTCTATTCTGAAAAGTGAGTAGTTGGTTAAAACATATAGGAATTTCATGCAATTGAGGCAAATGCTAAAGAGAAATTATCAATTATTTGCTTGATTCATCTCAATTTGTTTCAGCAGTAAATTTGATACATCTGTGATACTACATTGTACTTTAAATACATAGCATATTAAATAGTACCATATATACAGTATATATGTGGAGGTTTTTGTTATTATATTTTCTGGGTATGGAAACGTGTTGTAAAGTCAAGGTCCATTAGTAATTATAAATGGTGGTACTTGGCACTTCTGTAAAATATCTCAGAAGTGGTCAAGTGTTAAGAATCAGTGCAAAGTCAGCTGAGGTGTCATGGTCGTCAGTTTTATGATCTCCTTTATCATTTTAAGGTCAGCACGACGTCTGGAATGTGAAAAAGGTGTAGTGTGTGTGTGTGTGTGTGTGTGTGTGTGTGTGTGTGTGTGTGTATGTGTGTGTGTATGTGTGTGTGTGTGTGTGTGTGAGTGTGTGTGTGAGTGTGTGTGTGTGTGTGTGTGTGTGTGTGTGTGTGTGTGTGTGTGTGTGTGTGTGTGTGTGTGTGTGTGTTTATCTAATTTGGTTTGGTTTGTTATGGTTAAATTTGTTTTATTTTTATCTCGTTTGGTTTGGTTTCGTTTGGTTTGATTTTGGTTGGGTTGAGTTAGTTGTGTGTGTGTGTGGAGGTGCGTGTGTGTGTGTGTGTGTGTGTGTGTGTGTGTGTGTGTGTGTGTGTGTGTGTGTGTGTGTGCCTGGAGGTGCGTGTGTGTGCGTGATATCAAGGAAGAGAGAATGAGAGGACAGATGGAGGGCGAGGATGTTATGGCAGATGGAGAACCGATGGAGACGAATGGAGTGGAACATGTGGACCGCGGACTTGTACTCTGTGAGAAAAAAATCAGAGAGAGAGAGAGAGAGAGAGAGAGAGAGAGAGAGAGAGAGAGAGAGAGAAAGAGAGAGAGAGAGAATGATTACGGTGAAAGTGGAGGGTAGGAGAGCATGAAAAGAGTGAATAGAAAAAAGTTAGAAATATGCACTTAGAGAGAGAAGGAAACATTGCAAATGAATTATAGAGAGACGAAGATAGAAAGAGAGGTTCGACAATTATCCTACAAATGGATTTTACCTTGTGTCTCAAAGGTATATTTATCCCTATACTGAAGCATAAGGCAGATACTATATTGTGGTTACAGTGAAGAACTATTAATTCCTCCTAACTATGCTATAAATCAGATTGCCTACTCGTATACTGAGATAGCCTTTTTTCCTGGCATAGTTTGGAGGATTCCGTAGCCTCCTTGGTTGACCACATGAGTGTACTGTATCCCCTTAAGCAAATATACAACACCATGGTACTAAGCTGGTGAAGAACAAGGTATGGTAAACACTTCACAATTGTCAACCCAAACCCTATAATGGTCTAGTGTGTCATGATGGTAGTACAGTCACGGGGTAAAGTTAAAGTTAAAGTTGCAGGGTTTTAGTTCAAGTATACACACACTTTCTGCCAGCTGTATGTTTTTTTATCACCTTTAAGAAATGAGGACTTGTTAGCACCTTGTGTAGCTATTGTCTCGCTCACCTTCACTCATTACTTCTTCAGGGTTTGTTTGTGGTAGTATTTGGAACCGTGGTAACATTTGCTTACAACGCACTGATGAGCGGAAAGAAACTAATTATCTTATTATTGTGGTTGTTACTTTTATATCCTAAGAGAAAAAAAATAAATACGCTTGTCTTTATGAAGGTTTTTAGAGAAAGTTTGTAAGTTTTTATCTGCGATTATCAAGTTATCACTAACAGTCTTGTCACTTGTCATACCTAGATGTGAACTCAGAGTTTGTTAAGTCATTAAGCATGAATCCTTGTACAGCATGTTCTCTCTAATGAGATTAATTTTGATTACGGTGTTGAAGGACAAGCAGAGAAAGCAGTATAACTTTAGATGAGTGCTGTACACCTCTGATAACGGATGAGAGCAGCGGGGTAGTGTAGTGTTGTGGGAGGGAACAACATTAGGCAGCTTACCCTGGGCTTCTGTTTGTTTATACAGGGGACGAGGCCGTGGCTAGGGATGATGTTGACTTCCCTCCAGCAGTCCTCCTAGCCTAGCCCCATCCGTCCCCAGCCCCGTCTTAGCTCCAACACTCCTCCAGCAGCTAGCCCCGTCCCTTGTCTCCTCATATTCAATACTACTCCCCTCAAACTTCCCTTCTGTTTCCCCAGGTCCACCTTCAGCTGTTGTTTACTCTTAGTTTCCCTTCCTGGCCTGACTCGTATTCTGTTTGCAAGCTTCCACGAACGCTGGGAAGTTGTGTAGGTGTGTTTGTAGGTGGAGAGTGTGCATTTTTATTATCTCTGTCCGGTTTCCCATTGTCATGTTTGAGTTTTTTTCATTTTTATGATTCCTTTCTTCCAGCCTTTGTGTGTTCATAGTCAGCTGCCTGCGTATTCATCACTGTTTATCTCTTAATGTTTGTATTTCCTGCTGTGTTGGTGAGCGTGTCCGGGAAGGTGACGTCACTCAGTCCATAACAATGTCACATCCTACTGTCATACCACACCATCCTTCTCCCCCCCCCCTTCCCACCCGTCCGCCCACCACACTATCCTTCAACCCTACTACCCCTCCCCCCGTCCGCCCCAGCTCACCCCCCATTCCAGGTGTCCCCTTAACACTAATTTATATAGACGTAAGGTTATGTTATCACTCAAGTTTGTTTGTTGGATAATGGACAATACAAACAAAAAAAGTTATCAATGAAACTTCCCAACTTTCCTGTTTTTTAAGCATGATTAAAATTGATGGTTCCTGGTATTAAAATCAAGATCAGGAATGAATACTTTATTTAATTTTTTATTTATTTTATATATTTATTTTATGTTTTTTTGTAAGAATGAGAGGTGAAATAGTTTGATTGCTCCCTTAAAAAATATCAGGCGATTACAAAGGCCGAGTATCCTTGTTGTTTTTTGTTTTTACTCAGCTCATCCTCCATCCCCCTTGATTCTTCCCTACCTCAGCTGGTCTGTAGGTGAAGTCTCTCCAGATATAAGTGGAGTGTGGATGTGGGTGGAGTGTTGGCGTGTGAGAAGTCTGGCTAGGTGTAAGTGGACTGTGGGTGTGGGTGGAGTGTTGGTGTGAGAAGTCTGGCTGGGTGGATGAGGGTGGAGTGTTGGTGTGAGAAGTCTGGCTGGGTGGATGAGGGTGGAGTGTTGGTGTGAGAAGTCTGGCTGGGTGGATGAGGGTGGTGTGTTGGTGTGAGAAGTCTGACTGGGTGTAAGTGGAGTGTGGGTGTGGAGTCTGGCTGGCTGGCTGGGTTGGTAGGTGTGGGTGTAGTGTAATAATGAGGTGATGTCCATATTAAGGAAATTATTAGAAAAGTGAGTGTGGGGGGAGTATGGGACAGAGGTGCTTGTGTTGGACAGGAGAGAGAGAGAGAGAGAGAGAGAGAGAGAGAGAGAGAGAGAGAGAGAGAGGGTGATGTCGGCGCCAGCACAGCCCAGGGGAGGGGGCGGTGGTGGCCTGTTCCTCTGTCCTCACCCTCTTGAAGAACTGGGTTATGGGAAGGAAGGAAGGAGGGAAGGAAGGAGGGGATAGGATGGGCACAAGAAGGCAGTGAAAAGGATAGTGAGGAAGGAAGGGAAGCTAGAAGTGTACAATGAAAAACTGAGAAGACTTATAACAGAGTTGGAAAGGTGACAAAACTGGAAGGCACACAATTAAGATCTCGAGAAAATATTTAAGATTAAGAGGAGAGCTGGGAGAACAGTAAGGGACGTCGTAGTCTAAGAAAGGAACTAAACTAATAATAATGATAATAATAATAATAATAATAATAATAATAATTTTAACGTTGATGATAATTATAATAATAAGTTTGGGATGTTTTGTCACTTATTTACAGGTACAGTTGCAACACGAGCAACTTTTGGCCACCCTATATATTTGTGCATTAAATATTAGTGTATAAATCAACAACAACAACAACCTTACCGTGAATGACTGTAGCGGCAAACGGTTATATATCCTTCATTAAACCTATAGACATTATCATTATTATCATTATTTCTCTTGACGTCAGTATGTTAGTGATTCGAGGCCAGTGTCTACTCGAGGCGGCTCATTCAAGACGTTGTAATGTTTTTCATAAGTCTGGCCCTTGATGTGAAGTGTTGGGGTGAAGAAGGAGGGAGGAAAGAGGCGTAGAGATGTGAGCAGAGCCAAAAATATATATAACAAGATCCGAAAATAGGCATATGAAAGAGAGAGAGAGAGAGAGAGAGAGAGAGAGAGAGAGAGAGAGAGAGAGAGAGAGCGGGGGGAGGGGGGAAGAAAGTGAAGGTTGGGTGAGGAAGCGGCAAGGAAACAGGAAAGGGACATGAAGGAAGATGTGGGACAGTGGTAGTGTTGTGACGGGAAGAACCAGAAGACGGTAATGAGGACGTGTTGAGTTTCTTGCAGCCTCACCGTCAGGAGAAACCACCTCTTTCAGACGGAGCCCAATTTCTTTACCTTGGATCATTATATGGGTCTTTTTGTTCATGGGCTTAACAGACAGACAAGAAATGAGAGTATAATTATATAGATATCAATGAGCTGAACGACTTTACACTATCGTCGCTAGTATAAACTGAATGCTTGTATGTTGAAATAATGTTCGTGTTCGGCAATATTTGTGAAAGTTTATGAATATTACTTTTCGTATGGAAAACGTTTTGAATTTTTATTTCTATTTTCTTTTACCTCAGTGAACTGATTGGCAAATGAAATGTGTATATATTCAGGTTGTTGTTTTGCATGACGGTGCAAAATTGTCCCATTCACATCCAAACCCTCATATTTTCCTTTCCAATAAAATGGGAAGGACATACGGGTACTGTCAGCATTGTAAACGATACTTTTCTTTAAACTATGGGCACAATATGGCGTCTAGTTTTGAAGTGACCATTCACTTGTTTATTAAATGGATGTAACACCAACCGGGTCTGGAGACGAGGTGAAGGGGCTGGTGAGAGGGAGACGTGAATGGGGTGGGAGAGGGGGGGGGGAGTAAGAAGGGAGATAATAATTTAAAGGGAGAGAATTAGTGCAGTATGACACACACAAATCTTGTAAAAGGAGAGGGGAAAAGGGGACCAACCATTGTTAGTGACAGAGGGAGAGGGAAGGTGATGGAAAAGGGTATATACAGGCAAGAGAAAATTACTGTATAGGGAAGGAGAGAGGACAAGTTTCTTAGACGAGGGAGAGGGGATAAAAGGGTGGGACGAAAGTGGAGGGGACATGTGGAGGGGAGGGAGGGAGGGGATTCGGTTATACAAGAGAGAGAGAGAGAGAGAGAGAGAGAGAGAGAGAGAGAGAGAGAGAGAGAGAGAGAGAGAAGGGTGAGGTTTGAGAGGAGGGGGTAAGGGTCGTTGATTGCTTACACTGCACACAAAGTTATCTAGAAACTCACACCACTACTACACACACTTCTTATAAACTTGACTGATGGACTTGTTACCGCCTGGGAGTATTACCAACACCAACACGTTTAGCCAAGATATTGTTTTTACTTTCTGTTTGTGTTATTTTTATTTTGAAGGGGAGAGTGTGTACCAGTATTTTTTTAAGAGACGTGAAGGAATTAATACTATGGTGTCCAAGGGCAAACTGTGATGTGTGAGTGGATTGTGATATTAGCAATGATGTGAGAAGTTATACTAAATATGCAACGTTGAATGTAGCCTATAATCAGTGTTCCTTAGTGAGGTTTAATATACAGTCTGTGATGATTGTTTGATATCCCCACTTTCTTGATGATAATAATGATAATGATGATGATGATGAGACTAGAGGACTTGTTGGTTTCTGTGAGTAGTGTGAGTAGCGTGACATGTTTATAAATTATTCGCTGTTATAGTAATGATGTCCTTTCCCACCCTGAGTTAAAGTGGTCCTATGCTGATGTGTGTGTTTAGACATATTGTAGTTGCCAGTATGTTTATGAAACTCTGTTAGGCTACTTGTGTGCTGCTCCTATTGTGTGAGAGTGAGTTATTTTGTTATTTTGTATTCATCTTGCCAGTGTGTTGTTCCAGTTGTGGGAATATGTTGCCATAAACAGTACAAGTGATGCCTATTTGTATGTAGAGGAATGCCATTGTCTTGTGTCTGGGATGTCAATGTGTTTTGGTACCAGTATATAATAAAAAAAAAAGTGGTGCCATTAAAGCATCAGAATTAGAGGAAGGATATTCTTGTGGTGTACCAGAGGCGCCAGTGTGTTGTTGTTGATGTTGTTGTGGGTTGTGTTGTGTGCCTTTGGAGTGATATTTGTGACTGTGTATGCTGTAACAGGCGTGCCCGTGTGGCTTAAAGGCAATAAATACTATACTGAAACAGAGTAAGGGAGAAATTGTATCCCTCGGTCCATCTCATTAATCCACACCCACTCTTGGCAACAGCTCCGTATTGTGTGTGTGTGTGTGTGTGTGTGTGTGTGTGTGTGTGTGTGTGTATTGTGTGTGTGTGTGTGTGTGTGTTGTACTAGGATAAGTGTGTACATGCGTTTGTATTGTTATATAAGTTTGTGCACTGGACTGGAGAGAATCTATGTTTATGCGGGTATCTTAATATGGCTGGCATGTGTATCTATCTTGACATGCGTGGGTGCTTTCTGTGTACATAATGTTGCCTATACTTTTTCGTTACTTCCTAGCCTAGAGGAAACATGAGTTATTATGTATACATGTTGTTACTCGTGCATGTACTGTATGTTTTCTTCATGGATGGGAGGAGAGCACTGCTTGTATATGTCTTGAGTGTATATTCAGGAATTTGAGCTTACTTGCAAATGAGAGAGAGAGTAAGAGACAGAGCAAGTGTGTAAATGCCAAAATAATTTGTCCCGTTGTTCATGACTATATGATGTTGGTGTATGATGTATGTTAATGGTGGTAGTTGGTGTATATAATAAAAGAAAATGTTAATATTGGTGTATGATGTATGTTAATGGTGGTAGTTGGTGTATATAATAAAAGAAAATGTTAATATTGGTGTATGATGTATGTTAATGGTGGTAGTTGGTGTATATAATAAAAGAAAATGTTAATATTGGTGTATGATGTATGTTAATGGTGGTAGTTGGTGTATATAGTAGAAGAAAATGTTAATATTGGTGTATGATGTATGTTAATGGTGGTAGTTGGTGTATATAATAAAAGAAAATGTTAATATTGGTGTATGATGTATGTTAATGGTGGTAGTTGGTGTATATAATAAAAGAAAATGTTAATATTGGTGTATGATGTATGTTAATGGTGGTAGTTGGTGTATATAGTAGAAGAAAATGTTAATATTAGTGTATGATGTATGTTAATGGTGGTAGTTGATGTATATAGTAGAAGAAAATGTTAATATTGGTGTATGATGTATGTTAATGGTGGTAGTTGGTGTATATAATAAAAGAAAATGTTAATATTGGTGTATGATGTATGTTAATGGTGGTAGTTGGTGTATATAGTAGAAGAAAATGTTAATATTGGTGTATGATGTATGTTAATGGTGGTAGTTGGTGTATATAATAAAAGAAAATGTTAATATTGGTGTATGATGTATGTTAATGGTGGTAGTTGGTGTATATAGTAGAAGAAAATGTTAATATTGGTGTATGATGTATGTTAATGGTGGTAGTTGGTGTATATAATAAAAGAAAATGTTAATATTGGTGTATGATGTATGTTAATGGTGGTAGTTGGTGTATATAGTAGAAGAAAATGTTAATATTGGTGTATGATGTATGTTAATGGTGGTAGTTGGTGTATATAATAAAAGAAAATGTTAATATTGGTGTATGATGTATGTTAATGGTGGTAGTTGGTGTATATAGCCTATAGTAGAAGAAAATGTTAATATTCTTGTAATCATTTTGTTACATACAATGAACCACACTGAAACGGAGGCCACGACTACATAATATACACCCCACGTAGAATCGACTAGTGGGTTCGCTATTCAACAGATGTTTTCTCCAGTTTTTCCTCTCGTCTTTCACTGTCCAGAGAATTTATCCTGACACTCACCCCGCCACTTCCACTCTCTCCAGTGCTGTTACTGTCCTTGTCGGCTCTATTAAATTCAGCGACTTCTTCTTTACGTGCCCCAAACCGGCTTTATGTTGTCTACTGTATCTGGCGGAAGATCACCCCAAGCTGGCCCTCGAGCTGTCTGAGTCCTTCTCCTTCTGTTGTTGTACCGCGACATTAATACCTAACTTGGTCCACGGGTTTATCTCTACTGCTCTTAATTGATGAATCTAAAACTGCCCCATCCTCTCAGAAGCTGGTCTTGTTACTAGTTGCCTGTGGCTTAACTATAGTTGTTTGGCTGGCTGACTAGATGGTGTTTATCTCTTCAACTTTCCTTACCTTATTAGCATCCTTTAGCGGAGAATGGCAGGGGAATACAGTGAGAAGTTTCTTTTGATCATCTATTGATATATTATATATGCTCTCCTTGTCTTTTGTATACATATCTATCCATATGTGTGTGTCTGTGCCAATGCTATCTTGTCTATCTGCCTGTCTGTGTCAATGCTATCTGTCTATCTGCCTGTCTTTCTCAACTATCAAGCTGTCTATCTATCTTCCTTCCACATCGTACTGAACCACCTTTCCCACCACCTAGCCCTCCCCTCCCCCCACACTCTCCTTCCCACATGATTTACAGCCAGGGTGTAAATTGTTATTGTCTGGTGTGTTCACCGGGGCGTCACGCAGGGCACCACCACCTACACACCTGTACACCTCATACACCTGTGCTACCTGATAATACCTTCAAACACTACACCTACACAAATTATACATTCAAACACCAAGCTAACACTGATTACTGTGTATACTTTCCAACACTACACCTGCATACCTATACATATATGCTTACTATAAGGTCAAACACCATTCCTGGACACTTTACTACACTTAACACACACTATCCATACACACCTTGAGCCGTAACACCCCACCCTACACCTCCTTAACACCCTATGTACTATATATACACCTTGTACGTGTGTAGCATACCAGTGTAGCATACCACATATATTCTCTACCTGCACCAACTAACTACCAACGTCCTATGTTAAGCAGAGATAAATCATGTTAAGCAGAGATTTGTATTCCTGTCGATCCTTATCACTACTTCCTTGTTCCATTTTTTTTTCTGCCTCGCATTTTCTCTTTGACTGGCTTCCACTTCTTTCCCTTGCTATTTCTTCTTACCTTTTTTTCTGCCTGAAGGGTTATCTGCTTTTTTCTCTCTCCTCTTTTCCTTCCCGCTTTCCAGCTCCACTTTCTTCACGACCAGTCAACCATTTCACCCAAACCCCATCATTCTTCTTTCATTCCGACTTTGCCTCCTTATCTTTCTCACTCCTTTCCTTTCTCACTCCTTTCCTTTCTCACTCCTTTCCTTTCTCACTCCTTTCCTTTCTCACTCCTTACCTTTCTCACTCCTTTCCTTTCTCACTCCTTACCTTTCTCACTCCTTTTCTTTCTCACTCCTTTTCTTTCTCACTCCTTTCCTGATATAAAGAAGTATTTCATGGCAGACGAATAGATGAGTCTGAGAAAAAAACAACATAAACAGTTCTACTCACTATATGTAAGTTTACTGGGGCATATCAAACTCACTTTCACATTCTCAATAAACAAATACTTACACATCATGAAATTTTATGCACTAGTCTTATACATGTGAGATTAATCCACCTTTATCATTTATCATTTAATTCTGATTATTTTACAACAATAAGAACCAATGCTCTGCAGATTTAATACGTCGTTAATGTATCAGTAAAATTGAAAATGGTGTTTGATTACTTTATTGTCCATCTTAAGGAGAGGCAAAGACTTGTTCCTATCTCCATTTAAGACAACATCAAACTATTCGTAAGTGTAGAGTGTTGCCTTGTCCTGGGCGTTACATTATACTCGCCCTTCACAAACCCTCCGTATCTAACCTCGATCCTCATGTGCCCTATTCACCTATCTATCACCAATCCTCACCATCTTAGCTTACATAGTTCCTAACATACTCTCCTACATACATACTACTTCTCTCACACACTTCACACTTCACCAATTCCCAAAAACCTTTCACCCATCTCGCCCATCACCGAGTCCCCCAACTCCTCCACTTGTGTCACCCACATCACCCTTCACCGATATTGACCCCTACCACTCACTAAGCTGTATATGTTTTTGTTCCAGTGGGAGGGATGAGCGGGCGTGGCAAGCCGGTGGTGGCGGTGAAAAAGGTGTCTCCGCCCACGGTACCAGACAGCACAGCCCTCACACACCGACACTCAGGCTCTTCCTTCAGCTCTGGGGTGTACAGCGGCGGTGACCAGCGATCATCCTACTCCTCGTCCGTCAGTGATGAGAACCCACCCCCTTCCCCACGCAGCCCAGCACGAGGTGAGGATAACACACACACACACACACACATACTTACTCACACACACACACACACACACACACACACACACACACACACACACACACACACACACACACACACACACACTCTGACCCACACACACACTGACACACACACACACTGGTGAGCTCCACAAACAGTTCAACATGCTAACAAATATATATATCCCCTTTAAGCGCCTGTCATACTTGCTCACCAACATGATACACGGACCTGCACATAATGTAACAACAAACACTCTTACACAAATATACTCGCCATGACTTATTTACCAACCTCCGCCCAGCCAGCGTCCTCTTTATATACTATTTTTTTTATATAACTTGGCGAGTAAGAGAGTAATATTTTGAGGTGGATGTAACTCACCTGAGACGTTATCACCTTCAGACTTCCTTGAGTGGTCTCTGGCCGCCTCCACACAGTTTGGAGTGCATGTGTGTGTGTGCATTATTTAAAAGAATTATGCCTTGTCTTGTCACTGAATGGATTATGTTGTTCTTTTTAAACGAAAAATAATGCGTTCAGCAAATAATGATCAGTTTCATTTCCGGGTCAGAATATGAGACGATTGTATTGTGCCAGACCTCACACAACTTTTTTCCTTTGACAGTAAGTAAAATCCGAAGCTGGATTTAAATTGATTTTGTTTTAAAACAAACACACAACTACAATACTATATATGGCCACCCTACTGTACGTTATAGCCATGCAGACACACTTCCTAATTAATAGAAAGCCAGCGCATGGATAGATTATATAACTGAAGGCCTCCATTATGAAGGATTACAGATGATAAAGAAATGCTAATAATTATTACAGTTACCCAGTAAAAGGTACAGGATTGTTGCGATTATGTGTACTTATGTTAGTACTTATACTAGAGAATGTACACGGGAATGTTGCCATAATTATATTAAATTTGATGTATTTAGTCCCTTGATGCCTCATAAGTTATAAAGTTTAGTTAGAATAAAATGAATAGCCGTGTGTGTGTGAATGGTGCGTATGAAGGGCGTGATGGTGTTGAATGTAGTGTGTGTTGTTTAGTGTGTAATCTGATGAAGTGTGACTGGCAACACTGTGTACACAACATGGTGCCTGATGATGGTTGACCTCTAGCAACCCGGCGTGACTGGACCCGACCCATCTTGACCTGACCCGAATCTGACCTGACCCCACCACCTCCATATCGTGCGTGACCTGCTCCACCGAAAGGGTTGTTATAACACGGCCGGCATGTGGAGCAACAGCAGGCATGGGGTTGGAGACTATAGGTGGACGTTGTGAAAAAAGTGGATGATGGATGTTGAAGGCAAGAAGTGGATGCTGCGTGGAAAACGAGTGGGTTTTGAAAGGGACTGGTGGATGTTGTGGGAAAAGTGGAATGATGTTGAAAGTGGATGAATACTGTGTGGAAGAGGTAGATGTTGAAGGAGAGATGATAATGTGAGGGAATGGGTTGGATGTTACGAGACGGGCAACTGTGGATGTATTTGGATATTGGAAATAAAATATGTGAATCGAGAAGGTAGAGTAAGATTGAAGCAACTTAACTGGGTGGTAGAAAGTCGAATGAACGATATGAGAATTGAATTAATGATGAGTATGTGAGGGAACAAGGGATACAGTAGTGGGTTATGAGTGAAGCAATGAATGGTTAGTAACATGAGTAGGAGATGAGATTATTATGAGCTTGTAGTGAGTGAGTGAGTGAGTGGTGGGGGAACAGTAGAAAGCTCGTCAAGTGGAATGTGTTGGGGAGATGAAGGGGAGCGAATGATTATGGAAAGTAAAAGAGTATTGTTCATTATAAAGTTATATTATGTCTTATTCCACAATTTGCTTCCATCTTCTTTACCACATTCTCTCTCTCTCTCTCTCTCTCTCTCTCTCTCTCTCTCTCTCTCTCTCTCTCTCTCTCTCTCTCTCTCTCTCTCTCTCTCTCTCTCTCTCTCTCTCTCTCTCTCTCTCTCTCTCTCTCTCTCTCTCTCTCTCTCTCTCTCTCTCTCTCTCTCTCTCTCTCTCTCTCTCTCTCTCTCTCTCTCTCTCTCTCTCTCTCTCTCACACACACATTTGCACCTCCTCTGCATACTCAGTGCAATACCTGCGTGTGAAAAATCAATTTGGTTGTTTATCGTGGTGTTGTGGTGAGCGAAACATTCTGCCGCGTCACCCTTTACTGAATGAGAACCGATTATTTGCTTGACGTTCATTCCCATAACACAGTGGCCGTGACATCTGGCAATTGGCAACTTAATATTGACATTTACTTCGTTTTTTATCATTCGTTTGTGTTTCTTCGTGTGTTTAGTTTTGTGCCACTTCTACTTGTATCTGTTTTTACTGTATTTTCATTGTTTTTTATCATTCGTTTGTGTTCTTCGTGTGTTTAGTTTTGTACCTTTTCTATCTTTCAGTTTTCCTTACATTTTATTTTAGTAAAGTACTGTACATACATAGACTTTGTGTGTCGTCATGTTGCACTAAATTTCATTAGTATTTTTCTTGGCATGTATCCGCAATTTAGTTTCCTTTTTATTTATGTTTTCCTGCTTTCTGTTGCTTGTTACACTCATCAATTTTTATTCCAAGTACTGTATTCCTATGAACAACAACTTTGAATAAAAAAAAAGACAATATTGAAGATGAGATACAAGATGGGATGATACAGGGTAGGGTAAAGTAAGACAAAGTTAAGGTACCCTGTGATCGTTTATGAAAATTGAAGACTTCTGATTCCTCCTGACTATGCCACAAAACAAGCTCCATCATATATAGGTAGTGTTTCGTGGCAATATTTGAAGGACTCATTTACCTCCAATTTCATATATAGGTAGAGTTTCGTGGCAATATTTGAAGGACTCATTTACCTCCAATTTCATATATAGGTAGTGTTTCGTGGCAATATTTGAAGGACTCACATACCTCCAATTTCATATATAGGTAGTGTTTCGTGGCAATATTTGAAGGACTCACATACCTCCAATTTCATATATAGGTAGTGTTTCGTGGCAATATTTGAAGGACTCACATACCTCCAATTTCATATATAGGTAGTGTTTCGTGGCAATATTTGAAGGACTCACATACCTCCAATTTCATATATAGGTAGTGTTTCGTGGCAATATTTGAAGGACTCATTTACCTCCAATCAATTTATTTACTACAACACAAAAGTCCTCAAGAAAAGTATACAAAGGATATGAATATTTCTAATGCAGTCATTTGTTGTTGCAGCGGGAGGTCTGTCTGTTTCCTAGTTTGGTCATTCATTTGATCCACCTCTTCTCCTTTCACAACTATTATCCACTAAATTATCCATTCTCTTCCTGCTCCTTCACCCACTCCACCTTCTCATCCATTACACTACTCCACCCTGGGGCTCATAACTCACCATTCCACTCCTATTTATCACCTTTACCCTATTCATTTTTATTTATTGGTTTCCTCCTTCCACTTTTGTTTATCTCCATCTCCCTTCCCTTCTCTTTTCTTCACCACTCTTCCCGTTTTAACCTCATTTGTTTTCTGTTTTTCTCTTCGTCCCATTTTCCTTATTCATATTTCCGTTTCCTCTTCCTACACTTCCTTCTCTCCCTCCGTCAATTTCGTTCATTCACAAGACTTCCTTCACTTCATCTTCATTCTACTCAACTTCCTTCACCTTCTTCCTCCTCACTTTTCCCTCCATTCTCACTTACCCACCACCACTACCACCACCACCTCCAGCCTCTCCTCTTACGTACTATACATACCTCGGTTCTCCTGTCTTCCTCCTACACATCTGTAGTACTAATCATCTTCACAGACGTCCACCCTACAACCCTTCTCTCTTTCTCTTCCTGTTCTCACTTCTTCCTTCTCTCTTCTCGCCATCATACTTTTCACCTGCCGTCTTCCATCCATTCCAAATCCCCTTTTCCAGCAGCACCCTTCTCTTCTCCTTCCCATAACTTCTCTTCCCCCCCCCCCCACCACCATATTGGACCTCTTCCATATAACCTCCCTTTCCACCAGACTTCTCCTCCTCTTCCTCCTTCCCCTCAACACCAAATCAACCCGTTAGCCTCCACTCCACTAAGACCCCTAACCCCAATTCAAGACCCCACTAAAAAAAAAAAGTAAAAACATTAACTATTCTACGACCCCCCTTAACCCCAGTTCTAGACCCCCAGGCCAATTTACCTTCCGTCCTCTCCCCTCCTCTTTCCCTCCCTTCCTCTCTCCATTCCTTCCCCTCCATTCCTCCCCTTTCCCTCCCCATCCATTCCCCTCTGGCAGGAACCGTACCCTCACAGCTCAAGTGCCAGCGATAACCCCGGGTCCCTCACCACCAGGGGGCCGAGTTGGTGCTGGTGGTGGGTGAGGGGGAAGAGAGAGAGGACTGTACCTAGTTGGCCTCACCCTCAACACACTTCTCATCCTCCCCTTCCCTCTGCATGTGACCGCTTATGTAATAATTCGTCGTCAGTCTTCGTTTTCTTTTCTCTTGTTTCATTTGATGTGCTTACAACTATAGATATATCGTAAAACATCAGAGTAGTTACATGCATGTGACCCACAGGAAATGAGAGAGTAACAGTGTATGAAGTCTAGTTGAAGGGAATGGTGTGTAAGGAGAGGTGTGTTATCGGCAGTAATAAGGACCATTAGGAAGTGGAGTCGTATAGAAATTGAGAGAGTGGTAGTATAGGGTAAAGAGGTATAAGTAGTAGGGAGAGGGGTTTCTGACGCGTGTGAGTAAGGAGTTAAGAAGCGAGGACATCGAGACAGAAACCTATGAAGAGTGGATTATGTAAAGATGGAGTATAGGGGAAGTATACATATAGGGAGTAAATACTTCAAGGAGTATCAGGTGTGGGTAAAGGGGTGTTGGTTGCGGCTTAGAATCACACACATTGACCTTGAACTTAGAATATTCCTGGGGATTGTCAAGTGATGGCTGCTCATTTATTTTTCCTGGTTCTATGTTTTAATTGGTAGCCTGACTCCAGTTCTGTGTGTGTGTGTGTGTATGTGTGTGTGTGTGTGTGTGTGTGTGTGTGTGTATATGTGTGTGTGTGTGTGTGTGTGTGTGTGTATGTGTGTGTGTAGAACATATAGTGGCCAGATCCTTTCTAAACAGTTTGATCCTTAACCTCCCTTCTCTCTCTCTCTCTCTCTCTCTCTCTCTCTCTCTCTCTCTCTCTCTCTCTCTCTCTCTCTCTCTAGCTTTTCCCCAGTTAATCCTTCACCCTCTTATTATCTCTCCCTCTCCACCCTGCTTCACCTTCGTTAGTTCCCCATCATCACCCTCACCTCACCTTCACCTCCTCTCCATGTTGTTGTAGTTCGCTACCTTATTCAGTCTGTTCCCTTCGTTTACTTTTACTCACCCTCCTCCCACACACATCCTTCGTCCTTGCCAGCCCTCACTCCCCCACCCACCCTTCCTTCCTTCCTCACCCACTCTCTTTCTACCACCCTCACTCATTCTCACTCCCACCCCCGACCCCCTCGTATAATTCCACCCCAGTGTACTCTTTCGCACTCTTTTTCTCAGACGGACTCATTCACTCACACTGTTTTGTACAACCTAGCCCCCTCACTCACTCCCTCACTCGGTTTCATTCCTTCACGAACACTTTTTTCATTCTCCGTCACACTTCTCACCCGCCCTCACTTCCTTACACACACACACACACACACACACACACACACACACACACACACACACACACACACACACACACACACACACACACACACACACACACACACACACACACACACACACACACTCCGTCACCCATCCCACCTATCATCAGTCAGACATTGATCAAAATAAGCTTCGTCAGAATATATCGGTATTTTCTTGCAGCGAGGAAAAAATATTGCCCTCTCCATTTCCAAGCTAATATTGGTTACAGAGAGACGCATGACGAATATGTGTGTGTATGTTCGTCCCGTTCTGGTTCGGCCACTTGACCAGGCCGTTTCGTCATCCTTGGTGCGGTCCAAATTGTTCGTTCACTACATAAGACCACATCTGATAAACAGTCACATGCACCGAAACTTGAAGAACAAACACTAATACTGTTGGAAGGCGAGATATTTCACCTGGTGGTTATTGTGTTGTCTGGGATGGTAGTGGGAAAGTTGTTGTGATCCAGTTTTGGCCCTGCAGACTTGGGGACGTTGGGGTGTGAGTGAGTGAGTGAGTTGGGTATAATATAGCGGGATGGGGCGGGGTCTCTTTCTCAGTCTGGGACCTGCTGAATTTTCGCTCTGTTGCCTTGACACTTCCCTTAGTTGGTGTATGCCTGGCAGAGGGATTATTTCGTCTGTGTGTGTGTGTGTGTGTGTGTGTGTGTGTGTGTGTGTGTGTGTGTGTGTGTGTGTGTGTGTGTGTGTGTGTGTGTGTGTGTGTGTGTATGTTGCTACACCAATTTAACCCATATATTTATAAGAGTCCTTGAAGAGGGAGGGTAGTCACTGCGTGTTGGATCCTCTTCTGGTTGTTACATACGTTCATCAGCATTAGCCTAAGAATAGCGGTAATATATATCTGTATTGTAATGTTTGTAATGCGTGTGTGGCCTGAGTAGACGAGGGTGGCCAGGTGTGTGATGGACGGCTACTGGCAACTGAACATATTTGGTCTGGGTTGAGTTGGTCTGAAGTGACGGCAAGCAGGGTGATAACTCTGGCTCTGAAGGACTCAGCCCAGTCGTAAGGAAGGTGAGGGAGAGGGGCAGGAGGAGGAGGAGGAGGATATGGCGGCGGGGACTGGAGGAGGAGGAGGAGGAGGAGTAGAAGGACGAGGACGAGGACGAGGACGAGGACGAAGAAGAAGAAGAGAGAGAGGGAGAGAAGTTTTATCCCAAGTGAGGAGGAAAACTAGTACTTTAAAAAGAGGGGAAATTAAGGGCAATGTTAGAAGCCTGATTTTTATACCAGGTCTGGTCTAGGTGAGGGTAATAAATCTAAAGGAAGGTATAGCGTGGAACTGAAAAGTGGGTGAATATATGGGGATGATAGGTCCTGTGAGATGGGATAGTATTAAGAGAGAGGTTGATAGAGAATAAACAAGCCCTCCACAGTTGTTGGATGCAGTAACAAGGGTGACCTCTCTCCACTCTGCCTGACAACTCCCAGGCCTCCCTCAGCCTTGCATACATTTTGTCAGCAACTGATGTTATCGTGTCGTGTCCATTCAACGCCTCCACTCCATCTATGTGCTGTCACAAGGGTTTACATTCAATTTTTTGTTCAGTGATTCAGAGAGTATAACAATGCTGAGAAGTGTATACTGGGTGTATATTTATACCAATTATTATGAGATTTTTGCTTGTTTTGTAATATTAATTTAGTTAATATTTCATATATTTATGTCACTATGTTCAATATTCACAGTCATATCTTCGAGTCCTTCCCCTGCATTAGGAGTTACAAGTGTATGTGACGTGGACTCTGGCTCACGTCACTTGTGTTGATCACGACACTACCTCAGAAATGTTACCCCAGAGTCAGACAGCTGTCCTCCCTCGGGGCTTGTGAGGACATACACTCTGATTCTCTCCACGTGCACCATGTTTCCTTCCACCTGCTCCCTCACACACACACACACACACACACACACACACACACACACACACACACACACACACACACACACACACACACACACACACACACACACACACACACACACACACACACACACACGTCTCCTTCAGCTTCACCTCCATGCCCTCTTTACCTATAACATGTTGCCATCTGTACCTTCCCAATTGATACTCTCCCTGCCCAAAGCTCCCCTGCCTCCATCCCTAATCATCCCTGTCATTACCTGCACCCCAGTCACGCCCACCCCTTTCATTACATACATCCCCCTAGTCTCACCACCAACCCCTTCCAATACCTGCACCCCACCCCACCCACCTGCCTCCACCTTTACTTACACCCAAACGCTACTTGCCCCTCTATCTCTCTCTCTCTCTCTCTCACACACACACACCTCTCATCCTTCAACACCACCTACACTACCAGTCATGCTTTCGTACCTTGAAATAGTAAACAAGGTCCCTAAAAGGTCTATCCATAGTTCTAATTAATGCGAGTTCAAATGGCCCTGCAGGTTCCTTGTGTACGTGTGTATGTGAGCTTACCTGTATGTTTCTTTGTGTGTTCAGTATGGGTTTGTTTGTGTGTGTGGGTGGGTGTGGTATTGTGTATGCGTGAATGAGTTTGTTTGTTTGTTGGTGTGTGTGCACTCATGGGTAGAGATGGAGTGAGTAGGTGGGCGTAGTCTGGTGGAGGGATGGTGTCTAATGAAGTGAACACCCTAGGATAGTCATAAGGTCACGGATCAAGGTCACCGTTCAACTTGTAAGTTTAACTACTGCCTTAATGGGGTAATATAGTATTGTTGGTGAATCGTATGCTACTGATTCCTCCAAACTTCGCTGATAAACAGAATAAATTAATAAGTAGTGCGTTTTGTTGCACGGCTTGGAGAAATTAATGGGTAACAATTATTCACCAGCGCCATGTGAATCAGTCCCCATAAGGTGGGTGAGGTGAGCGCGTGTGGGCCGGCGGCGACACCCCTTTTTGAGACCCACCTGCCGGAGAACACGGCTGGTCTGTGTTTATCGATTTTTCGGCCTCGGCTTTTATGATAGCGCCGTGTTTTTGTTGGGTGTGTTTGGCCACATGTGTTGCAGCGGTGCGGGGATAATGTTAGTGTTGCGTGAACATAACTGTGGAGTCGAGGTATTGTTCTGGTGGATGTGTTGTTGAGATGTGGAACTAATGCGTATATTACACATACTCTTACATGTTGCGGAAATATTTATTCGTGCAGGAATGTTGCGATAATTTTGTCTTAGCTGCTATATATTTATGTGGAGGTGTGGCGCGAATAGCTATAATAATATAGTGGTGGCGCAGGTCTAATGGAAAGTCTGAGTTTTATATATATATTAATGAAGATGGAGACTAAAGGCTAAGAGGTATAGCTTAATGTCTTCACTTGTGAGATAAAACGAGTGAGGGAATCCAATATCATCTCCAAATAGGGGAAAGATAAAATACATAGTTGCTTTAAGGGACCCTGTGTTGTAGTCAGATAATTGGAGATAAATGAGTCTTTCAAACATTGCCACGAAACACTACCTATATGGAAGGAGCTTGTTTCATGGCATGGTCAGGAGGAATCAGAAGCCTCCAATTTTTATACTCGATCACAGGGTCCTTAATAAACTCACCCATTCGGAAACACCAGGTATCCTTGTACTGAGGGAGGCCAAAATCATGTAATTGAAAGTCGAGTTGAGTGTCATACCACTTTTTTTATTTTTTTATTTATTATTTTTTCTATAACTGGACCCAGGCACACCACAAACATCTGTCCACAAATGGCAAGCTTGTTTACATGCAGACACCACACACACACACCTGTTGAGACACACACACACACACACCTATTTCCACTACATTACACATTTTCCCTCAAGTTATTCGTGGCCCTATGCAAACCACATCTGTTTGGTTTGTGACGCCTGACATACGTTGCTATAATACCAGACTTCCCTCACTTTTATTAACTCTGCACCTGGTACGCCACACCTGTCAGGAGGAAAGGGTTGTAGGTAAAAGAATATAAAGGTGTAAGGTGGAAATAGCAAATGCAGCAAGAAAAATATAGTGTAGGATAGAACGTTAAAGAAGAAGAGCAGTGAAGGTGGGAGAAGGAGATAATGAGGTGGAGAGACTGGCTGGCTGAAGGGGCACTTGGGGCGTGGCTGGGCGGGGCGGGGCGAGGCGTGGCGGGGCGGTGATGAGGATGGTGAAATATGTGAGTTGTGGCGGCGACGTCGGGGCGCATCATCACACCGTCGCCCGGCCTAAGGGTTGCCTTCTTCAACCTCCTGTGTTCTGCCTCCCTCAAGTGGGTAAACGTTTTTTGAGGCTGCCAGGCGTCGGATAGTTGACCTGGCACTACGATGATGAAAACACACACACACACACACACACACACATACACACTCACACACACACAGCACCAGTGACATGTTGAGGATAAATGATGATTAATTAATATTGTTTCTGGGAAATTGAATTATAAATCATCGCCGAAGAAGAATGACTAGATCAGATAAAATATGAACGGTATAAACATCGTCGCCTGTTTGAGATTAATGCCATGACAGATGCCGCTCACATGTTTACTCCTGGAAGAGATTTGATTGAATGGACAAACTACAATAAGACGGACAAATAGATCTAGAATTTTAGATCTTGGTATTGGGTAGTAATAAATTTTACCTTCGGCTAAAAAAAAAAAATTCTCTTCGTCGAATTTACATTGCAAAATAATTGGAACTGAGTAACGAAGAGAACATTTCGTCGAAGAGAGTGATTAATACCCATAACAACCCATAGCATCTTTAACAAAACGAGGAAATAATATTATATAAGGCAGTAAAAAATTTATATATACGGCAGTAGAAAATGTATAAGGCAGTATAATAAAAAGTATAAAAATAAGACTGCTGATAAATAGTTTCAGGTGATTGGTGTTGATCTGAAACCTTTCCTTGGACACATACCGTTCTCTTGGTCATAATTCATCAGGAACCGTACAATATGAGGAGAGTTGAGGGTGTTGTGGTTTGTGTTGTTTTCGTCTGCATGGGTGCGTCCGTCTCCTTCCTCTTCTTGCCCGGTGCTTAACATTCCCACACACTGAGAGCATCCCCTTTGCACACACACACACACACACACACACACACACACACACACACATCATGCATGCTCTCTTATGTTCGCATACACACATACTTAAACACACACACATGCACATCATGCATGTTCGTTCGCTTATGATCACAGGCCAATACATACTGACTTAAATGCTTATACACTTGAATGTTTATACACACAAACACCCTCAGAACTTACATATACATGCTTGTAACCTACTGTACTCTTTCATACACACGAACAGTCTCATGCACACAACATACACAGCAGTATTCTCGTTAAAGTCGCTTATAGCCACTGACCTCACTCATGACGTCACCTTTATGTATGTATGTATGTATGTATGTATGTATGTATGTATGTGTGTGTGTGTGTGTGTGTGTGTGTGTGTGTGTGTGTGTGTGTGTGTGTGTGTGTGTGTGTGTGTGTGTTCATTGTCTAAAATTCTTGTGTTAGTGCGTCTGTGTTGGTGGTATGGTATATTGTGTGTGACGGTTGTGTGTTTTGGTCTTTAAAAATATATGTATGCCTGCTTGAGGTGGTGATCGGGAAAGGAAGTGTATTTGACGTGTTTAATTGTTGTTGGTGGCGGCTGGTTGGTGTTTTGGAAAGCTTGATAGAGTGTAAAGGATGGAAGAGAATTTTTTTATTTTTCATATATTCTCCTACCTCTTCACTCACCTCCATTTGTCCACATATACTTAATTACAGTCTTTTTCGTATACATAAAACTCCTACACACACACTCACGTAAATGCTCCTACACAGTCACTAACTTTCCTAAACACACACACACACACAATAATATATACACTAGAACATACACCCTACACACTTTACATACACACACCACCTCTCTCCCACCAACCTTTCTACACACCACCACTCCCTCCCTCCACTCCCTCCACTCCCTCCCTCCTATACCCCAGCACTCTCTTGTAATACATCCACATTTTTCCACGTAGCCTACACCTCCACTCCCACATGTACACACACTACTCATGCACTTGTGGTGTTACGAGTTGTACACCCTCATTATTTTTGTTTACGTATATGCATAGTTACCACACCCACCTATACATCATGTCCCCCCTCACCCATATGCAGTTTTCATCATTCACCCATTCCCCTTTTACTCATATTCACACCCACGCATGCATCATATTCACTCTCCTTCCCCCTCCTCCTCCTCCTCCTCCTCCTTACGCTCATACACTCATTCCTTCTTACACCCACACTCATCCACCTTACCCCACTTACACACACTTCCCACATTTTTACACTTGCTACAACATTCACTCACTTAACTCCATAATCCTGCACCTGCTCTCTCTCTCTCTCTCTCTCTCTCTCTCTCTCTCTCTCTCTCTCTCTCTCTCTCTCTCTCTCTCTCTCTCACACACACAGAAGCTCACCTGGAGGATGCTTGTGTAAAAGAGGGATGTGTCGTGGAGCGGATCCCAGTGACTGACTATTTAATTTTAGGCTATACGTCTAAAGGAGGACTGAAACCTTGGAGATAGGATTTTATTTATTATTATTATTGTTATTGTTATTATTATTATTATTATTATTATTTCTATTTTTATTTTTATTTTATTTTTCCATTTTTTTAGGGCAATTCTGGATATATATTTTTAATTATGTTGTCAGTGAGTCAGTTTAAATATGTTTTTAGCCTTTGGACATCAAGAATGCTTTCCTGCAACACATCAAATCAGTCAGTGGTAGTCAGAGAAAAATACACACCGGTTACTAAGGTGACAGTCGTATTTAAAGGGATTGTATGAACTTGGAAGCCTGTGTGTGTGTGTGTGTGTGTGTGTGTGTGTGAGAGAGAGAGAGAGAGAGAGAGAGAGAGAGAGAGAGAGAGAGAGGACAGGACAGACAGACAGACAGACAGACAAACAGAGACAGAGATAGACAGACAGAGAGATAGCAGGGAGCGGAAAATTGGACTTTATTGTTGTTTTGTTGTGTAAAGTTGGTGTTACATTTGAGCCGAGTGTGTGTGACCTTGAAGGTATAGATAACTTAAGCTCCTTCCTGATGAGAAGTGTTTATCATCATGCTACTATTCTTCATCCAGGGATCAGTGTCGTATATTTAACCTCTTGTCAGTTCAACGTAGACGCTTGCATTTGCTTCATAGGTTTATTTTACTTTATGTCTTTTTATTTATTTTCATATTTGTTTGCATCGTAACTTCTTAACTCCCTGTATTGGATTTTGGTTTTGGTATTCTCACTAACGCGAGCAGATTTTTTTATATCGTGAAAACTGCAATAGTCCTTTATGTTTATATGTACTGAGAAAGGTGATGAGGTCTGAAGGCAAGAGACTAATTTGATGTCCTCACCGGTATAATGAAACGAGAGAGTGATTTAATATCGTATTCAGTTTTGTTAAAGATGTTTAGGCACATTACGTCGTTTGCAGAAGCATAAGGGGTTAATTCGCTTTTGTTAAATTGGAGCTCCTCGATTCCTCCAAAGTATGCCAGGAAACAGGATCAGAAGAGCAAAAATAATGGTGTTCTATGTTGCTTGGAATAGTTTGGAGGATTCAGTTGCTCCAGAATTATCAACACTAAACTTCCCCTTTAAGTCGTACCAAAAGGGTAAGATGGATGGCGGTAATAATGTTTATGTTAAACTATTTCCGAGCAGTGTATGTATGACTTGCACCTCGGCGGGGGATCTTATTTGACTAATGAGTATCCACTGACAGTCAAACAGTAAGCTCATGTCATCACAGCTTGTAGTCTTTCCTTGTGATGGCTTTATTATGTCTTGACAGAACTATTTTTCTCATCCTTTTTAAGTTTTCAATAAATTTCCTTATGCCATCTTCTCTACACTTTTACTTAATTAATGCACTAGTATAGTTAGCTTGACAAAAATCTCTTATAATCGTGTCCACCGTCACCACAGGTAAACGTTAGCATTTGATCTGTATTGGAATATTTATATGTTAATGTATTTATCCAAACATGACTGGAGTAGTCTGGAACATAAACCTAATAGTCATTCTCAAGGAAACCAAACATGGACTGGAAAAAAAAGTAAGTGATGCTTTACCACCATCCAAACAATGTAACTTAACTCAATTGACAACAGACACCACTTGTAAACATTCTTGCACACAACCAACCAAACCTCTGTCTACTTCCTCGTTGTTTTTTGTTGCCCTTGTCTGTCTGATTATTTCTCACAAGTTAGTGTGGTCGTAATTTCTCTATATCATCCAGAGTACCACCACTACTACCACGTTTCTTGTAAATGTTAGTGATATTTGTGAAAGGGATAACGCTGTCCCACGTAACTTTATCTACATCAGTGATCAGTGTAAAAAAAACAATACCGGTAGCTGAGTAAATACTGTTTCCTGTGTCAGTGAACTCGTAATGACAGAGTGACTTGACTTTACGAACACACCTTGGTTCCTTTTTGCTAAGGGGTTTTCTTTTTAGACTCATTTTCATTATTTTCTCATTATGTCTTTGAGTTTTTGCTTTTCAACTCGTACAAAGTTGCTGTCTTGTGAACGAACGCCTTAAAGTGGTAAGATTTATACTCAATGCAACAGGAAGGACGAAATACTTGAACATACATACACAAAGCTTCAAGATAATAAGATATGTTTTCTTCATTTCTCACATTCAGCGTACTCCACCTGCCAGATACTTTTTTGAGCACGTCTTTTGTATTTTATCTTCACGCCGCCCAATTGCCAGCGCCACCACCTGCACCCATTTACTCACATCACCCCACCATGCCACTATAACAACACAACAACACAACAACCCCTAACTAATGTTTATACTCACATCAGTTACTCACACTGCACATTGGCTATACTTCTCCACACTTCGCTGCATCGTCTGGCCAACACTTACATTATACTCACCCTTCTTATGCTTCGTTTACGAATATAATCCCACTCACTACATACACAACTCTATGAACACTACAGTACCTACTGACTACGATCTCACCATCTTTATACCTGAGCAAGTTAACTCAGTATTGTTATATCACTGATTTATTATTAGCATCTATAAAATATCTGCCTTCTATTCATGACTCCTCGTACCCACTCATTCACTTGTAACTCTCATTTCTCCCTTTTTATATGTATGCAGTAAACACTATTAAGCACAGTATACAGTATAGAGTGCTATATAGACCTTAAATTGACATTGCTCTCCTGATCCCTTCCCACTCTTTCACCTACTTCCCACTTCACAACCCCACTTCCCACGGGGCGGCCAGACAGACAGACAGACGGGGAAGTGTAGCCAGCGGGTCACACCGGCTCACTGATCTGCTCCCTTCCCACTCTCCACCACCTTCCTTACTTCCCACTTCATCAACCCCACTTCCCACGGATCGCACAGACAGACAACCAGGGAAGTGCAGCGGGTCAAACCGGTTCCCCTGAGAGTGACCCACCAGACGTCCTCCAGTGTGTGTGTGTGTGTGTGTGTGTGTGTGTGTGTGTGTGTGTCGTCATGGTGGTGGTATTTCCCTGGCCTGTCTTTTGGCGTCATCACCACACTGTAATGGTCAGGTATCTCCAGAAGGACAACACCACTTGGTAACCCTGGGGTTTTCTGGGGTACTCTTCAGTTTCTCCTGCATTGTCAATTTAATTTTAAGGTGACAGTGAAAGGCTCTTGGTCACTCTTGATTACTCTGAGGTGTGACTGTCATGCAGGAGGAAGGGAGGGCAATATGACGTGACCAGACACATACATACATACATACATACAGCAGATAAAACTTTAGTAGTCATTTATTTTTAATTAATCACAAGAACATTTTCAATTTCACCCGTATAGTCTCCAGCAGGAAAATGTAAATATGCAGAGGAATGTTGAAAAGATGTATATATTTTTACAACTTCCTTGAATAATTATACCAAGGTAACTTAACTCTATTTACCTTGAATTATACATCATGGTGGAGTCGACGAGTCATTCTGTGTTAACTAAGAATTTGACTGCCCATGTAAATATTCTCGAGTTCTGGGAATGTGGTTAACCCGCCGGGGCTTCTTTCATTTCCGCTCAGGTCCAGTAAAGATGTTGTGTTTATACGAAGAGAGAGAGAGAGAGAGAGAGAGAGAGAGAGAGAGAGAGAGAGAGAGAGAGAGAGAGAGAGAGAGAGAGAGAGAGAGAAGACAAGTGAGTGGGTATACAAGAGATAGATAGAAGGAAATTAAGAAATGAAAGAGTAGAAGCCACAAGGTATAAACACAACAAATAGGCTAGTCATGAAATATACAAAGGGACGGGAAACAAACAGACAGACAGACATGAACAGGAGACACACAGACAGATAAACAGGAACAAATAGACAGGAACAGGAGACAGGCAAAGACAGGACAGAGACTATAGGAATGGAAAACATAAATGGAGAGGAGGCAGATAAGAAATAGAGATATGCACGGACACATGTAGATATAGAGGCAACACACACACACACACACACACACACACATGCAGGAGACACGGGATCAGACCCCAGTGGACAAACATGCTCCTTTAGATAGAATTAACTTGGGTGTATCAGATCATTTAAAAGGGCAGCTTAAAAAAATAATAAATAAATATATAATAATAATAATAATAATAATACAATATAAACAGCGAGAGTCCGTTTCAGATCCAGATAAAGTTGTTTTGTAAGTGGAGAGGCTGAAGCACAAAGGTCATGTAACTTAGTAGAACATTAAAAATCTTTATTATTATTATTATGGTGAAGATGTAATTAAATGGAAACTCTGAGTCTAACTAATGGGATTTTATTATGATTTTTACCGACACTAAATAAATAAATAAATAAATAAATCTACTTTACTTTAAGATGGTAATTATATTTTGGTACATTGGAGTGCCTTGATTCCTCCAAAATATGGCCAGGAAACAAACAGGACCAGAAGAGCAAAAGTAATGGTGTTCTGTTGCTTGGAATAGTCTGGAGGATTCAGTTGCTCCAGATTTACCAACACAAAATTTTCCCCCTCAACAAACTGTCTTGAGCTGCTTCGGATAGGGAGATGCATATCGTATTGAATTTGAGTAAAACATTTGAAACTCTGAGCTTGGTCCTGTTCGAAGCTGCCTCCTGATGATCCGTTTGCTGGTGACTTGAATGGTTATAAATGGGGCTAGTTACTTGTAGTTTTTATATACCGGTTTGTAGCAGAATGTAGATGTGATTTTTTTATGCTGACTTTATCTATGCGTTTGTGTGTTGTGTGTGAGTGTGTTTGAGTGAGCTTATGTGTTGTGTGAGTGAGTTTGAGTGAGCTTATGTGTTGTGTGAGTGTGTTTGAGTGAGCTTATGTGTTGTGTGAGTGTGTTTGAATAAGCTTATGTGTTGTGTAAGTGAGTTTGAGTACTCTTGTGTTTGAGTGAGCTTTTGTAGTGTTGTTTAAGTGAAAAGAGAGGGAGGGGGAAGCACATACGAAAAGAGAGAGAACAAAAATGGTTGAGAGGAAAACAGAGAAGAAGAAGAAGGAAAAGGAATGAGGGAATGACGTGTTTGTGTACTTAAGTGCAAGCATATCTCTTGGCCATGCTTAGGTGAGTGTAACAGTGTGAGTGTTTGATTGTGTACGTGTGTAAGAGTATATTATATGGATAAATACTTGTGTTTGTGGGCATATGTGAATGTGTACGGTTGAGTGTTTACGGGTATATGAGTATGTGTATGTGTGTGTGTGTGAATATTCTTGTTTACATGTGTACGCCAATGTTATTAAGTGTTGTTTACGAGTTATTGTGTACATGTTTGTACGAATATGGATATGTATTATTTTATGAGTGTCAGTGTACGGAAAAGGATGTTACCGTCTTCACTGTTACACCCTGGCGTCACAGATGCTAATATTACCCGACGTGACTGGGGCGGGGCGGGGTGGGGCGGGGCAGGGCGGGGCGGGGCGGAGGTAAGGGCGGGTATATATATATTACTTGTGTGAGCCTTACTTGGTTATCACACTAGCATATATATATATTTTTTATTTATCCGTGTTTTGGTCATGCTACAGTTTCCTTCGTCCTCCAACCATGTATTAAAGGTATAGAAGACAACCACCAATATGAACGGAGCTAATCTGACCTTAGAACGGATGATGAAGGACGTTGAAGGAAGGAAATAAGGGATGCTGGTGTGATCGACCCCTTCCTTATATACTATTATTATGCTAATGTCTCACACCAACCCGGAAAGGCACCACTCCAGGGGCTCTCCTTTATTATTATCACTCCCCACACACACTCCTACTCCTTCACCCCCACCTACAGTACACCTTCACCCCCACACCTTCACCCCCACCTACTACAGTACATCCCCACACCTTCACCCCCCTCACATACACCTACAACCCCACACCTTCACCTACACCCCCACACATACACCCCCACACATTCACCCCCACACATTCACCTACACCCCATCCGCAACCCATCACCCCCACAACACAACAATACGGCCTCTCGCTCACACGCAGACTTTTAAAATAAGAAACTTCTTATGATATATTTCACGTCGATTTAAATGTGAGGTCTTGTGGCTGAAGGTCGCCCGGGTTGGTTGGTTGGTGTTGGTGGGTAACAACAACAACATCAACAACAAGCTGTCTGATGCCATTTTAGAGTTGTAGATTTGGGTTTATCTTGTTGAGGACACTACCTCCTCATTTTGGATTACTTTTCTTGTAGGATTTTACGTCTTTTTGTTGAATGTTTTCTTTGTGTTGTGGATATAATTTGTATGTGCAATGTTGATTTTTTTTTTAGTGTTACATTTATTTACCCTTGTATTTACTCTTTTTGGTTTGTTTGTTGTGTTTACTTGTATTTCTTTACTAAAGAATACGCAATTTCTGAGAAAATCCTTAATTTTTGGGATATTATTTTTTTATTCATATATTTACATTTATTTTACCAAAAATCATAAACTTTTGTGTAATTTTAGTCTTGTTTGGAAGAATATATATATACAATCTATAATTACTTTTTTATTGGAAAGTTTACACATTTCTGAAGGATATTATTTTGATTATTTTACCTCAGGTTTCAGTTAGAATAATATTACAGGGGAGGTGAGGTGCAGACTTGGAACAAACTTGATATAAATGTAAGCCTTCAGAATTTTCCTGTGATGAAATTTCAACATAAAACTGGTATACTGTATATATATATATTTCTTGACTTTAGAATCCTTCACCAACAACAACAACAACAACAACAGCAGCAGCAGGTGGATAAGATGTTGTTATTAAATTCTCACTTCATAACTCCTTAACAACTGCTGACTCTATAGTGACTTTGCATATTCCCGGGAATGGTGCCAGACGATTTTTTTTCTTTTGTAGTCGGGTAGCTCTTCTGACGCCCATCTGTAAACACATAAATTATTCCATAAACTACACAGCTTTCTTCTCTGATAAGATGCTTGAACATATGCCTGAAGATTATTTATGGTACAGGAGAAGATTGGGAAAAGGTGACGGGGGTATGGCCACAGGTGAGACAGACAGACAGAGAGAGAGAGAGAGAGAGAGAGAGAGAGAGAGAGAGAGAGAGAGAGAGAGAGAGAGAGAGAGAGAGAGAGAGAGAGAGGTAGCCAAGGTAAGAGTGATGGCCAAGAATGAGTGTGATCATAGACAAGTAGCCAGCCAACCCACCAACCAACCACCCTGCTATTGCCTCGCTCAGGTCAATGTTCTCATCCACGTCTGTCACCCACTAGCTCCTTGTTCTCTCTCTCTCTCTCTCTCTCTCTCTCTCTCTCTCTCTCTCTCTCTCTCTCTCTCTCTCTCTCTCTCTCTCTCTCTCTCTCTCTCTCTCTCTCTGTTTACCTCCTTATTTTATACTTTTAGTCTCTAAGGATGCCATAAATCTATAAGGAAGTGTGTCAATGTATTTAGAGTGATGTCAGACACTCCCTATTATCACCCTAACCAACAAGTGTGTAATAGTATTGTATAGGACATTAGGGAGGTCTCAGGGAACGCCCACATGGAGTCCTGTATGTATGTATACCTTCTCGTGAAAAAACATACAAAAATATCTATAACCAAACAAATATTTCCCGGAAGGTGAACACTCGGGAAGAAGAAAAGCGTTGTTAATGTTTTGGTTGACTTCGTGGCCGTGTCTATATGTTTCGTTTGTTTGACGTGGTTGTGTATTGTTTTTTTTACTTTTTTTTTTATTTCGAGATGGCCACCAGCAGGTAGAGAACGGCCCTCCTAATACGGCTGTCTTTTATCTGCCCGCCCGGCCTTGTTACCCTGGGTGGAGGAGAGCAGCAGGGGCGGGTTCTGAGTTCTAAAGGGTTATTGACAGAATAGTTAAAAAAAACATAGAGGAGGTGGAGGTCGCATAACTTCCCTTCCTCCAGCTACAGTATGTTTGTGTTGTTGGTGTTGGTGTTGGTTTCGTGTTAAATGACTCTTGGCGCTAGTGGAGTTGACCTCGGGCATAAATTACCGTATGTATTATTAACTGAAAGACTTGTAAGTAGTTCATAGGGTTCACAAGACGGTATTATTACATTATGAATGGAGGAGAGAGGTTGCCTAGTATAGAGGGTGTTGTTTCCTGTGTTTATTAGCCAATCCAATAACAACAAATATTCCCTGGTGCCTTGTGACGGTGAGGTTATCAGGGACTGGAGTTGTGGCCACGAAAGTTACACAATGTCAAGGTTTTTATTTGTTTTTGTGATAGAGACCCACTGGAAGTAATGTAAGAGGATTTATGTCACATTAGAAGTATATAGGAAACTAAAATGTCAAGGTGTTGGAATGGTGGCAGATGACCAAGGTAGGTGAAGCTAACAGGTGAGACGAGTGTTGGTATGGATGGCAGGTGAGGCAGGCAATCATAGACCTTCCTTCCCTCGACCAATCAGCCAGGAAGGGTTGTATGGTAGACAGGCATAGGTGGGGAAGATGGGTATGTGAGGGAGGTTAGGTGCATGGGCAGGTGAGGTAGTTAATTAGTTAGTTACGTAGGCATAGGTGGTGAAGATGAGTATGTGAGGTTAGGTGTATGGGCAGGTGAGGTAGTTAGTTAGTTAGTTAGTTAGGTAGGTAGGCAGAGTAGAGGAGCTGTGTGGTAGATGAGACAGACAAGGTGTTGGTGTTGGCTGAGCGTGCGCCTGTTACCTTATTCACTTCCTGAAGGCGAGGGAGCGTAGCAGAGGCGCACCTCAACCCGGGTTTAATGGCCACACCTCACCATATACAGCCTTTGTTGCAGCCCTCACTCTGCCCTGGAGGAAAGAAGAGGGTGGTCTAGGTAACCCTTTCTGATCTTAC
This sequence comes from Petrolisthes manimaculis, assembly GCA_034508575.1. NCBI lineage: Eukaryota > Metazoa > Arthropoda > Malacostraca > Decapoda > Porcellanidae > Petrolisthes > Petrolisthes manimaculis. Next base: position 127,646 of record JAWZYT010000269.1, read on the forward strand.
ATAGTCCTTACATCATTAGGTCTGTTGTAATTACCCTATGAAAGCTATTGTATAATTATACTAACCACTTTAGGATTTCAACCAGGAACTGCGAGAAAAGGAATATCCGGGATGGGAGAAGGGTAGAGATGATAGTAATTATTCCCCTAATGTTAATATATTATAAGATATTCCAGAGTAACACCGCATCTAATCACCTTAAACCCTCTGTCAAGTTTACTTTAAGATTATGCACTGAAAGTTTAAAAATATGGAGATTTGATATTGTTAGAAGAATCCGACCTGTTGCTGTCAAGATGAAGGAGGTTCTGTTCTATCCAGAGTTGTTTTACTCTATATTTTGAAGCAGAGTTGTTCAACATGCATAAATAATTATCATTTAAGAATCTTCAGATAAGACTGTGGGAGGTGTACTAAAGGAATTATTATCCAAGATAGTACAAAGTTCATAGAGTATAATAAGTAATCTTAGTACTGATTCTAACTCCAAGTGGTGGCACAGTTGGTAAGCTTGTAGAATATAATTATGTAAATGGTGCCGCTTGCGAGTTTTTCTATGAACAATCAGTTGACTTCTTCCTTGTCCATCGTAGTGGGCTTCAGCAGCTTCCGACGGGGGTTCTTACCAAAAATGTACTTCGTCATTTTTTGCTGATTTCTGCACTCCCTTATTTGAAGGCCTATGAGGTCTTTAAGAGACTGTTGTTGAATGCGGAATCAGGAAACTGTGAGGTGGTTTTGGGAGGCAGTGATGTGATGGTAGGAGAAACGAGGTATTAGATCAGTTAACAGGTAATTCATGGGAAATAAAAGAGTATAAAAGTTATATCAATAGTGAATCAAACCTTTAGCCATCAAATAATTAGACACATAGATTCAGACAACTACATATTTCTTACTGGAACTCGAGGTATACGACATCGTTTGACTTTTTGAGTACAGTAATAAAGGAGGTGTGATAAGAGACTGTTGTAGGGTGCTGGTAAGAGGCAGATGGGTGATTGTCAGAGACTTCAAGGTGCTGATAAGAGTCAGACTGAGCACGGAGAATTGACATGCTAACTTGGCTTCCCTATGTGGGTGGGGTAAAGTCAGTTGGTCGTGCTTCTGCATACATTGTCTTCCCTCCTTCCCTCTGCCTCACTGTGTTTCAATCCCCTTCACCCTCTTCCCTCTGCCTCCACCCTCTTCCTCTGTACCACCAGGCTTTTCTACTCCTCTCCGCTGTTTTATCCTATTTTCAACTCTCTTCTGTTCTCCATACATTCTTCAGGTGGTGGAAGAGGAGGTATACAGAGACTAGAGAGTGGAGAACACAGTGGAAAGTTGAGAATACAGATACATGGCTGGTGGAGGAGACAGAGGATGAGGGTATAGGAGATAGGGGAGATGGTAGTGTAGCCAACAAAACAACGTCGTGCCGCCACCCACAATTAGGACAATTGAGAGATTTACTCCCTCGTAGGTCATGTTTCATTTCTCACTCCAACTCCCTCACTCACTCTCCGACTCTCATTCCATCCCAACTCTATCTCACTACATTTTCATTCTGTTTCTATACATCAGTCTTCAGTGAGTACCTTTCTTCCAACACGTCCGTTCCTCGTTTAGTTAGTAAAGGTATAGAGACACAGTACAGTATAGTATAGTTGCTGTAGTGTAGAATAATATAGTTAGTAAAGGTATAGAGACACAGTACAGTATAGTATAGTTGCTATAGTGTAGAATAATATAGTTAGTAAAGGTATAGAGACACAGTACAGTAGTATAGTTGCTGTAGTGTGGAATAATATAGTTAGTAAAGGTAATAGAGACACAGTACAGTAGTATAGTTGCTGTAGTGTGGAATAATATAGTTAGTAAAGGTATAGAGGCACAGTACAGTAGTGTAGTTGCTGTAGTGTGGAATAATATAGTTAGTAAAGGTAATAGAAGCACAGTAGAGTATAGTGTGTGCCTGAGTATAATAGTGGCATCATTATCATTATCATTATCATCAGCACCAGGTGTAGAGGTGTGATGGTACATAGCTCTGGGCAGGTGTGTTTGTTATGGGGGGTCACGAGCTGAAGTTTTACCTGCCTGTGTGTGTGTGTGTGTGTGTGTGTGTGTGTGTGTGTGTGTGTGTGTGTGTGTGTGTGTGTGTGTAGCTTCCATTGTTGTTCCTTCTACTGCCTTACCTGACTCAACTCACTCTCTCTCTCTCTCTCTCTCTCTCTCTCTCTCTCTCTCTCTCTCTCTCTCTCTCTCTCTCTCTCATTCTGGTCCCTATATATCCTACCTACACCTTCTTTTTCACTCCTTCACTCCTTCTCTTCGACTATTTCTTTATTTTCTGTATGCTTTTCCTTTTTATTTTTATCATATTCTTTATTTATTTCCTTTCCTTTAATAATTTTCTTTATTATTTCCCTTTGCTTTTTTTATGTTCTTTATTTTTTCCCTTTCCTTAATTCAGTTTCTTTATTTATTTCCTTTAGTTTATTCTGTTTCTTTATTTATTCCCTTTCTTTATTTCTTTACTTCCTTTCCTTTATTCATTACTTTTCTCTTTATTAATTTCTGTATTTATTTCCCTTTCACACTGGTCTTCTTCTCCACGTCCATATTGTCTCTTTTTATACCTCAGAAATGTGTGCTATCAGTGTCACATCTTCACTGTCTCTCTCCTTTACAGTCTCACAAGTACCCTATTATTCCTTGTACCCTCTCCAACCTCAGCTCTCTCTCTCTCTCTCTCTCTCTCTCACACACACACACACACCGTCCCCCCCAAGCAGTGCAATTCAATGTAGGTGTGTTCTGTAGTGACCGGATGAATGGGACGAGTGAGTGTTTATACTGTGCCAAGTATTGTATTGGGAGCAACAGGATGTATAGGACAAGTTGGTGAAATGTAATAAGAATAATTTGTGTCTGTCTTTCACCACCCAGCTGTGTATTGAGGTCGGTCGTAGTTGATGACTTGTGTTTGATAGGGGCAGAATAGAAGGAAGAGGTTTTGTTATGGAGTGTGCAGCCTATGTGAGGAACAATTGTATATTATTATAGTCTATCGATGTGTGTGAGGTAGATGTGCTGTATGTATGTGAGCTTGGTTGAAGGACAAGTTTGTATGTTTGTTTGTGTTGTAGATATAACTAAAATTGATGTGGATTGATATGGCAAGTACAGTGAGTTTTGGAGGTGTGTTTATTGTACAGGTGTGTAGCAACAAGTAACTAGCAAGATGAGCATGGTAAGTGTAGTTAGTTTGTTGTACAGGTGTGTAATAGTATGAAGAGTTTGGCAACAGTCTACTGCATGGGCCAGAGCTCTCATTAGACTGGGTGTAGGTGTGTTGTACAGGTGTGTAATAGCTATAGATGTGTAGGTCAGTTGTAGTGGGTGTGTTGTACAGGTGTGTAATAGCTATAGATGTGTAGGTCAGTTGTAGTAGGTGTGTTGTACAGGTGTGTAATTGCTATAGATGTGTAGGTCAGTTGTAGTAGGTGTGTTGTACAGGTGTGTAATTGCTATAGATGTGTAGGTCAGTTGTAGTGGGTGTATTGTACAGGTGTGTAATAGCTATAGATGTGTAGGAGAGTTGTAGTGTGTGTGTGGGTGTGTTGTACAGGTGTGACTGAGGATGCTACCTGCCTCTTCCTTATCTAGATGCAGTCAGACCGCCTCAGGGAAGCAGCCAGCCAGCCAACCAACCAGCCACCCTCGCCTCCTTCCCCTTCCCTCCTCCTCTTTATATTAGCCTTCCTTCTTTATCTCTTCCTAACCTTTCTCGTTCTATCATCCCTTTCATTTGTTCCCATTTCTTTCCGTTCCGTGTCCTTTTTCCTTCCTATACCTGTTTTGCCATTCCTTTCCTGTATGTTCTTTCCTTGTTTTCCTCTATTTCCTTCATATATATTCTTATGTTCATGCATTTTTACCCTCACTATCCTTTCTCTCATATTATCCTCTTCTGTCCATCTCCTCCCTCACTATCCTGCCTCTCGTCCATCTACTCCCGAACTATCCAGCCTAGCCTTCTCTACCCTTTCATAATCGTTTCATCTCTTTAATCGCCTGTGTCGCTTCCTTCCCCCTTTTTTTGCTATTAACCCATTCTGCTGTTAATGGTAAGGTGGTTGGGTTGCAGCTGTGTCGATCATAGATGTACAGATGTGATGTGAGTGTAAGCATATAATTAAGGCCAGACAGAACACCGTGGGGTACTGACTGGTGTGTGTGTGTGTGTTGTGTGTGTGTGTGTGTGTGTGTGTGTGTGTGTGTGTGTGTGTGTATGTGTGTGTGTGTTGTGTGTGTGTGTGTGTGTTGGGTGTGGTTGTTTCAGGATATGATGATAATGATGTATGAGTATGTAGAGTGTGGTAACTTGTGTGTGTGTGTGTGTGTGTGTGTGTGTGTGTGTGTGTGTGTGTGTGTGTGTATATATATATTTTTGAGAATCACTTCGTCCCTATTTCCTCTCGTTTAATCTTCTCAAATTCCCCTTCCTCTCATTTCCCACTCTTTTATATTTTTGCCCTGCGTCGTTTATTTTTTTCTTTCCTCTGTTTAGCATTGTTCTTCCCTCACCCCGTTGCCTCTCCCCACGCCATGGTTCCTTTTGAGTACTGCACGATGACCTTGACGATTAGTAGTCAATGTTTTGGCTGGTCATCCTCGCTGTCTGAACCCTTCCCTTTCCTTCCTTCCCTTTCCTTACCTTTCCTTTCCTCTGTTTGATCTTCCTCTACCCTGTTACCATGATCCTTCCCTTATCTTCCCTTCCCTTCCCTTTCCTTTCCTTCTCTTTTCTTCCCTCTGTTTGACCTTCCTCTACCCTGCTACCATGACCCTATGTTTGCCTTCTCATCCATCCATTTCCTTTCCTCCCTCCCTGCCATCCTGCCTATTATCTACCCACGTTTATCCTCTGCCCTGCCTCTCTGCCCTTTTTACGATCCACAACCTTGATATGTCCTTTCTGTACACCTTCTTATCTTCCCTTTGCACCTTCCCATCTTCCCTTTGCACCCTTCATAATCTACTCAGTTGTCTTATTTGTCATCTATACTATTCTCCCCGTCGTCCCCATCTCATTCTCTGGTGTACTTCCTTCTTTTTCTCCCTTAATTTTTCCCATTCCATCAAGCAGTGTTCTTTCGCTTGTTCCTCTTCCCGTTACTATATCTCTTTCTCTTTTATTTTTGCTCCTGTTTCCTCTATCTCCTTCGTCCCCCTTGCTCTGATTTTTTTCTGTTTTAAACTTAAGTTGTAAGGAGAAAAGAAGTGCTATTAGAAAATATATAGAGAAAGAAAAAGGAAAGGAAGATAGTGAGTGATGTGGTTTAAAAAAGTCTGTATGTTGCTTCTTAGAATATCCTTTATAATGTTTTTTTTTTGCCTCACACCATCACTACCATCACTACCGCTACCTTGTTCCTCTTCTACACCACCACGACTCACAGCATGCATGGGACACGTTCTAGGAGGTACCCACTGAGGCCCTATCGACTCTCACTACCCACTCCCAAGTACTCCCTTCTTCAACATTAACATACCAGCAGTGCAGTGAAGGTAGTATGGTTGTCGTAGGTAGTGCCTCGTCCCCCTGTGGTGATGGCGAGAAGGTACTGTATAATATAAAGTGCCTGCCTGCCTGCCTGCCTCCCAAGATACAATCAGTGGATGCCGCAACACACATATATACTCCCCCACACTGCCTGCCTTGCCTGACGTTACAATACACCATTATTCTGTCCCAAGTCACCCTTCTGCTTGTGGTCTTTCACTCTATGCCTCCCTCCAGCCTTTGCCCAACACCCAAAATCATTCCCAGCAAATTCGTATTAAAAAATCACATTAAACCTATTTCCTGCAAAAGTGACGCCAAATCAAAATTGGAAAACAACAAAGAAAACTACACGAAAAAGGCAAAGAATCAGTGAAAGGCAAATTTCATGTTAAAAGGGAAATACAGGGTTGGTAAATTTGGAACAACGGATTCCTCCATACTATTCAAAGCAACAGGCCAACATTATTTTAATTTATTTGGTCCTGTTTCCTCCTGGCACACTTTGGATGAATCAAGGTGGTCAAATGGACAAAAATTGTATAGTCCCCTTAAAAATAAAGTCGAAGTATATACGACACGATACGTCTTGTCCTGATGCTGGGCGAGACTGAAGGTGGTAGATGGAGGAGGGTATTGACAGGCACTTCTCTGGTGATGGGTTGTCAAGGTCCCACTCCTACTACTGCTGCTGCTGCTGCTGCTGCTGCTGCTTCACTCTTGACTATGGTGATGGGATGCGGGCAGGGGTCGTGTTGTAACGCCTTGATCGATGGTGAAACTTTACAGTCAGTCATTGATTTCACCACCTGCGTCATCGTTCCATTTTGTATGTATGTACAGTACCACCACCTGTCCTGTCCTGTCTCGCCCCCTAACTATACCCGTCATTTCAGCCCCAAATTACACTACCTTAACAATGAATGCTTCCTCTCTTTCACGGGAATATGAGAGCGATATAAACTAGCATGCTAAACAATACATTCGTCGAGGTAAAGGTTCAATATCCAAACTTGAAACAATTACGTTAGTCAAAACGCCTTGAGAGGCTCCACTGTTGGATGACTGGCTGAATATGTTGCAAGAAATTGATTGTTCTGAACTGTATGAGATGTAATTACTACTGCTAGCTACTAAAAGTGTCATTTATCCTCAAGATATGATGATATTCACGACCCTTCATGACTAGTTCAGCAATACAGTATATATATAATTATGCTGTATATATATAGCCTGTGTGGAAGCGAGTCTCACTTCAAAGAGATCGCTGTGGTATTATTATTTTTCTTAACACTAAAGGTGCTGGTGGTGACGTCACGTGGTCGTGTGCGCCCGAAGTGACGACCAAGATGATAACGACAAGATTGGCTCTGTTAATAAGAAGAGGCGATGTTTACGACTGACAAATTGGCCACTAAGTCTTTGGGTTTGGCGCGAATTTGAGGGTTGGCGGGTGGCGGCGGTGGCATCAGTTTGGGAGGTGGGCTGCAAAATAATATACTATAATATCTTCCATCAAGCTGCATACTGATAAAAGATAGTAGGAATATATCGTGTATCGGGTTGCTGTTAATTGCGTGTGTGTTCCTCTTCGATACAGAGATATATGACTGAGTATTACAGGGTGTGTGTATCAGGGAGGGTTTGTTTGGGGTTTACTGCATCGGACGCTGCATGGATAAGTTGGCTACATGGACAGAGACGAGGTGTGGTAGCCGTGGATTTAATACTTGGTAGGGAATAATTTTATAAACTGTGGTATTAAGGGGATGGTATATTTTGGTGGATACATTAATGTGGCTCCTTGATTCCTCCAAAGTATGCCAAGTAACGAGACTATAATAATAACAACAATGATGGTGGCTGGACTGTTGCTTTGAATAGTTTGGAGGAATCAGTTGCTCTTATAGGTTCAATTTAGGATAAGAGTTCATTTCCATTTCTAAAATTTCGAACTTATATTTAATGATTTCCATTGTAAGTGAATTGGTGGGATATTGATTCCTCAAAATTTGTGACTTGACTATGCATTCTAGTCGTGCGCATGCGTGTGTGTATGTATGCGTGTACGTGCGTGCGTGTCTGCGCATTTACCAGTTTTTCACGCCCATATTTCACGCTCTGGAGCTGCCAAATTGGGCGGGTTTTGTTGGGGTCGGGAACTCTTGAGTGTTGCTCATCATTCGCCAACCCGATGTCTTGCTCGGAAAGAAATAAGAAGGAAAAACATTTACTATTTTCACCGAGTCGAACAATTACATTTTCCCCCCCAAGTCTTATTAAGAAATTTCGGGGCAATCCGGGTGTCGTTGTGTTTTTCGTTATTTCAAAGGTCGACGGTATAACGGCACAGAATCTCTCTCTCTCTTTTGAGGTGTGGGGTGGACGGTTCACACGAGTCAACGGCCCCAACAAGACTCTCGAGTTTTTCTCTGTGTGGGCAACCTGCTGGGCCCTGACGTCTGTATTATTGCTGACATTATTGGTGCTGATGTTCTGTGTTCCGTCCCCGTTGTTGTGGTAGACGTTGTGTATACCTCCTTTATAGTTGACGGGTTTCATTAGTATCTGAAGTAGGAGGTGTTTTGGTGGGGTGACTCAAGGCTTTATGTTATTCTTAACAGGTACCAACATTGCAGCTAAAGTTATGTAGGATGGTATTACTGACTCTCTGCTAATTTTGTTGAAGCCTTGGTGCAAAAGGAATTTGAGAAAGATGAACACATGCAATGTTTTGGATTTTCTTTTCATGAATTGTAGGAGTGAAATAAGCTCTGGAAACAGCAGAACATGGGGCCTTGGATTTTGTTTATATAATATGTAATGTCTAAGTGAAATACGGCGAGGGTGGAGGTGAGGGCGGGCAACACACACACCTCCCCACCAGACCAACCAACCAACAGTGGACTCCCTCGGTGACGTGACCTCCCCGACCCGGCCTTCGTCAGGGGCGGGTCTAGTATACTACCTCAAGTGGGTATAATTGTGGGTTGGTTGGTTGGTGGTCGACAAGTCACACAATTCGACTTGCTTGCTGTCATCTCTCAAGTCTGTCTGTGTGTGTGTCTGCTGGATGAGGAGGGGTGTTGTGTGTGTTGGATGAGGAGGAGGGGTGTTGTGTGTGTTGGATGAGGAGGAGGGGTGTTGTGTCACTCAACTTGTGTGTGTTGGATGAGGAGGAGGAGTGGTGTGTGTTGGATGAGGAGGAGGGGTGTTGGATGAGGAGGGGTGTTGTGTCTGCTGGATGAGGAGGAGTGTTGTGTGTGTTGGATGAGGAAGAGGGGTGTTGGATGAGGAGGGGTGTTGTGTCTCTTGGATGAGGAGGAGGAGTGTTGTGTGTGTTGGATGAGGAGGGGTGTTGTGTGTGTTGGATGAGGATGAGGGGTGTTGTGTGTGTTGGATGAGGAGGGGTGTTGTGTGTGTTGGATGAGGAGGGGTGTTGTGTGTGTTGGATGAGGAGGGGTGTTGTGTGTGTTGGATGAGGAGGGGTGTTGTGTGTGTTGGATGAGGAGGGGTGTTGTGTGTGTTGGATGAGGATGAGGGGTGTTGGATGAGGAGGGGTGTTGTGTGTGTTGGATGAGGTGGAGGAGTGTTGTGTGTGTTGGATGAGGAAAGGTGTTGTGTCTGTGGTATGATTACAGGGGGCAGAGGTATACTATAGTAAGTTAACAAACCCTTGCGACAACTTGGGTTCCTGTGGTCTGTATCTTGGTCTAGCTTAGGTTCTTTCATTACTATAATATTATGAAGCATTGATTATTACTCGGATAATTGAAATAGTTCGTAATTCATGGTAGTTAGTATTATCCCCCTGAGAAAAACAAGATATCCAGTGGTTAACAGAAACAAAAATTACAAGCAAAAGTCATCACTTGTTAAATAGGTTAATCCTTTGGCACACGATATTTCACACGACCGTCCTATTAACCTTTTAAATACGTATAAATAATCCCCAGTTTCCCAGAGTTAAGACATATGATTTCCTCGCACCGCATGATTCAACACAACATGAACTACGATATGACACACATTAGTCGAATTAACATAAGAAGTTCAAAAAGGATGAGCAATTTATCATCATGAATATATTTTAAGTAAGACATCTATTTGGAACATTGGGTATGGGTCATGTGGGTTCGTTTGTGTCGCTATGAACGTCCTCAAAACTAATAAGTATATATAGTTGGGTACAGCCAGGGAAGAATGGGTTGTTGGGATGCGGCTCAGAAGTATAGGAGTGGAAAATATTTAGAGATGAAACTAATAAATGCCATATTAAACCTTCAATTATGAAGTGTGCATGTGTGTGCGTTTTTTTTTTTTTTTTTTTTTTTTTTTTTGTGTGTGTGTGTGTGTGGAGGTGTGTGTGTGTTTTGTGTGTGTGTTTGTGTTTGGTGACTTGAGGACCCTGTGATCATGCGGTATTAGACTTGGTGGCTTTTGATTCCTCCTGACTATGCCACGATACAAGCTCCTTCTATATATACAGTAGGTAGTGTTTCTTGGCAATATTTGAGGGACTCGCTAACCTCCAAATTTCTGAGTCACTACATCATGGGGTCCCTTAATTAAGAAAAGGATACACTTTAGATACATTGGAGTCCCTTGATTCCTCCAAAGTATGCCAGGAAACAAACCCAGATGAAAAAAAAATAATGGTACCCTGTTGCCTGGAATAGTTTAGAGGAATCATAATCTCCAAAAATGTCAAAATTATATACCCTCCCCTTAAGCGCTGTGCTGTGTATATCGTGGGTGTAAGGCGTAAATAGTAATGTGAAGGAGGTGCTTGAGCGGATAACCATGATTGGTGTGGGTACATTTCTTGAATTATTATGTTGATATATGTTGAGGGTATGAATTTTATGTAATATATTGTGCCTATCTTCTAGTGGTACACATTCAATATATATTCATGGGATTGTAACTTGTGTGACCTCGTGTTTATATTATCTGGGTATTTTATTGTCGTGTATGCATGTTCATTGTGATTCCTCGCTATATATTCACTTCTTTATTACCTACCTACCTATATTCTTCTGCATATAGGTACCCTTCCTTCCTTCCTTCCCATTGTCGTTCAGGATAGATGATATAGTTGGTGAGCAGCAAAGGGAGAATAGCCTACAGTGGATGGGGATGACAAGGACGTGTGTGTGTGTTGGTCCTGCATGGGTATGACTAGACTAGACCATTGCATATATAGGGGTTGTATGGGCGGGGAAAACTGTATGTGTGTGTGAGTGTTTTGATGACCGTGTTGGCATTTCCTCTGACATGTGTACCATTTATAGCAGAGTGAAAGTAAAGTAGTGGTGTAGGGGCTAGAACCTCAACAACAACAACCACAACCACAACACAGACGAGGGCAAAGTTGAAGAGAGGACTAGCTACGAATTAGGCAAGTACCGTTGGAATAGAATATGGGCAAAATAATGGGAATTCTGTATATGCAAGAGATTAGGCAAGGGAGAACGAGAGAGACAGGAAGAAGAGGGGGAAGAGGAATGTAACGTAAATGTTGAAGAGAAAGGGTGAGTTAGGGTGAATGATGTAGAGCTAGGAAAGGACTGAAGGGCTTGTATTAGGGCTGGGCTAAAGTGAAGACAGTACGAGGATAGGTGGAGAATTAAGGGACTTTGTGTTGTTGTAACAAGAACATGAAGGAAAACCCTTCAAAAGCTCCGGCTCTTAATGATTCAAGTGAAATGAGTGAGTGAGTGAGTGAGTTGAACCCCTTTTAAGAAATGGTCGACCCAAGAAAAATGAGTGAGTGAGTGAGTGAGTCAGTTGAAGCATTTTAGAAGTTGTCGCCCCAAGAAGAAGAACAAGAACAAGAACAAGAACAATAATTACGATAAGACCTTGAGCTCTCGGCTGAGGCCTGAGCTAAAAACTATTGGAGGTAAATTAGTCCTTGAAATATTGCCACGAAACACTACCTATATAGATGGAGCTTATTTTGTGGCATAGTCAGCAGGAATCGGACGCCTCCAATTTTCATAAACGATCACAGGGTCATTAACGTGTAAATAACTTTAACTTTGAGGGCAGTTTACTACAGGGATGAGGGTATAGGACAACAGAGGGTGAAGGTGCGGGGGGAAATATCAAGTCAGATAGGCTAACTGAGAAATATCTTGAACTTTTGCACACAAGACCCTGAACCCTCTCCTCCCATGCCAGGACTCGAGCGAAAGATCAGAGAAGCGGGTGAAAATTGAGCTGTCGACTCTGTATTGCAAAACTTTAAATTGGAAGAAGATGGTGTGTGTATGTGTGTGTGTGTGTGTGGCAACATTTTTAGAGTCGATACCCAGTGATTTCAGTCTTGTGTCGGTTAAAGATATATTGGTATTAAAGTGGTGTCGTCATACAAACTGACAGCAGATTGACAAGCAAAGACATTTCTGTGTTTATTATATAGTTTCATAGATATAGAAAATTCTCTTCTCCTGGGTATACTGTAGCCTATTCTTGAACATAGACTATTATAACAATTCGACGAGGAAGAAAAGGCATATTGGTGCTACGAATACACCAAAACCATAGCGGAGTATAATGAAGTGAGGCGTACGGTACTGAGCAGAGGGGTACAATAAAGTGACGAGGTTCACAGAAGCGACAGGCTACTTATTTATTGTCGAGGCATCCAGGAATAACAACTTACGGTACACAGGAGTGGGGATGGGACGCACATGGGATGAAGCTGGATAGACGAGAGTGAAGATGAACAAAAAACACGTAGGAGCGAGGGACGACGTGATTCAGAAACAGGGGAGTGCAGGAGTACATAGAGACGGGACACAGTGCGACACAGGATCGAAATTGGACTTGGCCAAAGCGGTATACTGTAGTGGGAATTCATTCGATCATGGTGGGTACAATTTGTAAGATTGCCTACGAGGGGAACAGAAGGTATTGTCCTATTCCCTTTGCTGCACTATCGACACACTACCACAAAACTAGGCAACCACATAACAGACAACCCAAAACTGTACCACTTTGATAGCCGTCCATCCAGCCATCTAGCGAGCTACGTTATCAGTTAACAAAGTAACTAGGGAATCGAACAGTCAATCAGCAACGTAGACAGCCTGCCCATCAGCTATGCGGACTGACAGCCAGACAATTAACTGCGTTGCCAGACAGTCAGTCAGACTGCCACAAAGACAGCCAACCAATCAGATGCAGCCAACCTAATACCAGTCATCCACATTGACTACATCCCAACCAGTCACATTACCTGCCAATCAGACTTACTTACACACAGGTAGTCTACCATTCAGATTGCCTGCCCGGACAGCAGGTTTTGCAGCTACTGATAATACACAACCCATATGATATCATATGGCCAAAAGAAAATATGGCATATTTTAATTATGAAGGAAGACGAACGAAGCATACATGTAGGTCATAATTATAATCTAAGACATGTTCCTTTAATTATAACAATAACCAGGTTGGAAGTTAGTTGCATATACAAAACTCCTTTCGGGTTTTGACTCCAAATTAAGATTGGTTGTCGTCCATGAGAGATTTTTTTATGTCGTATATAATTTCACGTGTTTTCGGTCTACTGAATCCGAGAGATCGTATACAATATAATCTTGAAGTGCTCCAGGGCGAATAGACAGGCAGGGACACCAGACGGAAAATGGCGAGGGATGGTGTTGGATGTTGGGGCAGCGGGGGAAGATGGGTACTAACTCGACCGTAGGTAGTCTGGCCTGACAGACAAGTAGCCGGGGAGCCTGCCAAGTAAAAGAGAGTAACTTTGTTGGCAACAGAGAGAAATTTACAGTTTCCGTATCATTTTTATTTTTATTTAATTTAACCAATGTTTCCATTCGGTGTTCGGAATTCTAATTGAAATTGTTTTATATATACTGGTATCATCTGGAAGAAGATCATTAAGGCTGACATTAACTTGGGGCCGTAATATTACGAGAGTAATCTCTGGTTTCTCTCATAATGGTATTATCAAAACTGTAGCAGCTAAATTTATTATCACACCAGCACATTTCCCTTCATGCATTCTCTGGCCATGGAGTCCCAAGGCTTGTGGCGTCATTCAATTGCTTTGTGAAGGTTTAGAGGGAACCCCATGAATCTACTCGAGGCTTATGTGACCCGAAGAAGTTCAACGAAGGACGGACAAGGAAGGAAGTGTAATGATACGCCCTTGAATACTGCAAAGGGTACGAGGAGGTTCTGAGGGTGGGACGTGTGTAAAGCGAGTTGAACCAGTGAGGAGGAAAGCGTAGTATTTGTAATGAGAGGTTGGGCAGGAAGCGGGGTGTGGAGTCTTGAAAAGGAAGTCCGGAATGGAATAAAAAGAACACGGAAGGCAACACGACCGAGGAAACAAGGTACTGAACGTGTCTGAAAGTACATGTATGTGTGCTTCCGGAAATAGAGTCAAAAACGTTTTATTTATTACACGAATCTTGACTTTTGATGATATAAAGGGTCTTAACAAGTTGGTATAATAATCACACACACGTAGAAATTAAAATTATACAACATTCTTGGAAACACGAGAGTTTTGACGTTTGTAAGAATAATCATTTTAGTATGGTTATGGGAGAATCTGAAAAGAGTTAGGAAATACGAGTCTTTAAAATGTTAATGGTGATAAATATGTGTTGACCAAGAGGGCTTAAAAAGATCCACAACAAATTAAAAAATAAAACGTACCCAGGTGTGAGTACAACTCACGTCCGTCCCCAAGTCTTCAGGGAGAATATGTTGTCCCACTGACCACCAGCCACAATATACTGATCACACCATAGACAGAAAAAGAGGATAGTATCACATTGTCAATTCTACCTTACTAACTCCTCTGTGGTGTAAACTATTATTAACTAATTATTAACTATTATTAACTAATTATTTCGCCGTCCTACTGTTCGTTTTCAGAGGATTGTAGTAAAGTCATGGTCTAATGTACTGCAACCTGGTGAATAAAAGCGAGCTATTTGAGTTAATTTTATGAACCAAAATTGCACACACCAACAGCTATAGTTTCGGATCATTTTTCGAAGCCATCTCATTGGAAGGTGTTGCAGTACATTAGACCATGACTTTACACTCCATGCAAAATCTGTCCTTCACTCCTCTTCCAACCTTCGCCTCTATAGCTATCGTCACCATCTCAGTGTTCTTCCTTCCAGTACATCTTTTCCACCATTTCTCTATCAATCATCTCCGTCGGACCTCTCCACAGTTGGCCCCTTCCATCACCACCTTCGATATGTATATACTATGTTATCCTTTATTGTAGTCCTCATCTCGTAGTCAACACCACCTTATTCCCCCCCCCCCCTCCTCACACTTGTTAGCCCCACCCTCTATCACCACCACTATCAGTTCCCAATCACCCCCTCTATACAGCATCCATCTTCATTTTCTCCCTCGGTACACCATCGCAGTCCCAATCAAGCGTCCCACCACTTACCTCATCCCTGTCCACGCCATTCGCTCCATCACAGTCTCCACCACTCCATCAAACTTTCCCACCACCACTGAATTCCATCACGGTTTAGTTGACGTCACCATCACTCACACCATCACAGCCTCCACCACTCGTTCTGTCATAGTACTGTATAGTTGACATCTCCACCACTCACTCCATCACAATCTCCAGCTACTCCATCACAGTGTAAGTTGACGTTTCGACCACGTTGCTCCATCAGATTGAGTCACCTTGGGGCTGATCGAACATGAATGATCTGTTATGTTTTTCCCCCTATCCATCATTATCTCTGAACCCTCTATCTTCCATCACAGTACTAATTTTCCCCTTCGGATTCAACCCTCCCCTTCCAGACGCTTTTACCCTCGTTCTTATACCACCCTTTCTCCCTGCTCTTGTCCTTCGTCCTCCCACCTTCCCTGAACCCCCTCAACCTCCTGCTCTTCCTTTGTATCCCTATTCCTGGTCCTCATTCTCTCATTAAATTGACCAGTTCCTTCTCCCTGCACTTTTGTCCTTCACCCTCACCCTCTTCCTCAAAACCCCTAGTGTCCTCCCCATCCCTTTTTCCCACACCCGACCCCTTCACCCCATGCGTCCAACACCCGACCCCTTCACCCCATGCTCCCCACACTCGACCCCTTCACCCCATGCTCCCCACACCCGACCCCTTCACCCCATACTCCCCACACCCGACCCCTTCCTTGTTTCCCAGCCGACCCCTTACACCACTTACTCCTCTACATTACCCTCCTCTACACCTTACTCACATACATTACCTCCTCTACTCCTTACACACACACACATTACCTTCTCTACACTTTGTTCCCTATACTCGACACGCTTCGCATTGTTCATCAGTCGTCTTTGTTCCACCCAGCCACCCGACCCTTGCTACCAGCGTTGTTACCTCAACTCTATAGATGGTGCTTGTAGTGCCCTTCCTCCTATAGTTCTAAACCCTTCAGCTGTGTAGAATATGCTTGTGTCTCAGCCTCTTCATTAATTTCTTTCCATCCCCTGCCTTATTATATTTTCTTTAATTATCTCTCTCTCTGACACACACACACACACACACACACACACACACACACACACACACACACACACACACACACACACACACACACACACACACACACACACACACACACACACACACACACACACAGAGAGAGAGGAATGTGCTGAAGATGTGAGATGCTAGCTGGCACACGTACTCAGCTGTTGAGACAAAGAATGTGTGTGTGTGTGTGTGTGTTGCGACAGGATGTTATACCTTTTCACGTCTTATAAGTTTTTGAAGTGTTACGTTTGATATTTGCGTTTTTTGAATTGTTCCATCATGTTTTGTACGCCATGTGAGTATGCATAAAGTATCATAAAGTAAACAGTGTGCGTATTTAAATGTTTTCATTATGTGGAGTATGCATGTTTTGTTTTTATAATAATAATAATAATAATAATATACGGTTTATTAGTAAATGGCAGCTGATAGGCTGAAAATATACATAATACATTTAAGAATAAAAATAAAATGAGGGTGAATGAATGAATACATGTATAAATATTAGGGATGAATAATAAATTGAACATAGAAAAAAACACAATATACAATAGGACTGTACATGTGTACATGTCCTGGGAGGGTAGTGGTGTCAGGTCAGGATTAGGATTAATGGGGGGGGATTAATATTGAGGTGCTGTGTAGGCCTGTGTGTGTGTGTGTGTGTGTGTTATTCTTAGGAGTTATTTATTGTGTTGACTATGTGTGTGTGTGTGTGTGTGTTTGATATAGTTTTAACTAGAGAATTAACTATTAAGGTGTTTGACGATAGTGGGGATTGCGCTGTTCTTATAGCGATCAGTACGGCATCGGATGGGTTTGATTTTGTTGTGGTGACGTGAAGCTCGGCGTGGTGGTTTTTGTACCCATGAACCTGTGTGAGTCTTGGCAGTGGACGAACGAGGAAGAGAAAATTGTGATAAACATAGACTATATGGAAATGAACGAAGTTATAATGAGAAAAATATGAATACAAAGCATAATACTAAAAAGGGAGATGTACGAATGCATAAGGAGAGAAAGGGGTAGAGGAGTATGAATATAAGGTATGTACGTACATACCCTGTTTGCTAGTGTCTGCATTCAAGTTGTGTGTGTTGTGGTGGTGTGTTGAGGGTGGCTGATGTTGTGTAAGTTGAAGGGATAGTTGATAAGATGTGGTAATATTGCTGGTGTTGTTGGCAGGTGTGGTAGTGGTGATAGGGAGGGAGAGTTGATGGTGGGGTGGTGATAATGTTGCCAGGTAGTGAGTGTAGTAGGAAGAGTTGATGCAGATATTGTGGTAGTTGTTGTTGTTGTTGTTGTTGTTGTTGGGAAGTATGGTGTTAGGGATTAAATTCTGATGATAGAGATGGTCATAGCAGGTGATAGTTAAATGTTTGGTTGGTAGTGATGACTGAACAATACTATAGGTGTGGTGTAGTGAGCTAAGAGCTATACTTGGTGGTGAGGGTGGTTGGTTCGAGTATGTGTGTACTACACACATACACACACACACACACACACACACATATATATATATATATATATATATATATATATATATATATATATATATATATATATATATATATATATATATATATATATATATATATATATAATGTTTGTAGGTGTGTGAAGGTATATAGTGGAGCAGGTGTGTTGAAAATATGTAATGAAGTAAGTGTGTGATGGGAAGTGTAGGCCATTATTGGTGTGTGTTAACCGATGTTTGGTGAAAGAGGTGTGTGTTGGCAGGTGTGGTGAAAGGTGTGTGTTGGTAGGTGTGTTATAAAAGAGATGTGATGATGGCAGGTGTGTGGTAAAGCAGGTGTGGTGGTGGTGGTGGTGATGGTGGTGGTGGTGGTGGTGGCAGTAAGGGTCACAGGAGTGGTGGTGGGATACCTCTTAAGGTGAGGGTGTGATGGCCAGTGTCTGTCTGATGGACGGTTGGCATCTGTGCCTTGCTTTACTCACCCCTTACCTCACTCACCCCTTACCTCACTCACAACTCATCATCAAACCTCATCTTTTTCCCACACCACCAACACTTCACTCACCACAACCCCACACCATCACATACCTCACCATTCATCATCACTGCTTGTATCATCGCCCACTTGCAGCATCACTTTCCTCACCACTCAACCAACCCCAGTCAGTTTCCTCACCAATCCTCCTCTTCATTCGACTCGTCCTCGTGACTCAGGTTTTCCATGCAGCTCTTGAATCAACACAGTCACAGTCCTCACCATACACTATACTCACACACAGTCACAGTCCTCACCATGCACTATACTCACACACAGTTCATCTTTCGTACATAGAGTTCTTCACAGTCATGCCCTTTTCCTACCTTCGTTTACTCATCCCTTTTTTTTTCTTTGACCTGTTCCTTCCTCATTTTTTATCTATACTTACCCATCCTAAACTTATTACTTCTTCACCATTCCTTTACTTGCTCCTTTCTTATTCTTTATCGTCTCTCTGTATCCTTCATCTGTTGAGTTTTCACGTATTCCCACAAGTGATTTATATGCTTCCCAGTATTATTTTTCTTCACCTGTTTCCCCCGTACCCCTCGCCTTTTTCTTCCCATTTCTTCATCATCTACGGTACTTCCTCCTACCCTCACCTGCCCCATCATTCCTCACCTTCTCCCTTCATCACTCACCTACTCCCTCAAGTTCCTCACCTGCTCCTCCCATTCTTCACGTGGGATTATAGTTACTGCCAGCTGAATAATCGTGACGTTAACCTCCGTCTCTAGGCTTACACTACACCACACCTGCTTTTACTTCCATATACTATCCTTCTCCACCTCCTCTCTCTCACCTCCCTCACACACCCATCCATCCACCCACATTCATTACATCCAACAGCAGCCATGAACACCCATAACATCTCACCACCACACCCATAAACACACATTACATTCTGGAAATACCCGTAAGTAAAATGGGTTCGGACTTCACGTTAACATAATTATTTATCAGAAAGGACAGACCCTCTTGCATATTTCCATCGATATTGTATAAACATATTGGATTTTTCTCACTAGTCAATATACACTGAGTGGGATCCAAAGTGACTTGTCTTGAATTAAACACGGAAAAATATATAGTGTGTATTTTTGTTGTGTAAACAACACACCAAGGACGCGACAAGAAGAACGCCTTGTGGTGGTCCAGTGGTGTGGAACCAGTCGTAGAAAACTGCCTGCCATCTTGGGTGCATCAAGGCTAACTATACTAAACCTAGTTTATGTAAAATAGCTGGTGACATTTTTTTTATTGTACTCTAATGAGGAACTTTATCAAATTTTTATGTACGAGATATTATTTTTTTGATGTTTAAGCAATCATTGCCTTTATTGTATTAAAAGGAGAAAATAATTGTGAAGATTGGCCTTACTGGCACTTGGTTTTACTTTGTCTGTGTTTACTGCATCTCATTAGCAAGACACTTATGTGTGTAAGACTAAGTTTAGCATAAAGCTTGTAGGCGTATGTTACATTTGTCTTGTTCTCATTAATTGTACAACTTCTTAACTGTGTTTGTGTTATGTTCCAGGTGAGTGTGTGCTTCGTCTTAACATCCATGTGACGTCCAAACCTTCAGGTAATGTACAGTATGAAGCTATATATATTCCCTTAAAAGCGGGTCAGTGGAATTGTTGGACAATTTTCCTAAGCCCCTATGTCCCTGTTCACCTAGCAGTAAGTAGGTACCCGGCTGTAAAGGCTGGGGGAAGATATGTTGATGTAACAAGACTGACTGCCTTAATGACCAACACGAGTCGATAGGCATAAAGCCCTAAAATTATTATTCTTCCTTAAAAGATAATGGTGGTTTTATCTGTTCCTTTCATCTATTTTCCTGGTTCTTCTAAGGCACTCTATTTGTTTGCCCCTTCTGGTTGTCTTTGTACTACTCTGCAGACAAAAATTTGCCTTCGTTGCATTTTTGTTTGTTTTCTTTTTGTATTTCTGCTTCCCATCCTGACTTTCTGTATTCCTCCTCTTCATTAATTTTATACTCTCTCTGATTCTTCTGTTTCACGCCCCTCTTCTCTTATCCTTTCTCCTCTTCTCATTATATTCTCATCTCAATTCCTCTCCATGCATCATCGTCCAAGCTTCACTACTCCCATCTTCATCTCCCCATTTCTCCTTTTTTTCTCCACCTACTTTCATCGCTGCCTCCCCTCCCTCCTTTTCATTCCTCTCCTCTCTCCACTGCCCTCCTATCATCTCCAGTCCTCTCTCATCTTTGCCATCTCTTCTCTCATCACATCTCCCCTCCTCCTTCCTCCTCTTCTGTCATCTCCAGTTTTCTCATACCCTCAGGTGTTGAGTTGAAGAGACTACAACTAGACTGTAGCCGGAAACGAGGAGTAGAAGTAGTATTTGGTCCTTATCTCGTATATGGATCTGCTGGCTCTTGGACTGGAAAAAAAAAAAAAAAAAAAAACAAGGAAGAAAGGGCCCACAATTGCTAAGCATGCAGGGCGGGGTTGGTCTGTGAGGAAGCCAGAAGAGTAATGACATGCAGTGTGGGCCATGACAAGAGGTGTAGGATGCGGTGAGGTAAAGTGGATACAAGAGGAACTGATGCCATGCAGGGCGGGGCGGGGCGGGGCGGGGCGGGGCAAAGTAGGATACTAACAAGAGGAACTATGTCATGAAGGGCGGGGCGGGGCGGGGCAGAGTAGGATACTAACAAGAGGAACTGATGTCATGCAGGGCGGGGCGGGGCGGGGTAAGGTAGGTAGGAACAAGAGGAACTGATGTCATGCAGGGCGGGGCGGGGCGGGGCAAGGTAGGATAGAAACAAGAGGAACTGATGTCATGCAGGGCGGGGCGGGGCGGGGCAGGGCAAGGTAGGATAGGAACAAGAGGAACTGATGTCATGCAGGGCGGGGCGGGGCGGGGCAGGGCAAGGTAGGATAGGAACAAGAGGAACTGATGTCATGCAGGGCGGGACGGGGCGGGGCAGGGCAAGGTAGGATAGGAACAAGAGAAACACTATGTACACATGTGCAGAACCTTACTCACTAACTTAGCCCACTCCACCCACCCCACTCACCCTCCCTGGTCCTGGCCTTGTCTCACCTTTCTTACCTGCTTTATCACTCTCACCTTCTTTACTCATTATTCCTCTCCACTTATTGTCTCACTTTCCTTCCCTACTTTATCACTCTCACCTTCTTTATTCCTCTCCACATTATATCGTCTCTCGCTTCACCTTTCTTCACTGCTTTATCACTCACCTTCTTTACTCATTATTCCTCTTCACATTATCTCGTCTCTCCCTCGTGCTTGTTTTTTATTATACTCTCCGTTTTTCCTCACCCATTCCTTCATTCATTTTCCATTCATTTTTAACCTTGCTTTCACTATCTTTTACACTCCTTCCACGCCATCTCATTCTGTCTTCCCTTTCTAGCATTTCATATCTCACCCCGTCCCTCCCATTCATATCTCACCCCCTCCATCCCATACATATCTCACCCCTCCCTCCCATCCATATCTCACCCCCTCCCTCCCATGCATATCTCACCCCATCCCTCCCTCCTAGCCATTCCTTCATTCCGACCCCACTTGCTGCACTCCTCCCAACACACAGCCCTTCCTTCCTCCCTCCTTCCCCATCATTAACATCCCCATACCATAACTCAGTCCCCACATCGACCAGACCCCCAGCAGCAGCCCAGGGTAAAAGAACCTAATGGCCAGCAATGAGTTATCTCCTCTACGGTACTGAATTTTTAAACCTGGAAAAAATGCAGTGGCTTGCTTCCTCGACTCAAATTCTTAACTTTTTTTTTTTTTTTTACTTTTTTTTTTGGTGAAGGTTGTGTTTGGTTATGCATGTTTGTTTCGTGGCATGGTCAGGAGGAATCAGAAGTCTCCAATTGTATACACGATCATAGGGTCCTTAAATGGTTCTCCTTCCATCACTCCTTCCCCAGGCCTGGTCAGTCAGTCAGCTCCTCAGGTATCTCTCCTTTCCTTCTTATTCCTTCCAAGTTTGCTATCCTTCCTTTCTATCTCCATCTCAGGTGGCACATGACCTTACCAGTCCTTAGGTGTAGTATTACCGTTAGTGTTTATTTATCCATTCATATTGATTATTATTATTATTATTGTTGTTATTATTATTATTATTATTATTATTATTATTATTGTTATTATTATTATTATTATTATTATTATTATTGTTATTATTATTATTATTATTATTATTATTATTATTATTATTATTATTATTATTGTTATTATTATTATTGCGTCCCAGTCGTAAATAAGAAATACCCGATTCACAGTTGTATCCGGTGTTTCCTTTGCATGTGTGACGAGGCTAACTAACATATTATTGGGGTCTAGGAGGCTACTAATTTCTCCAAACTGGTAGTAGGAAGCAGACTGCCTTATGTTTGGTGGCATAGTTTGGTTTAGAGGGTTTCAATAATAGCCTCCAACTCACTGACTACATCATCATATCCTCCTCCATGAGTATAATAAATGTGTAGAGAAATAATTGATATATTTAGAATAATAACCATAATAATAAAGTGTGGTGTGTAGTGACGACCTAATAAAGTTACTACCGTACCAATGTCTCTCAGCATCTTTGGCAAGTGTACATATATATTGTTGTTGTCTCCTCTTATCTTATGTTTCTCCACTTCACACTACACTATATTGTCAAACACACGTATTGTACCCCACGAGTCTGATAACTGGTGGGATAGCCTTGGATGACCGTACCATAACTTGCGAAATGGTGATATAGCATTCTGGGAACTTTGCTTGATAGCCATATACCGTTGTCTGATAACTCGTGGAATTGTCTGATTATTGTGTTCAGTGACTCGGCCAACAAACATGTAGTGTAATCTAGAGGTATACTTAATCTCGAACAAGGTGTGTGTGTGTGTGTGTGTGTGTGTGTGTGTGTGTGTGTGTGTGTGTGTGTGTGTGTATGTGTGTGTGTGTGTGTGTGTGTGTGTGTGTGTGTGTGTGTGTGTGTGTGTGTGTGTGTGTGTGTGTGTGTGTGTGTGTGTGTGTGTGTGTGTGTGATTCTAGTGGTTTATGATGTTGGTGATGGTGGTGGTGTTGGATGGAGGTTGTGGTGTGTCGGTGTTGTGGTGTATGGTGGTTGTGGTGTTGATGGTGATGATGATGGTGTTGTAGGTATTATTGGTAATGGTTAACTTCGTGCTGGCAGTGATGAAGTGGACGAGTGTGTTGATATAATGATGATAATGGTAGTGATGGTAGTGGTGTCAGTGTTAGTGGTCTTGGTAATGATTATATTTGTGTTGGCAGTGATGAAGTTGGAGAGTGTGTTGGTATAATGATGATGGTAGTGTTAGTGGCTGGTGATGGTAGTGTTGGTGGTAGCAAATGCCTTCCTCCTCCCCTACCCAACCTCTCCACTTCCACCATATATGTCGGGTGGGAGTGTAATCTTACCATGGCCTTTCTCGGCAGCCCACAAACCAACCCCCTTCCCATCCTCCCTCCCCCCCCCCCCCCCCGGCCCTCCTCCGTCCACTTCTCTTCTCGCGTAATGCAGATGCTCCTGACCGCTGCACAGTACCCAAGTGTGTACGACTCGAGGCCAGAGTGTTTTAATTTTCTCTCCATTTTCTGTTGGTTTTAAGTTCCATTTCCAAGGTTGGCTTCTCCCAGAATGCAATAGCTTTATTTAGTTTACTTTATTATGAACGAAGAGAGGAGACGTAGTCGTTGGAGAATTATGGTTCGTCAGTTTTCTAAAATGTATATACGACAAGACAGCCACCTGGAAGTACAGTACAATACACTGAATGTTACCACTGTTTTGTGTAACGTGTAGCCCTCAGTGGAAGCCCAACATTGCAATCCCTTTAACGCAGCCAAGCCTAAACTTTTCAAAATTACCTCTTACGTTCGTTGGCTACCCTAGGGAAAAAATTAGCGTCAGGAGGAGCACAGTTTGGAATATATATTATAGGCTACCAGTAGTTACCTCTCGACCTTCCCTCACAACAACCAAGTCATCAGATGGGCTCACCAACTCCCTATAATTTTGTAAGGTGATTATTTGATAGTTCTTTATGGTCCTTAGTAAAGTTTTCGTGAAATCTGAAACAGGTAAAAGGATAGATGACTCAGAATTTTAAAGCCGCGTTTGTTATGATGTAATGTTATCTCTTTCACTCACGTTACACTCATAATTAGACTCATGGCATGTATCAAAACTCGGCGCTTCAGTCATTTGGTGCTTTATTTTCGCTTATGAGTCTGCATATGAGTTTCAGATGTGTGAATCGTGAGATATATATACGGTACTTGCATTATCCGAGGCACCAGAGAAATAATATAATACAATTAGAGCCACTACTGTGAAGGAATTAGTCCGTATTTTAATAAGGTTGCATTTTAAGACATGCAAGAATATACTTTGGCGAGATAGTATTATTTGGTACTTATCGTTGTGCGTTTATGCGTATATAATGTGAGTAGGTGGACCTTGCCTTGTGGTGCAGGGTTGGGGTAAGGGAGTGCTAGGGAGGAGCTCGCAGGCCTCACTCATCAACAAGATATTAGCCACTGCCACCGCTGCACCAATTATCTTGCATTGTATAAACCTTGGGTGTGGGTGCTGAGCTGCCTTGGCGCCTAGGGTACAGACCACAGAGGTTTAAGTATCAGTGTTCAGTAGACCAGTAAGACACAGGTGGAAGGCCCTATAGCTCTTCTAGTGGGACCCGCTATCAACAAACATTTAGTGCCTTCCTACTCCGGTCCTCAGAGGCGTCATGTTGGAGTGGAGAGACTACTACAGGTTGCAAGCAGGTTGGCTGAATATATTTTCATTATTTCCATTTTTGTCGCGGGGCGTGAAGTACTTTACGACCTTTGGGACCGAGAGTGAAGGTCGGGTGTGACGGCATTGGCGGGGATTATGACGCTGATGCTGCATCCCAACCACGCCTACATCTTTACGCCACACTTTATACGCCAGTTAACGTCTGCTGGAGAATGAGGCATGGCGGTGGACACAGGATACTTCAACGTTGCTTCCTGCCGCCCCGCCCCGCCCCGCCCCGCCCCGCCCCCGATCTCTTCTTAGTTTATTTACACCGTGGCGCCCCTGCTGGTTGTGCCGCCTATAGTGAAGGTAATGCGTCTTGTTCGTATGTTGCCAAAGTGTGTTAGTTATAGATTTATGGTCTGTAGATTCCAATATCCTCTCACAGCACGTTCTATGCTCAACATCAAGTGAATCTAATGCACGAATTACTTGATGTAAAGCTTGCCAATCTAAGACATCCTGAATACTAAAACGATTATAAACTTGTCATGTAAAACAAATTTGTGTGCAATCGAATCCATTTGGTGAATCTGTGCCTTGCAACTCTGTAGCCTTGGTACTTCCCCTTGTCATGACAGACGCCAGGGGCCACAGCACGTGTGACTGCCTTACATCACACCAGTCTCAAAAACTGCCATAAAACACAAGCAGTTTGAAGTTGAGGTGTTGATCTGTATGAGGCAGACCAGAGCAGGCGTTGGCTTTATACAGACTCCACTGTTTGGGTTGCACAAAGGAGATATTGAAAGATGTTAACCCTTTCGCCATGCTCAAGTTCTCGGTGCGTCTTAAATCTCCGCATCTTCTCAACCTGGCAAAGGTCTCGAGGCATATTAGGTAACAGAACGTATGGGTTCCGTCTTATCTATTTCTCGTGGCGTCCTGGTTATAAGGAACACCATGTAGGGGATGATTTGTTTGTTGATGACACGAGGATTGAAACCAGAGACAGAAATATCAGTAAACTTCACGTCCCTTGGTGTAGAGAAGCAAAGATTAAAGTGGATATCCTCATAGTAACACCCACCTTTTAGAAACTATATACTTGTACCTAAGTGAATGTATATAAGTTCGGTGCTGATTATGTGTTCTTTGATCTAACTGGTTCTCTCACGACCCACTACCCGACTCTTATGTTCACCCAGCCCTCAACTTAGCTTGGGGGAAGGGAGGAGTCGCGCAGTCGCTATCACCGACATAAAACACCCCAGAACAAGTATAAACTGCTGTGTCTGGCAGTATATCCACGATATGTGTGGCGTATAATTGTCCTCTTCTAGTCAGCGATATATATTGTCTCTCCTTCAGTCTATAATGTCTGATTAGAAAGATGATGCGAAGATGTAGGAAGAAATACAATTACTTTCGCGCACATGTTATGTATGAACACAATAACATACATCTACAGCACAGGATAATATTATATTGGTATGATTAGTTTTCCTTTCAAGTATAATGCAATCAGTGTAACTCTTAAGGTTATAAAAGGGCAGAGGTATACGAGACGAAGCTTATATCCTCGCCTGTAACTGTGTTGGCTTACTGGCAGCCCCGTTGGTCTTAATATATGGCAGGGAAGCTTAGCGAGGGTGGTATTGATGGGGACAGACTGCCATCGTAACCAAGATCACTCTCAAAACCATTGGCTGGGTATAGGGGGAGGGATGATCAGTCCTTGTCCTGGGTTTGTTTATTTTAGACACAAAAACTTTAGCAGAGGTGGAGCCACATATATATACCTTATAAAATACCACGTGAGGCGTAACATTTTACATATAGTGAGTCTTACTATGATTGTATTGTTACCGTTGATTGTGTGAGCAGGTAATTAAGAGGGAGTGGCGCTGTGCTGACTGGAAAGGCATAATTATTACCGGTACCCTACTAATTATGGTTAGGTGCGTTAATGATGAGCGTGAGAGTATTAATGAGGTACTAACACAACTGATGATGATAATGATGATAGCTGCTGGGGATACATGGTAATAGTGGTGGTAATGGGTTGGGATGGAAGTACTCGCTGATATCAAGAGTACAGGTTATTAGTGGTAACCGAGCGTGAAGCAATCTTATACTTTAGTACTGATATCAGTGCGTTTTTTTTTTGTTTTTTTTTTAACTTTAGCAAAATTGCGGTAGTATTTTTGTCCAGTTCGTCCTTTTATAGACACTTGTGTTCAGAAAATTTCAGTGTTTATAATATTATGTTGGAGGTCTTGTAGAAATGTTGCGTATCAATAATATGTCTTGGTTTTCATGCCCATTTACTGAGAAAATTTAGAAATGAGATGAGGAGGGGACGTGTAGCCGACATTTTACCCAGATTAAAATAATGAATGACCCTTAATTAAATGTTTGTACAGTAGGAGATATGGTAGAAAGGTAATAAGAGAATCAGTCAAGCAGTCCTCATTTGTTTCGTGTTTTCTCAAGCACGTGTAATTGGAGAACGATAATGATGACTGAAATGGTGTTAACTAAGGATGCTATAAGTAGTAAAGTAAAAAGTGTAATAGTTTTTTGTTGAGGTGTTCGTGGATGTGGTGGTAGTGTTGCTTATAAGTACAGTAGTAGTGTTAATAATTTGGGTAAGTGGAATGGTAGTGGGTGTTGGGATGGTGTTATAAGTAGCCAAGTATAGTATTAGTTGAGGTGGTGGTGGATATGGTGTTACATGTAGTAGTAGTGTTTGATGTGGGGTGGTGGTGGTGGTGGTGGTATGCGGGTGGAATGTTGTCAGTGCTTCAGGCGAGGGCGTGTGTTGTGGGCGGCTGGGTGTGTGTGGGAGCCAACGCCCACCTGCCCAGCCACCCACCTTGCCCTGCCTGCCTTCTTCTGTCCAGCCTACCTTGTCCTACCTGTCGACCCACCAGCCATCCGCCTTGCTCTGCCTGCCACCTGCATTGCCTTCACTTTCTTGTTGCGTGCTTCCCTCCTTACCTTGTCCTGCCTGCCTTCTGTTCCTACTAACTTTGTCCTGCTTATCAGCCTGTCACTTACCCCCTGTCCAGCCTATTCTATCCTGCCAACTGTGTCAACCCCTTGTCCTGCTTATTATATCCTGCCAACACTGACCTGCCTATCCTGTCAACATTTTCCAGTTTTCCACACCATCACCCACCCTGCTTCTAGACATACCTTTAACTATCCTGTTCTATCTACAGATTTATCATTTCATCCTTACTATCTCTTAACCCTATTGTAGCCTTTCGGTTTTAACTGCCTCCATTTAGGTGTTCATTCCCTGTTTAGTTCATAAAGCATATGTTACACTCCTCTTCTCTGTGTATTGTGTCTCCTTATGTCTACCCCTCCTCCTCCTCCTCCTCCTCCTCCTCCTCCTCCTCCTCCTCCTCCTCCTCCTCCTCCCTACCTTCCTAACCCTGGCACCACACACACCAACCCGTGCTAATATTAGTGTGTGTTGCCTGGAGACGCCTTGGTTGCTGAGGAGCCGTGCTGGATGCTTGTCTGTGTTTTTCTTGTCTCCTTTCACAACTTATTTACACGAGTGTTTACGTCAACGATCGCCAAATAATTTTTGTGTCCAGGGATAATCAATTATTTCCTTTACAATTTTTTGTTTATGTATTGAAGGTGTTGTGGAAGTTGTCTTTATATTACTTGGTTAGTATTATATGATTTTACATTTAATTTCAATCTATTTCCAGTTTTTGTACATAATTTTATATTATATGGCAGCAATAACTTTGATATTTGTAACCTCCAAGGAACTCCAGTATTAACATAATTATATTCAATAGTTATTATTGTGAAGGACTCGTTGCTATTCTTGACTCTTTATTTGTGTTTAGTTTAAAGTTTTGTTTTGTTTTTGTTTATATCTCTTCTTAATTCTCCCTTATGTTCCTGATTGATTATAACTTTGTAAAGAACGATAATGCCTCTATCAATGGTTTCCCTCCAGTTGAATAATATTGTTTGGAGTTAATAAAGGGGGTGCAGGAGTAAGGGACAAGCTTGGGTGGGGGAAGTTTGGAGGGTGCGGGAATAGGGGGACAGGCTTGAGGAGGGTAGAAAGCCTGTCCCCTATTCCATACCCCCCAAAACCCCTCCAAGCCTGTCCCCTACTCCCACACCCCCGTAAAGTGCTCAAAGTAATAGAATCGCCGGAGATTAGTTAGATTTGGTTAATAAAATAATGACGTCATAATTACATGGCTGAATAATAATAATAATAATAATAATAATAATATTTGTATGTATGACTTTACCATAATAATAATAATTATGTAGGCTTATAAAATATTATATTCCACTGGGCACCATACATATGTTTACACTCTCTGGGGTTTTTTCCTCATGTTGTTGTTTGTCTGCTGTCCAGTCTCTGTGTATTTTTTTTTTAATTGTTTGTGTTTGTGTGGTGGCATGGCAGCCGATAATTGAGGCTGTGAAGGAGTGGCGTGGGTGTAGACTAGGTAGCTTCAGCCCCGTGTGACGCCCACCTTTACCACCATCTTGGGACGCCACGTTGATATTGGTCTTGTTGCGTTAATGGTGTTGTTGTTGTCTTGTGGTCATTGTATTGGGTTCGTCCTTGTCGTCAACATCTGACAATTCAACCCCTTATTATTATTGTTATTAATCTCTCTCTCTCTCTCTCTCTCTCTCTCTCTCTCTCTCTCTCTCTCTCTCTCTCTCTCTCTCTCTCTCTCTCTCTCTCTCTCTCTCTCTCTCTCTCTCTCTCTCTCTCTCTCTCTCTCTCTCTCTCTCTCTCTCTCTCTCTCTCTCTCTCTCTCTCTCTCTCTCTCTCTCTTTCTTTCTTTTTCTCTCTCATATCCCTTCCCTTTCCTTCCCTTCCCTCACTTTCTCCATTGTATGTTAATGGTTTCCGGGGAGGAAGTGGAAACTCTCCCTCATTGACATTTGTTCCCCTCCCTTCCCCTTTTCCCTCGCCTTCATTATCCCTCTTCTCTCTCACCTTTTCATTTGTTTTCCTTCCCTACCTTCGTGTCCCGTTTTAATCTTCTTGTATGTCTTCATGTCCCTTTTTTATCTCCTTGTATATCGTTACTCCTCTCTCCCCATCTGTCTTTTCCTTCCTTTCTCGCTGCTTCCCTTCTCTGGACCCA
Organism: Petrolisthes manimaculis; assembly: GCA_034508575.1. Taxonomy (NCBI): domain Eukaryota; kingdom Metazoa; phylum Arthropoda; class Malacostraca; order Decapoda; family Porcellanidae; genus Petrolisthes; species Petrolisthes manimaculis. The sequence continues at coordinate 157,690 of JAWZYT010000269.1, forward strand.
CGAGTGTACCTTGGTGTGTGTCTGTCTGTGTGTGTGTGTGTGTGTGTGTGCCAAAGGGTTGCACGATAAAGGATATTGTTTGAGTAGATGGGCGTGGGCGTAGGAGGGCGTGGGCGGGGGCTGGACACTGGTTAATGGGCTTAAGACAACTGACCAACCCTCTCCTCCCTTCCCTCGTCCTCTCTCTCTTTTGTTTTCACCTAAGTATCTATCTGCCTTCCTCTCATTCTCTCGTTTCGTCTTTTCTCTCGTCTTCCCTTTTCTCTCGTCTCCTCTTTCCTCTCGTCTTCCCTTTTCTCTCGTCTTCCATTTTCTCTCGTCTCCTCTTTTCTCTCGTCTCCTCTTTCCTCTCGTCTTCCCTTTTCTCTCCCTTCTCCTTCATGCTCTTTTGCCTTTTTCCATCCTTGTATCTTCCCTTATTTCTAAATATTTCGCTTCCTTCCCTTTTTCTTTTACATTTTCTTTCATTCTCTCATCCTTTTCTTTCTATGTTTTCCCTTCATCCTTGTTTTACTCTTCTTTTCAACCCAATATGTTTCATCTCTTCCTTCCCTCTTATATACCTACTTCCTCCACCAATAATTATCCCTTCCCAGATCTACCCTTCCGCTTCTTACCTTCTTTGTCTGTTCCTCCCCTCGTCGCTGCCTCTCTCATCCCTTCCCTGGTCTCTCCCTCTCCTGGTCTCTTTCCACCTCCTCTCATCGCTGCCTCTGTCAACAATCCCTCCATTTTGACTTGCCTACAGTACACCCACTCGGCACTCTCAGTACTGCCCACCATCCTCATCCTATCAACACTCCTAGCCCCCCAGAATGTTCAGTCCTCTCACCTCCCCATTCCCTTCAATATTACCCATGACCAATCCCATTTTGTAAACACTCCCAATACCCTTTCATCCCATCCAGTTATCTCTTCCCATCATCCCTCACTCATATATTTTTGTTATTCCTATCAAGGGTATCTATAATTCCCCCCCAACTTATCTTTTCTCCCTCTCCTCTCCTCTCGTTCATAGACACTTACCTTCCCTTCAGCCAAAACACTGGCTTACCATCTCACACCAACCCTGTACACCATCACTCGACCCCTTTGCCTTTCCTATGCTGACAACCATAATGATGCTCTTTGTCAACAGCCAGCCTCTATACCGTTCTCTTCCCTTAAGCCACCACGTTGTCATCACTTACAGAAACCATACACAGTAAAACTTAGACACGCCCACAGACCGTCTACCATTTGAAGATTTCCATCCTTCCACCCACATACCGTCCACTCCTTATCTAACATCCACTCCCTTCCCTCACAAGCGTACACAAACTCCACCCTCTTAATATCCGCAGTCACATGCACATACCTATAACACAGAGTCCACCCACACTCCTCACACTCCCTCCCACACTCTTTACACTCTCCTCCCACACACCATATACCTATACTGACTGTACTCCCACACACCTTACAACCACAGTCTACAGTCTACACCCACACCTCTTCCTCACATCCACAATCACAGAGATAATCAGCGTCTGGTCGACATGATAGCAATAAACTGTTCATTATGTATGCGCTGTCCAAGGTGTAAGTAGAGGTGCGGTATTTACACCTGACAACAGAAATGTGTGTCCACCAGTCCACCTTAGGTGTGTGCTCATTCCTTTTTGTTTTCTTTCTATGTAAGGGATCGAGGATTAAGGTTCGGTTACCTGCCATAAATTCGTGTCCCTCCTTATCTCCTTCAGTGACTCTTAATATATTATAGGTCATGTAAGGTTAAAGAAAAAAAAGTAAAGAAAATTTGGTTCTTTTTATGAAAATGCAGTTGCATACTCAGTCAGATGCAGTAAGATAATAATGACAAACTAAATTACAGTAAAAGAGAGTCTGAAGAATATGCACATTCTACTTATTACTACAAAGGACAATTATATTTCTTTCTGTATCGTCTTGAGTTGTACAGTGTCTTCAAAGGTACACTAGAACGGTAAATTAATGAGACACACGATGTAGACCTAATGCTATCAGATGAAAAACTGTCTGGTACGAATTTTGTACAATCTATATCTGACATCAATAGGTGTTAAAACGTTCGATAGTTAATAAAATCATACGAATGATAGAAATTACTGCTGTCAACTCTGATATTCAGTATTGTTCGCAAAAAGATAACTTTAAATTAACACCATGTAAGAGGACGCTTTATGATTCAATTTCCTGTATTGCTTCACGGCAGTAAAGACTCGTCGTTAAAATAATGGTGTTTATTTTACACACTTTGTACTGTAAACAAGACTGAGGGAGAATGCTGAACTTAATGACCAAAGTGGGTAAAAACTAGACTAGGTACCATTTGCGACCATCTGAGGACATTGCGTGGGTACAGTTGTGAGTCCTCGTGAGATATATGGCACTACGATAATTTGTCACTAGGCTAAAATGTACTGGCTTCCTTCAGCTGATACCAGACCTTTAAGGAGTGTGTGTACTTGAGGGAGGGAGGTGGTCACTGCCTACAAGCATGAAATTATCTTGTATATACTAGTCCTTGGAAATATGAGTGACTTATCAACCAGTCACCGATAATGGCACTTAACCCTCTCCTATTTTTAAGACTTCATTGCCTTCATATTTTACTCTGTCAACAATCAGACGATTTTGTTTGTGGGAGAGCAGCACTATTGGTATCTATCTAAGTAAAAAACTCTGTAATGAATTCACAGTCAACATTTAATTTAGTGACAGAATTGTCTAAAGACTAAACTATTTTCCCCGCATTGAAAAATTGTCATTTATTTGGAGGAACAAATTAATAATGCACAAACGTCGTCATCTCTTGTTTAAACGTTATAATGAAGCACGAATTTTTAACATGTTGAGTTTTATACACACATTTAACTATGACGTGCAGTGGGTGTGTGAGCGGTTGTGGCCGGAGTCATTAAGAGCCTTTTTTTTTTGCTGTTCCCACTTGACTGACTTCGAGTAGGAAAGGTGAAGACAACGTCAGAAAATTAACTAACGAGAGTTTAGTAATGGAAGGCGGAACTGTCTTCAAGTTGACGCTCGTGGTGGAAATGTTCATGTTTTCCCTTCGATTACTGTATTTTCCATAAATAACCAGCGGTCTTTAGAGGCTTAATACATAACTTTTTTTTCTTATATTACAATGTAATGTTAAACACAAGACGTCAGCCGAGGTATAATATTTGATAAATACATTCATGTAAGAAACTCGTTAATTCGACTTTGGTGTTCTGCAAAAATATTTTTGCTCAATCGTAATTGCAAGTTGCAAGAAAGTAACAAAATGTCGTAGAAACTGTTTATGGCGGTGTGGGAGGGAGAAGCACACACATAATATTCATATGATCCTGAGCAGTTATTTACCCTAAAGGGAACCGACTGACTGATATTTTAAGTGATCCTGTCCTTTTCATTAGGATATATTATGTGGGACTGTGTGTGTAGCCCTTAGCAAGGTGGTGCCCAAATACCAGCGCCACCCACACCACTGATGCACCTCACACTCAGATTTAACTCCACCTACAAACAACAAGGGACTTAGGTCAGCGTACAGCCCCTTCCATTCAACTTCGTCAATCCTTTGTGAAGTTCAAACCTAATTTCATACTTTTTACACTCGGACGACAAAGTTTTAGAGTATCTGTAATCTGCACGACTTCGTACTAAACATATCTTATAACACTCACATTCCATCATACATAATGTTCCTCATGAATACTAGTCAATAGGTATAGATGTGTTGTAATTCCCTCTGCCCACATGCACACTATCAGCTGTGAACCCCACACCCACGATGAAGGAACCCACAGCCACTCAGACCGGGACTAGGACCACCATCTGACTATATCTTGGCCAGATAGACCGGTTTGTCGTATAAGGCAGCATATCTTCAGTAACTGGCAAGGGTTGGTTGGTTGGCTGGCTGGCTATGTATATGTCCTTGGTTATCCTCCAAGTGGAATCGGTTTGAAGTCTTTTCCTCCTTCGTGAGTGCCCACACCAGTTAAGTTACATTAGGTTAGTTAGATAAAAGTGAGAGAGTTTGAGTTAATTTCCTTTAACTTGTGATACCATGATTGAAACCTATGAAGCCGTGATCGTGGCTTTATTTTTTAGCTCCGGCCTAAATCGTAATTATTCTTGTTCTTGGGGCGACCACTTCTTAAAAAAGGTTCAACCGACTCACTCACTCTCTTCCTCCCATCCATTTTCTTTTACCGACATTGAATCATTTATCCGAGGGGTTCACCCTCAATAAAAAGGGTTTATTTTCAAAATTTCAATATAACCATATGAATACGAAAATCCAGATAAAACATAATTAATATTTTTGTGACCTTTACATATGGATATTTTATTATTTCACTTGAATCATTAAGAGCCGGAGCTTTTGAAGGGTTTTCCTTCATGTTCTTGTTAGCTCTCATTTGGCATGGTGGTCATTGTATTATGCATTAATAATTAAGCAGACGTAGCAGGACGAATCAAACTTTAGTCTGATATTTGCCTCCAGAGTATAAAAGGTAAAATAGGTTCGCACTCACTGACTAGGCTACATGGAACAAATGGTTGTTAGTCAGAACGTTTCCCTCTGACTGATGAAACCGAAAATGACAAAGAAAAAAAAATGGACAAAGATTATCACTACTTTGAACTTTGTTAACTGGGTTGCGAGTGGTGTATTATTGTAGGCAACAACGGTTGTCATCTCACTATTTTTAATTATTTTTGTTAATTCGTACTGAAACTTATTAAGGATACAAATTACAAAATAACAACAAACTCTAAAACTACTTCACTATCTATACATCTATTTATCTATAAATCTGTCTATGAATATATAAAAAATGTATTGCCAATTTCGGTTACTAAGGGTAGAAATGAATATTTGAAGCCTTAAAACGAATCAAAGCACGTGCCGTGAAGCAATGCCAGGCATATCCCAGTCCGTCACCATTAGTTGGCTGATGTAAGACAACCACAACTGAAAAAAAAAAACATACGAAATATCCCAGTAAGCTATGCATTATAATTAAATTTCTCATTAACAATGTCTACTACTATTCTTCATATACTGTATAATCATAATTCATTTTGTTCACAACGTTCTCTTGCCTGAAATAATGTTACACTAACACTAAACTTTCCTGGCAAATCATCGACCAATCATCTCTGTCGTAATGTGAGAGCCGGTATGTTTATATCAGTAAAAATAATTGCATATTGTTTCTCTGCATTCCTTTGTCAATGTTCTAATCTCCATACTATTATTACAGTTACAGGTAATGTTGGGAACAGTGGCGGCGGCGGCGGAGGTGGTGGAGGAGGAGGGAATGGAGGAAATCAGCAGCTGGGAAACAACTCTCCCTCTCACTACAACAATAACAATAACAACAACAACAATAACCAGCAGCAGTTCACCTTCCCTGCTGGACCACACCAGGTAAACTCCCTCATGATTTTTTTTTTCTTTTTTCAATTTTGTATCATCCTGTTTATGTATCATAGGAAGTTAGGAAATTTCTGCTTAACTTCGGACACTTGAAAATTGAAAAAATGCATGAATTTAGCGTGATTATTATTATTATTATTATGGATTCAGTAGGTACTCTCCCTGGCTACCACATGACACCATCAGCATATGTCTTGTCATCACCAGCACTTCCATAAATACTGTAGGCTTCGTTTACCTATAGTTGAGATTAATTTATCGTTTATTTCATTCATCTTGCACTTTACTCACTCAGTGCTTCTTTCAATCACTTAATTCACATTCAGTTGGAAATCAGAGTTTCCTACCTCTCCTTCATCCCTTTTTTATTTTAAAGTGCAATATTCAATTTTTAGCTTTTAGTTTTCATCTCTCATGTTGATGATTTCTGCTTTCACAGTTTCACTGTCAACAAAACTTCTCATAGCCACAAACCTGCTGACATTTTACTATTATTTTCTTACATAGTTTACACATCCAATCCACATGTTCAATATCCACATCCTATCAAATGGATGTAAAACTCTTTCCCCTCAGAACACTATACAGTATAAATATTTGGATTACTTGCTATCACTCCAATTATAATTATATTCACTCTATCAGTGTAGATTCACATGAAACATGATAATATAGGCATTGTTTACATCCTGTACATGCTCCATTCTGCACTTTATATATTGACTTGCAGCATAAAAACAGGATGCTACAATGTCAATACAACAATCACTCCATACTACAGTACTAGCTTATAATTATGATGTATAATTTTATTTTTTAGTGCTGTGCTAACCTTAATTGTTTTCCACAGCAACAGGTGCCACAGTTTGCCCATCTGATGTGCCCAAAGACTTCACCAGGCTCCCCTCACCACCTGCCACCAGACTCCACTTACTCCCCTTACCTCACCTACCAGCAGCAAACCTCACTGGAAGACCAAGGGATTGATGTCCAGGTGAGTGATGAAACATGGTCTATATATCTATTTATCTATAGCTCTGATGCCTCGTTCAATGTCTTTCTCTTTATTCACATGTGGTGGGCAAGTCACATGTCATGTCATCCCATTGCCTTTTTTACAGTATACAGTACAGTATTTCTGTTTTGTAGTAAGGGAATATTCATATAGAGTGAGCTCTGTACACCTTAACTGTTTCATGTTTAATAGGAAGGAAGAGCATAAAATCTTATTAGCACTCACTCTCTATCAACATATTTTCTAATGGAAATTTTTGGTTGGACAATAGGCCATGAAAAGTACAAGATAATTTTAGTGTGATGAGTGAATTCAAGCATGTATCTTGTCATCTAGTCCCCAGGTAGGTCCAGTCCAGGGTCTGGAAGTGGATCCTCCACCACTGGGTCCACAGCATCATCAGGCTGTCGCAATTCCACCACCTCCCTCGACTCTGGGCGTGCCTCCACCACTACCCACTCTCATCAACACAGGTAAATATCTGTTACATCATCTACACATTTCAGCAGTTCACACTTTTATTTCACTCATACTATATATCATGCCCCATTATCCCTCTTACCTTTTCATTCATCTCCTTCCCTACTTCTTGTCCCCTTTTTGTCCTTTATATCTTTTACCCACATCTCATCTTTCCACACTTGTTGTTTCCCCCCCAATATCTTTGTTTTCCATCCTTGTAGCCCTCATAATCCCTATTTGAATAATATTTTTCATATTTCCATAATTATAGTAACTTGCAAAGTTGAAGTCGCTAGAACATATACGGTAGCAACAATTTGGGGGACTTTACAATACTGTACTATTATCTTTCATATCGTATACTATTCTATAATTATTAACTTTTCTCCTGTTTTCCTATTTTATATGACCTATAACATTGTTAAATGAATTGGATGGGACATTATGCACTTTCACTTCTCAAGACTTCAACTGATAGACAGTCCAGGCTACTCTTCATTGCAAGTTCATTGACTTTATAGGATGAGGCTAGCTGTTTTTTATTTTGGGTTGGCAATCCTGAGCTGTCCCATTTCCATCCACATATATTTGGTACTGTAATAGATTGTTGAATGTTCTTCCTCATTTAAATCAGTTTTGTTTTGTTATAATGTTAGTTTGACCATACACTCCTCTAATAACCTTGTTTATTTCCTCAGACTGAGTGGCCAAAGCTATGATAGTGGATCCATTCTGCGCCACAGCTATCACTCGAGCAGCTCCAGCCTGGGGTCAATGGAACATGACAATGCACCCCATGTCAACGTCCCAGAACTACTCAATAATGGTGTCAGGGTATGTGTTTTTATTTCCCTCCTCGGCAGTTACTGTACTTAATTTCTCTTGCATTTGATCTACAGGGGTTAGTCTTGGAATCTTCGTGAAAGTCTCTGTAGCTTAATCACAAAGGGATAATCATGGGAAGGGAAGGAGGGGACCTGTAGACCATTTGAAGACTGTTTCCTCCATCTTTGGTGTTCCCATCTCAAAGAGTGGATGGAAACATTTAATATTATGCCAATATCAAATTTCAAACTTACTGATAAAAGGTTTTGTTTCAAAATTTTTGTCTTCGATTGGCTCGGTTACTCGCAATGCTCTTCCCAAAGTACCCCTGGAATTAAAAATATGTTATTGTTTATGCAAGCATTTTAATATCTGGAATTGTATGCTAACTTGTACTATCACTCAAAAGTCTGGTACATTTCCAGATCACAATTATGTTTAAACCAGTGAATGTAAAACAACTTGCATACTGTATATACTGTACCTATTTCTGTCAACAGATGTCTCTGATTTATTGGCTCAGGGTAAATGGGGATCATGAGCTGTACCCAACATTTTGGAATGATAGCACAAGAATGTAGTGTGTGGAGTTGTGAAATTTTCATTATCAACTTGATGGTCTTTATGTTAAGGCATCAATGTTTACTGAAACCTGATCATGTTTTATGAAAGAATACAGGCCATATGACCATTTTACATAATTGATTATATAGTTTGATGGCATTTACATTACTGTATATACATGTACTGTACTATACTGTATGTCACTTTGTAAGATACATTTTATTAATTTCTCAGGATTCGGAAGTTCTGAGGGTATGGTTAACAGACCTACGCTTTGAAGAGTACTACGATAAGTTTATCACAGCTGGATATGACATGCCCACCATTTCCCGCATGACACCAGAGGACCTCAATGCTATAGGTATCACAAAACCTGCCCACCGCAAGAAGCTCAAAGCTGAAATCACCAGACTTAACATATCAGATGGGCTACCAGACTTTATTCCGGTAAGGAATAATTATTTTTGTTTTGTAGTAAAAAGGAAATTAGATGTTTGGAAGAAACTTGAGTTTTTATATAAGTAGACCTGATATTTCATCACTAAAATATAATTTACCAATCAAATCAATAATAAAAAAAATATTTCTTTAATAAGATATGAATATTGTACAAATGTCAGATTAAAAAATATATATATACTGTATACTGTATATATATATATATATATATATATATATATATATATATATATATGGCTCATTGTATTCAACTATAATTTGAGCAGTGACTGTTTGTCTGCCTGGCCATTTGTTTGCCTGTACTAGACAGGTAATGACACAGGATAATTTATCAATGCCTTATCTATTGTGCTGCTTTACTGCATATCTTTTATATTGTAACTGGAAAGCCTCTGAAATATTTGTAATTCACATTTGTTAAGTCTTCTGTTTTCCAGTCAGCAATAAGTGATACATTCATTACATTTGTTCCACAGGGTCGACTGGAGGATTGGCTGCATCTGTTGCGACTGGACGAGTATGCAGAGTCCCTGAGGCGGCAGCAGGTGACTGCAGTGGAACAGATGACACAGCTCACTTGGGAAGATCTGGAGGACATTGGCATCACCAAGCTTGGCCACCAGAAGAAGGTACATACTGTTTTATTTCACTAGAGGAATACATTTATATATTTTTTAACCTGGCAAAAATTCACTCAGTCTTGTCTAGCTGTTAATAGACCACAAGTACATACCATATTCGGGATGACTAAAATATTTAAATTGTAAACAGTTTAACTCCATGGTGATGGAAGACTCGCAAATTGCCCGAGATTCTCCATTTTTTACAGACCTTGGTTATATTTTTTTCACCTTGCAGGCAGTCCCCAACTTAAAAAATAATTGGTTCCTGAACTTCCTTCATAGGTCGAACTTTATCAGAATTCCATCTTTACTCTTGCAGACAAATTCCCATGTATTATTCACCAATCAACAGTAATGAATGAAGACTTGGATTTGGCATGCGATTTAAGTCGCTTGATTACATTTTTAGTATGCTTTCCCTTGATATATATATATATATTTTTTTTTTTTTCTTCAAATCTGCATATTTTCTAAGGAGGGACTCTGTATTTCATTTGGAATATCTGGTCAGCCCCAGCTGCATCTCAGCTCAAGAATATCTGCCTTGACACCACATCATGTTAGATAATACCTACAGTACCCACATGCACTTGCTGGATGGTAACTATGTTGATCCCAGGGTTCTACATTCCCACTACTCACTCATTGTAGCTTTGCTGTAACCATTCCCATGGTGTGGAACTCCAGAGAGGAAGAGAGGCATCAGTGCTCTGGATGCATGGTTAATTAATTACACAGATTAATATATTTTTCATTAAATTTATCTTGGTTTGCATATAAGTTCTCAAAAGAGCTAAGAAATGAAGGGAGCCAGCCAGCAATATATTTTTTTTTGCCAGGTTATAAATTGTCATGAAAGTTTTTTATATATATATATACAGTATATATATATATGCAAATAAATCACTTGGTGGCACGTGATCCAGGAATATGCGTAAATCCACAAGGAAGGAAAAATAAACACGGAGTCCCAAGCGCTATCGTGTATTCACATCTTCAGGGGAAACATTCTGTTTTTCCCCTGAAGATGTGAATACACGAAAGCGCTTGGGACTCCGTGTTTATTTTTCCTTCCTTGTGGATTTACGCATATATATATATGTATTTTAGTTGATAATGACAGTAACGAACTCTTAATACCTACTTTATTAATCACAGAGTTCTTTCTGGAAAATTTAGAAATAAATGATCAGGATGGAACAGGTCCATAAAATGATATAATTAGCTGTTCCTGCTACTTTGATAGTGTATGAAATAGAATAGAACAGTAAAATGTAGTTGCATGTCAACTAAGTTTATTAGGATACAAAGGTAGGCAATAAACTATGAGAGGATTACAGAGTGTGAGATTAGTTATAGTTATTATATTAGAGTTATATACTGTACTGTACTGTATATATTATATATTATTTATTATAAATTAGTTATATAGTTATGACAACACTGTTCTTTATTTTAGGTCATGTTGGCCATCAAACGTGTGAAAGACATCATGGCTGGGAAGAAATTCAACAACTCTCAGGATGGTCGACCTCAATCTCACTATGGTGCACATGATATTCTTATCTCCAGAGAGGCAGGTGATGGACGTGACCAGTTTACTGGTGTGCCAGAGTTCAGAACCTTTTCTGGACCTGGTCACTATCCTGCTGGGGAACACACCAGACTAAATGGTCTCCCGGACACCCAAGGACACTTTGCACCACATTATCCATCTGGTGCACAGTATGGTCCTATGCCTCCACCTCAGGCTCATGTTCACCCCCTGGCACAGCAACCAAGCCAGTTTCATCCACCCAATCAGTATGCTGGTTCTCAAGGCCCTTCACCCCCTGGTTCAAAATTACAAAGTGGATCGCAACACCCTTTACCTGGCCCTGGCCAAGTTCAGTACCGTCCAGATGTGGTTGCAGTCCAAATTAGGGCAGGTGGACGAGGGATGGATGAACCTATATATGGCTCATACCAAACATTCCACCCAGATAACAGAATGTCACATGGTCAAGGACCTCCCTTGTCCCTTGGTAACATGCCACCAAGACCATTTCCTCCCACAACAGCAATGGGCCAGCCTCACCCCCAGCGCTCCATGGATGACGGAGATATCACACCAACAAATGAATATACCAATAACTATGAGGGTGGAGGGACACTACCAAGGCCCAGGACTGCAAACAAGCTTCGACCAGTTGCCAAAGTCACTGCAAAGACTCGAGTGGATGTCCATGAGGTTCCACAATTTATAAAGGATGGGATGAACCTAAAGAAGCCTCCACAAGGAGAAGAAATATGCATGAAAGAACTGAATTTGAAGTCCCTGAATCGCCAAAACTCTGAGAAGGCCTACAACCCCAGCCAAGGAAGTGGAAGCTCAAATAGTACCCCACAGGGTACACCCAAGAAAGTGCCACCTCCCCCTCCCAGGCGGTCCAATTCTATCAGTGAAAGTAATAAGGAAGGGCAAGAAGGAACTTATGGATATTTGCGGCGAGGACTGTCTTATGGGTACATGGGGATCAAGAACAACCTGCAACCAGATGTGACGCCAGACTTGCCCCCTCCACCAGCTCCCCCAGACAGTGCCAACCACCAGCATCTCCCAGATGATTTTCCCCCACCACCACCACCTCTCACCTGTGTTACCATGGCCAGTGCTACCCGTATTTCTGCCAGCTCTACAATAACAACCTCCTCTATGACAAGTGACTGCTTAACAACCTCACAGACCTCCACCACTTCATCAGACGAGGAGGTGGCAGCAGGATTTCGTCCTAGGCGAAATGACTCTAATGCTAGTTTTAAGGTAGGTACCAGTAACTTGTGTAGGCTCAGTGCTATCATTGTAGTTCTTATAACCTGCTCTTCAGGGAAGTTAAACAGTACAGTATTGCTTACTAGAGTAGTATTTATTTCTATGTAGTCTTACCGTAATGTATGCCTTGACCATAGTTAATCCATTTTTACATTTTTTTTCCCTAAGACATTCACTTATTCTACAATGTTTATTCCAACCATTATCTATCTACCTTGTCTAAATTTTCATATCTATTTACTATTTTTGCACATACAGTACTTTTGACCCTCATTTCTGTACCGACGTGAAATCCTCTAGCATACATAATTCATGCATTAGGCAAGTCGTGGAGTAAGACTTCATTTTTACAGGTATAAGTTTTGTGATTTTTATGATTCTGAGGAAGGGGGAATTTACCAATTTATTCTATATAATGAAAATGATAACCCAGAGGACCAAATTAGATTTTAACCAAATAGAAATGGAGAGTAAATTCACTAACATTTTGTCTTAAATATAATGCAGTTATAGCTTAGTTGGTTTATGCTTTTTCTTCTCATACTTTTAAATAAGGTTTTGTAAAGTAACACAAACAGACATTGCCCTCTCCAGAAAGATCACTTACAAGGAAAAACAAAGTCAAATTTATATACAAGCAGACTTTTTGCTAGGTATAGATAGATACTACTGTGGAAGGGCTTTTTTCCCCACTATTCACTTGAATTGTGGATTAAAAAGTAGTTTCCTCTTAAATCTGGTCAGCCAGCCGTACTATTGATAAATTTGGGTGTATGTAGCCCATGCAACTTATAATATGGTCTTAAAAGACAATGAAGACGAAGTATCAGCCTACGATACTGTAAAACATTTTTGTTGCTAAAGTGCTTATAGTCCAGAAAAAGGGTTGGGCAATACCAGCACTATTAATTTTTGAGAACAGATCCACCTAGACTTTCCCCTACATATTTTTAGGGGGTATATTCATTTTTGACCAAAATTTAATATGACCCCAGTCCAAGAATTCAGGTAATAATTTGGTAAAAAATGAATATACCAACCAAAAATCATATACAATATAATTTGTTTGTGGTTAACGTAAACTTCTGTCCACAGTCAACGTCCAGCACAGACTCAGAGTCTCTTCCTTTCGCCAATGAGAATGCTGGGACCATCAAGCAGCGGTCTTGCCGACCTCACCCTGGACTCTCCCTAGACCCTCGTGCCTCGCCCCATGCTTCTCCTCGTGCCTCCCCAGCCCTGCGTCGCAAGGATGCCACCCTGCCCCTCCGTCACACTCCAGGTCCAGTCCCTGAGGCTCCACCCACACAGCTGTCAACAACAGATACCAAGTGAGAATAAATTCCTTGTCCCTAATCCTCTATCTTAGTCTTTCATTTACCCTCACTACTCTCCTTCAGATTAGTAGCTTCTCATAAGATATATTATATATTAGTCATTTTTATGTATTCTATGTATGTCTTCCTTCACTTCATCTATCCGCTCACCCCTCAGAGTTATCTCACACTTCGTCCCAGTTGGTACTCCCACTCTGTAAGGTGTAGCAAAGTCAATCACTTCAATTTCCTTCATTTACACAGACTGAAACTCGTCCACCACTCTCTGTAATTCTCTTTCACTCTCAGCCTACTGTATGACTTGTCTACTCCTCACTGCTCTCTCCATATGTATGTGTACAGTACCTTATAACTGCTTATGAGATGGATACAACTGATCCTTTTGTGTCTTTGACAGTGTGTCCCCTGATGGCACGAGTGACGTCCTAAGTGATATTGGGAATATGCTGGCCAACCTCACTGATGAGCTGGATGCCATGCTGGAGCAGGAAGTTGTCATCAAGAACTGAGCTTATGTTGAAGATAGAATATGGAAAGGAGAGTGAAACCACACAAGCCAATGTGAAAGATAAAGTGAAGAAAAGATGGTTGATGCATCATAGTGTTTAGTTGGAGTCGACCCAGAAGTAAGAGTCTGTACAAGTTTGATTTAAGGACCCTGTGATGTAGTCAGAAAATTGAAGATAAACGAGTCCTTCAAATATGTCCACGAAACACCAACTATACGGATGTAGCTTGTTTTGTGGCATGGTCTGGAGGAATCAGAAGCCTCCAATATTCAAACACGATAACAGGGCCCTTAAAAGAACAGCTTGGAGAATAAAAGAACGAGGCTTTGATGAATATAGATGGTTTGTACAAGCTTGATTGAAGAGAACAGCTTGGAGAAGGAAGAAAGGTTTTGATGAATGTAGATGGTTAGTGGCAGCTGAAATATGTAATATAAAGTATATTACTCATAAATTCCTTCCTGTATTCTTATGGCAAGTTTGAGAATGATCCTGTCAGGAAATATACTAGGACTGTTACAGCTAGCATTTTCTGTAGAATTATCTTGCAGTACTGTTATTCTTTGCTAAGATGAGAGTTCTTTGACAGCAAAGGCAAATAAGCTTAAGTAAATATTGTCAATGTGATGTTGGTAGAAGTTTGTTGTATAAAGTTCACATCAAGAATAGCTCAGCGTATCATACCAATATATAACACACACGAAAACGTCAGTCTTGATAAATTGTGAGGTACCAGTACACTTCAGCTGTATATACAGTTACCCACAGGAATTGGTGCACAAATATTTTATTGTTGGGTCCACATGAGCTAATATACTGGCCCTATAATTTCAAAACCAAAATATGTCCAAGATGTTGCTTTACTAAAACAACTATGTCTGTAGAACATTCACTCTGTTGCTTTTAGATAGAGACCCACTTATCTGAAAGTGTGTATGAAGTCCTTTGGTAAACTGTACATCACTATAAAGGGATTATTATTAATGCATTTCCTCCTGTTATGAAGGCTGACTGAATTTATCAAAGAAAACAGTTTAAATGTGGATGCATACAACTTTCCTAGCTAACTGTAATAACTGTAATACTAGAAATTGTATGCTAATGTCCATTATAGAGTGGAAAATATACCTACTTTACTGCTTATCACTTCCGAAGACCGAGTCATATATTGTGATCTCAACCAAATAACATTTGTGCTGGCATACCCTACACATGCCCTCCGATGATGGCATGTGGCTCGAAACTATTGAGGCTACAAAAAACAAAGTCAGTGCTATTAATATTTGTGCATATAGAAATACACTCACTCTGTTTGAAGTAACAAATAGACACAAAGTAGGATTCAAGATTTTGTCAGCTGTAAACCAGACAATCACGGAACCAACTTGATGTTTGGCTAGGTTTTGTTGGTTTGGTTTCATATAACTTGTTCTAGAATGCTTTCAACCCAAGATATTCTAGCTACTATACTGTGCAAGATGCCATTAAGAGTTAATGGATAATTGAACATAAGTATTTCTTCCTGCCTAAGTACTTATAAGTTGTCATTTGTCTAGAAAAAAAAAAAAACTACTGGAAAAACATTGTAGTGGCACCAGAGTTTATATTTCATTATATGTGAAATACAAATTATAAAAAGAGGGCTATGTTATTTTAGGTAACTACTGTAATGTCTAAAAAAAAAGTTCTTGTAAAAAGAGAGGTCTGTGATTGGTACATTTTTATGAGCTTCACGTCTTGCAGCTCACATCTATTTTTCCTTCCCAGAAGATTTGAAGACAAGGGTAGCTAAGGTGCAACGGTAGGAATAGGTAGGTTAGTGAGTAGATGAGGCTCGTGAGATGGATAGATAGGATAGGGGAAGTTTAGTAGATACGTAGACAGGGTTAGTAGAGTAGGGTTATCATTAGATGTGCTCAGTCCAGCCTCGTCCATACGTCGTTGCCTAGCAAGGGAACGGTACAAATTTTGCACATTTTTAGGACACTACATACTGTAGGAATAATTATTTATATTCCATGGCGGTTTCATACACAGGTAATTCTGAACTTTTAACTTGTTTTTGCAAATGTTATGTAGTATCATTTATTTCTTCCTAGCTTCTCATGTTAACTTTTATAGCTACAGCACAATAAATGTTTTCATATATACAAAAAATATATATATATATATATATACTAGTCACTTACATTGGCAAGACTGCTGGATTAAGTGAAAATATATAACTAATTGGGGTAGAACTTATTTTGTTTAATTCTCTGTAAATAAATTGTGTACAGACATGTAAATATGTAGGGATGAGTCACACATCTCTTTACAGACGACTACATGTAGCCCCTCATCTCATTAGCTCACAAATTTACAATATATAAGCATATTAATTAAGTATATTATGGGTCACCGGGTTTTGCATATTTGATCTACATCCCATTTCAATGCTCTGTAGATTATTTTTATTTCAAATCAGCCTCATTGACCTTTTCCATATGTAAAGGCCATACTGTAGACTGTCTTCAGCTATTCATTATTATAAAATTCGGAAATTAAACTCTATCTAAAAATTTGTTTGTGTAAACTTTGAGAGAATTAAACTTTGAATGACAGTTTTTTATGCAAGGGTGGATCATGGACCTCAAAGTGACAGTCTTTTAGGCTGAAACTTTGATATTATCATAACACTTTTCAAATTTCTCTCAATATATTACCTTTCTTATTTTGTCAAAGTGGAATTCTAATGTTATGTACAAAACATTAGCATTAGCGTGAAACCAATCTATTTTTACTATAATTAAAAAATTTCAACTTTTGATCAGATTCCATAAGTCATGTGAAGATGGTCTGGATCCACCACTGAAACAATACTGTATGTACTTACTAACTTGAAGAAGTATGTTGAGATACTCCTCAAGTAGTATCAATATAAAAAAAATAATTAATACGGTACAGTACAGCACTATGCAAATTATCCTTCACTGAACTGGCTTTCATGTTGTCGTCAGTATTCATTTTAAGCTCCTCATAATTCTTTTATCTCTAGCAGTATTGCATATCAGTATGAGGATCAGTTTGTTAATGGCAGTGCACACACACACCCGGGACATCACATCCCCCACATACACATCATGCATCTTTACATACATTGCTAAATACACTTCATGTTCTTAAACAGACAAAATGTACAGTTATAGCACCACACTGCAGGCAGGGTCCAGGTGGTGAGACACAGGTTTAATTGTGCCGCCATAGGTATTGATGGGACAGGCACACTTATCATGTTGAAAGGTTTTATTTTCCATTATTAATGGAATATGTTTAATTGCACATCAATTTACATGAGACTACAGTCAGTCTTAGTATACAATGATGGCACTTTAATTTTTTATTTCAATATGTATGAGATACCTTGATGATTATCATGAATAATAAAAATTAGTGTTTTCACCGAGGTATAATTATCCATCTTACTAATTTTATCTTATCATTCTGTTTCCTTTCCCATTTGTACCAATATGGTGCAATTGTTGAAACTGCAAACCTACCTTCTAACCACTCCTACCTTGAACAAGAGTGGGGGATACACGTACCCCTATAATCCAGCAGACTTTACCAGTAAGGATATTTGGACACCAGGCAAAGTCATCCATATCAAGGACATTATAGTGTAATCTTGAAATTAACATACACTCAAGCCTTGCTTTCTCAGATTATTAGGGGTAAAGATGGGTCCATAGACCATAATAGTTTGGGTATCACATTCAGTTTGCAAGTTTTGTAAGTCAATAGCCATTCCCAGGCTAGCATATCATTTTGCGAAAATTACAATATGATACGGTATATTTTCCGATAGGGTAGAGCACTTGACATATTAGTTTAGCTTCTGGGTCACCAGGTTTTCTGATACAGTACATTACATTTGTTTAGGTGCCACTGTGGAAGGCATTTTACTGTAGTGGCAATGGAGAAAACAAGCGAGAGAAACCAAGGTACAGAGGTTATACAATGGTGTCTGGCCAATATTTGGTCACTGGCTGGGCAGTAGCCTACCAAGTTGAGTTATTGCCTGCAGAATTCTGACTGAAAACTAACCCAAAACTGCCCAATCACCCAAGCTTCGATCAGGATGACAGCCTAAAACCAGCCCACTGACGAACAGGGTGATATGATGATTGAATATTTTGAACATTATTGATGGAGGCCATACAAAGTCCGAATAATCAAAATCCGGGATTTCCAGGTTCGCAAAATTGAAGGTTGAGTGTATTTTTTTGGAAGCAATACACACATACATACATATACCAGAGCCAAACATGAGGGGACAGGAAATATTACACTTAACAGGCTTATACCTCTGAAACTTGTACATTGGTATCTATCCCATTTTCCCTTTTATAGAGGTACTACACAAGCACTCATCCAATCAAATGGGACCTTATCACTGTAAAAACATACCATCAACAACCTTAACAACCACTCCATCATACTTACTCCACCATATTTCAGACATTCTACAGCATATCCATCCAAACCTGAAACTTTCCCTCTTTTCATCTCTCTCACTGCCTCCTACACTTCCTTTCTTATTAGCACCTCATTTAATCCCTCCAACCTGTTTACTCCATTTCCCCTTCCAAACACAACAATCTCAGCTTTTCTATCCTCATCAACATTCAGCAATCCCTCAAAATACTCGGCCCATCTCCTCTCAACTGCCTTCTTCTCAACCAGCATTTCACCCCTTTCTCTTTCTCTGATGTCCCTTTCCTTATCCCCTTGACTTCCTTTGAGAGCATATTCTTATTTTCCTGGAAATTATCAGTTGACTTTCCCCCCACCTATCATCTGCCCCCACTTTAACATCACATACAGCTCTCCTTGTTCTATTTCTCTTCTCCATGTAATACTGATACGATTCCTGATCTTTTCTCTGTAACCATACTTCAAACCATTGCCTTTTCTCCACTATAGCTGCCTTAAATTCCTCACACCACCATTCACTACCCTTCTTCAAACCACCCCCAACCCGTCTCCAACCACAAACCCTCTCTGTACATCCTACTACTGCCCTTTTAAACATTTCCCATTCCTCCTCTTCTGCACCTGTCTCCTTTTCCCTTACTCCATTCCAATTCCTAGCAATCTCCTCTTGATATTCCAACATCTTCTCTTTCTTGCTCAACTCACTCACTTTTAAAGCCCTCTTTACTCCTTTCCTATTTCTTGGTACCACTCATAAACCCAGTCTTAACCTACCCTCTACTAGGAAATGGGCCGAAATACCACCCCCTTCCCCCCTCAATACTCTAAATATCCAACTCCAACAAACACTGTAAGGTAGTCTTTGACACTACCACATAGTCCATGAAAGCTCTATCTAACATTCACCCATTTATCTGTCTTGCCCATATTTATTTTCTTAAAAAAATTATTTCCAACTACTGTACTAGCTCCCTCTCTACACATAACCAAATCATTCATTCACCACTCATTTATTCCCAGCACCCCATACCAACCCACAACCCCCTTACTACCTCATCCCCACTCTTGCGTTCAAATCTCCCAAAAGTACGATGTTCACATTCTGCCCAAAACTCCATATGCACTCTTCTAATTCATTCCAAAACTGTCCTCTCTCCACCTCATCCCTTTCACTTCCCGGCCCATATGCACTCACAAACACCCATGTCTCTTGACCAAATTTTACTCTGACCCACATCAACCTTGCCAACGTCTCCCTCCACTCCACTTTTGCCCTCAGAATCAAAGCCACTCCTTCCCTAGCACTTCCCCTCTCCACCCTTAACATTCTACTCTATCACTCACACAACCAAACTCACATTCACCTTTCCCTTTCAACTTTGTCTCACTCAATGCTAACACATCCAACTTTCAACACACACTTTCCCAACCTACAACCGTACTACATTCATTGTCTCAATTTTTATATTCTTGGGATTTCTGGAAGTACAATCACTTCTCTCCCCCTTTTCCTTTGCATGTATCCATGACGAAATTGCTAGGGAAATTTTACAGAGGAGGGGTTCCCCGTGCCCCTCACTCCAAAGCCATTGCACCGTAAATAGTGGTCAATGGGGTTTCCACATCTCTACACCTCATCAGTAGGAAAGGAGAATACTAAGTATTAGAGAATGAAAGGACGAACTATGGGAGGTAGAGGACGCTCAATCTTCACTTAGATAGACACCCATCACCCAATATGTTATGGTGAAATGCTCCTGTTGGTGTACTGGAAGGCTACTGCTTCCTCCAACTTATGTCACAAAACAAATCCCCTATTACTAATTACTGTAGTAACATTAAGGTAGTCTGTTTCTCAGCATAGTTTGAAGGAATCATTAGCACTCCAATTAACCAACTAAAGGAAATGTTATTAGCCCAAGATTTAGCATCTACTTTTCTTCTGTCTAGTGTTATTAAAATAGTCCTCCGTTCATCTGTCTAATAAAATTGTCCATTGTTCTGGTGTTAAATTGTCTTCTGTTCATCGTCTGTCTAGCATTGTTTCTCTCTGTTTGTCCATTGAGTACTTTGTTGTATTGTCCTCTAGCTGTCTATACTCATTTGTCTAGTGATGATCTGATTGCCCTTTGTTCATTTGTCGAGTTCTACTGTTGGTTTATTACTGTTCTACTGTTGGTGCAGTCAAGTAACAATGTTATTCTCCAAATTGCATTACTTTCCAAACTAGCAGCCTTTCTGGCTCCATTCCTCCCTTGCTGCTTCCAATCTGTAATGAACCAATTGTAAGTTCTCTTGAAGGACAAACATTAAAGAACATGCTTCATCAAAGAATACAATGGGTAATTTAATTTCTTAAGGAATGTATTTAAAGAATAGTCCTTTGCAATCCTTATTTTACTCATTATCGTAATTTGCCGCGGTCCTGATTCGGTTAGGTTAGGTCAGATGAGGTCAGACTAATTCTATTTAATGCGCTGTAGTGTTTTTCCGACGAATCTAGTTCAAATATGGCGAAAATGAAGTGATTATGGAGATTGGGTTGGGGGGGCGCAGGGGGCAGGGGGGGGGGTCGTATCTCCCCAAACATTATAATGCGACGGCCTTGAACAATAAATGCGTTAAAAAACACTATAAAACATTGCAATCTGAAAGCTTTCAGTCCAAATCTGATTATGGTCCAACACTAGACTATTACCCAAAATGGTAATTCTTTCAATAAATACCCAGAGACTCCTCCTCCTCCTCCTCCTCACCCCCATGAAAATGATGATGGAATATTTTTACAAGTTGCCACAACTCCATTTCGAAAATTTTACTATTACAAGTGTTTATATTTCACTATTACAAACAACTTTTCTATATACCATTTCTTCTGCAAATGCTGCATAACAGTAGTTACCTCTTATAGTTAGGTCCCGGTAGTGTGTCCCAGTCCAGATTAGGTTAGGTTAGGTCCCGGTAGTGTCCCAGTCCAGACTAGGTTAGGTCAGGTCAGGTCAGGTCTGACTAATTTCTACTGTATATTTTTTCCTGCTTAGGTCCCGGTAGTCTGCCCAGGTTAGGTCCCGGTAGTCTGCCCAGGTTAGGTCCCGGTAGTCTGCCCCGGTTAGGTCCCGGTAGTCACACTAAATCCTTCTAGGAAATATATTTTTTTCCAGTGAAATCCTGTTGTGGCAACTTGTAAAAATTTACCGTGATGATGCAACAGTACCTAACACAACTGCACACACAACATTAATATACAGTACTTCAACTAGCCTAACATAAACATAATTGACATCAACACCAAAAAACGAGAACTCACATGGGCTACTTCATCATACAACACAACATACACATTGACATTTTACAAGAAACAAAATTACGTAACACACAAAAAGCACCTAACGTTACATTTTCCCAATTTTACCACCATTAGACAAGACTCGACCAATGACAATGGCGGTGGACT
Organism: Petrolisthes manimaculis; assembly: GCA_034508575.1. NCBI lineage: Eukaryota > Metazoa > Arthropoda > Malacostraca > Decapoda > Porcellanidae > Petrolisthes > Petrolisthes manimaculis. Next base: position 179,702 of record JAWZYT010000269.1, read on the forward strand.
CATCAATGTTAGTCCACAAATCCCTTAATTATATATAGAGAAACCAAAACCAGTGCACACCTTAATTCCCAGCTCCCTCACCACTACACCACCACAGAAATTCAAGCCATTAATTAATTAAAGTACGCACTGGCAAAACAACAAGTATTACATAATCTTTCAACAAGCTACTAAATTAATGACATACAGTTACTATTACAACTATTACTACTAATACTACGGGTTTTACTACTAATACTACCGGTATTACTACTACTAATACTACCGGTACTACTATTACTACTTGTACGTCGTCTTACTTTTATGGTACACATGCACTTTGTACGCTTCTCACAGTACCTCGGAATTACGAAGAAACCCAGCCCATTACTCTTCATCAGTATAAAAGTGTAAATTATTAGGTGAATATTATTTTATACCGGCAGCTGTTCATACTTCCTGTACGTGTTTACGTCCAATATGGGCAATATGGCCGCCACTGGCCGGTGTAGCAAAATGAAGTGAAGACTTTTCAGAGTCCCCGTGCGTGGTTGGGATGCCAGGTGTTGCTAGCGTGGGTGATTGAGTTGCCAGATGCTGCCATATTCTACCCTACTATATACATGTATTTTATATGCCTATTTTTAAAATCGTATACAGTTCTTTTTTTAAAAGTGTGTGTTTTAAATGGGAACAACTATAATATTTGCAAGCGATTGGCAGCAAAAAACAGTACATATAATGCCCCTAGTATGGAAAAAACCTCATAAATATGCAGACGTTGTTACGAGGAGGTTGTCCTCAGCTGCTCTATGCTCGGTCCGACCAAGATCCTGCCTTCACACACACACACACACACACAATCACGAGAGTTTAGTGCGTGTCTTTCAGCTAGGATTTCCTTCGTTAGATTAATTATATTCCTTCATGTCTTTTGCTGCTTATTACTACTACTACTAGTACTACTACCACTACTACTACTACTACTACTACTACTACTACTACTACTACTACTACTACTACTACTACTACTATTACTACCACTACTACTACTGTCATTGTTACTACTACCGGTACCACTACTACTACTACTACTACTACTACTAACTACTACTACTACTACTACTACTACTACTACTAGTACTACTACTACTACTAACTACTACTACTACTACTACTACTACTACTACTACTAACTACTACTACTACTACTACTACTACTACTACTAACTACTACTACTACTACTACTACTACTACTACTACTACTACTACTACTACTACTACTAACTACTACTATTACTACTACTACTATTACTACCACTACTACTACTGTCATTGTTACTACTACCGGTACCACTACTACTACTACTACTACTAACTACTACTACTACTACTACTACTACCACTACTACTACTGTCATTGTTACTACTACCGGTACCACTACTACTACTACTACTACTACTAACTACTACTACTACTACTACTACTACCACTACTACTACCACTACTACTACTACTACTAACTACTACTACTACTACTACTACTACTACTACTAACTACTACTACTACTACTACTACTACTACTACTAACTACTACTACTACTACTATTACTACTAACTACTACTACTACTACTACTACTACTACTACTACTACTACTACTACTACTAACTACTACTACTACTACTATTACTACTAACTACTACTACTACTACTATTACTACTAACTACTACTACTACTACTACTACCACTACCACTACTACTACTACTACTAACTACTACTACTACTACTACTACTAACTACTACTACTACTACTACTACTACTACTACTACTACTACTACTACTACTACTACTACTACTACTATTACTACTAACTACTACTACTACTACTACTACTACTACTACTACTACTACTACTAACTACTACTACTACTACTACTACTACTACTACTAACTACTACTACTACTACTATTACTACTAACTACTACTACTACTACTACTACTACTACTACTACTACTACTACTACTACTACTACTACTACTACTACTACTAACTACTACTACTACTACTACTATTACTACTAACTACTACTACTACTACTACTACTACTACTACTACTACTAACTACTACTACTACTAACTACTACTACTACTACTACTACTACTACTACTACTACTACTACTACTACTACCACATAAATATGCAGACATTCTTACGCGGAGGTTGCCCTCCGCTGCACTATGCTCGCTCCGACTACTACTACTATTATTATTAGTGGTAGTGGTAGTAGTAGTAGTAGTAGTAGTAGTGGTGGAGGTACTAGTGGTGGTAGTGGTGGTGGTGGTACTAGTAGTGGTAGTGGTTGTGGAACTAGTAGTGGTAGTAGTAGTGGTGGTAGTAGTAGTAGTTGTTGTAGTAGTAGTAGTGGTAGTAGTAGTGGTAGTAGTAGTGGTAGTAGTAGTGGTAGTAGTAGTAGTAGTAGTAGTACGTGGTGGTAGTAGTAGTAATAGTAGTAGTAGTGAGTAGTAGTAGTAGTAGTAGTAGTAGTGGTAGTAGTAGTACGTGGTAGTAGTAGTAGTAGTAGTAGTTAGTGGTAGTAGTAGTGGTAGTAGTACTAGTAGTAGTAGTAGTGGTACCGGTAGTAGTAACAATAACAGTAGTAGTAGTGGTAGTAATAGTAGTAGTAGTAGTAGTAGTAGTAGTAGTAGTAGTAGTAGTAGTAGTTAGTAGTAGTAGTAGTAGTAGTAGTAGTAGTAGTAGTAGTTAGTAGTAGTAGTAGTAGTAGTAGTAGTTAGTAGTAGTAGTAGTAGTAGTAGTAGTGTTACCGGTAGTAGTAACAATGACAGTAGTAGTAGTAGTAGTAGTAGTAGTAGTAGTAGTAGTAGTAGTAGTAGTAGTAGTAGTAGTAGTAGTAGTAGTTAGTAGTTAGTAGTAGTAGTAGTAGTAGTAGTTAGTAGTAGTAGTAGTGGTAGTAGTACTAGTAGTAGTAGTAATAAGCAGCAAAAGACATGAAGGAATATAATTAATCTAACGAAGGAAATCCTAGCTGAAAGACACGCACTAAACTCTCGTGATTGTGTGTGTGTGTGTGTGTGTGAAGGCAGGATCTTGGTCGGACCGAGCATAGAGCAGCTGAGGACAACCTCCTCGTAACAACGTCTGCATATTTATGAGGTTTTTTCCATACTAGGGGCATTATATGTACTGTTTTTTGCTGCCAATCGCTTGCAAATATTATAGTTGTTCCCATTTAAAACACAAACTTTTAAAAAAAGAACTGTATACGATTTTAAAAATAGGCATATAAAATACATGTATATAGTAGGGTAGAATATGGCAGCATCTGGCAACTCAATCACCCACGCTAGCAACATCTGGCATCCCAACCACGCACGGGGACTCTCACTTCATTTTGCTACACCGGCCCGCCGGGCCCGTCACTATTATGGCCGTCAGTGCCGTGGCTCTCATCACTTTGATGTTTGCCATTTCAACAGCACTTCGGTCCTGTGTCTCCCTCGAGTCGTAGAAATATCCCTCATATATATGGATTCTTTATTATGTTACATAGCATTTTATCACCCTGGGAAATGACTTTGTAAGAAAAAATATAATATTTCATAGCATCCTCAGGGGTAATGTTTTTGTAAGAAAAATTAAATACGTCAGGACGAGTGTTGGGGCACAAGAGAATGCAAACAAAATAATTTATGTTCAACTTCAATGAGGATGGTATTATTTAACTACTTCTTAGAGGAAAAGTCATCTTCGGCACTCTCTTCCTATTATTTTGCAATACGAATTGAACAACGCAGAACCTTTTCGTCGAACAGTAAATTAAGATGTAGTCACAGTTAATTATCACCTGCTTGGGCTCCACATGATTAGAGGAACCGTTCTCAGCCTCTAAAGTCTTATTACATGGCAGGAAGTAGGGTGGGCATGGGTAGCCTACAAATAAACTTACAAAGGTCGAAGGGCCGGATTGGTTTGAACATTATAGACAGGCGATGGGGCTAAATCAGGGAAATACACTACTACCGTATGTGAAATGGGTTGCATATATTTTAGCGATTTTAGTGCAGTGGACTTCATTTTGAAAGTTGTCCGTGAATTAAATAAAACTGTCATGAGTCGAAGGAGCTAGAGGGTGTACAGTCGCGGCAGATAGTCCTTGACCAGCCTGTGATGGAAAGGTACGACAAGCTGCTTCGAACTGTGAACACGTGGATTCGTTGCTTCAGTCAGTACCTGATGATGGTATGGAAATAAATATTTCGAGTTTTCAGACGCTCCTATGTTGGTCACGGCTATCCATCACTGATTGGTCAAGGACTATTTGCCGCGACTGTGGTACATGATGATTAAAGGTTAGCAGAATGGATAAGCATATTGTCCTGCATAGTTGGTAAAACTATAAATAGGCTTGAGAAATAGATGGTATATTATAATAAGCGCTCTAGTGATTTCGAAAAAGGAGTGCAGCAAAAGATTGATACAATTATTCCTCCGCGAAGGTAGATAAGCTCGTGTAGGGTTGGTGGGGTTGGTTACCGTATCCCAAGTTTCTTTATCGTCAATGTATATGCAGTTTTAAGTGGAAAATCATAAGCGCGAGTTGTGTGGGTATGTCAGTCATGTCGTAATCAGCGTGAGTAGGAAACTGGTATGATAAGTCACTGCTGCATGAGTAACGAGTTAGTGAGTAGTACAAGTTTGGTGGGTAAGGACGTATATATATATATGTGCTCTAAGGATTGTCCATATAAGCACCGTAACACAGGTAAGTCACGTACTGGTTATCATTTTGTAAACGATAAATGTGGAAACTGATATTTTCAAATTTTCTCTTCAAGCAATGGCAATTAGTAGTAGCCTACCATTCACGCTTTCGTCAATTATATTCTCACTATCACTACTTACAATTAACTCCATCGTACTGCCAATAACTTTCAGATATAATCTTTAATCACTGTTCTAGAAATTACTGTAGAATATCATATCTCATACAAACCTTGGCTTATGATGCTATACATCTTGATCTACCAGCGGTAAGTTGATTTAATTCATTTTTACAGTATAATATACGTTACTTTGAGTTTAATAACTCAGAGTCGTTGCTATACTCATAATATAATATTGTTATATACAAACATGTTTTAAAATAACATAAATCTATTTCACAGTGGGACAACATGCACGATTTTTAACCATTTGTATTCCAAAAATGCTATTGGTAACAGGATGTGTCGTCATTGATGTAGTTTACCAGTAAGAGAACACCTTATAAGGAGTGGCACTCCTTCATGTGAAAGCGTGATTCATGAGACAAACACAATCTTTACTCTTTCTTTATCCGAAGGGATAAAACCCGATATTGCACTAACACAAACTTAAACATTATTTGCTACCATCTAGCTCGACAGACAGGTACTGATGTTGGATGGATCATTATGAAAGGGAGTTGTAAGGGGTAAGGTGCAATGATAGTGTTCATGCCTCCTGTTCCACTATCCCGGGTTCAAGAACTGTCTTTGCACAGAAACAAATCCAAGCTGTAGTTAATTATTCTCTCAATTACACACTCGTGCGCACGACATATACCGTATGTATGTATCTCATAAAGGTGCGACAGGAACAACAGTTAAAAGGTCCTGTAGCTTCAGATGAAAGAAATAATGGGGGATTGGATTCATGGAGTAAGCTTAATTAGTGTTAAACAACCATCCGCACAAGTTCTTTGGAAAATTATTCTCAACTACTTGGTAAAGTTGTTAAGAAGTACTATATACAGTATTACAGCTATTCATGATGAAAATATAAATGTAACGTGATATGATCTGCTTAATAATTGTACTTCTTCATAAAATGATTATGACGAATATGAGAGTGGAGGAATATGAGGCAGGATTGAGGAATATGTTCAGGGGGTAATATACTATTGGCACATTACAGCACCCTGATTCTTCCAAACAGCACCAGCAGATGGACAAAAATAATGGTGGCCTGTTGCCTGGAATAGTTTAAAAGAATAATAATTTGCTTCATATTTACCAACACTGTACTGAGGAAAAAGTATAATTATGAGCAAAGGCGTAACAGGGTTTCATAAATCCCAACAATAAAGGAGCAGGATATGGCTAACGAAAGCTCGTCAGAACACTAATAAGACGAACAGAGTGTAGTGGAAAACAGATTGGAAAAGCTACGTACGGCAGAGACAGCGAGTCAGAGAACCAGGTTAATTAATAAGAATTTGGAAGAAGGGGGTCAGCATTACAGTACATGGTGTGTCAAGAGCTAGAGTGGGTCAGGTCAGGTATATAGGGGAAACAGGATGAAGTAAGAGAAAGGATAGATATGTAGGGATATATCGAGATCAGTTGGACTATGTGAGAAAGAGGGTTTATTATCATGGATGCAAATCACATGGAGCAGGAGAGTATAGGTAAAATCAGCATGTAGGAAAGGCAGCTAGAGAGTGTAGGCTACGTGGACAGAGGTTGGGTGATAACGAGCATGTAGTTTAAAATTCTGGTTTATCTCGGGATATCCGGTCTCTTCTTTATTCACTACCATACCTGTCCACACCACTCGTCACTCCCACATCAAATACCCTCACTATTAAAAATGTAAATGTATCGTTATATCAATTCACATATTTTCCCCTCGATAGGAATATGATCTTTTTGTGTTCTGGTTAAATGTCCTATCATTCAGGCTAAAGCCATCTTTTTTCCAATAATCAATTAAAATACTTTTTAGCTGAAAAAAATGTAGTTTTTAAAAATTACACTCATACTCCTGAAAGGGAAACAAAGCAAAGATAAAATAAGGAGTTCCTCTTCGTCCAATGATGAACAACCCTCATTTGGGGGATAAAATCAACTACAGAGGATACCTTAATAATCAATCAATATATTCTCTTGTTTATGGTCTATCAGTTGCGAAAAATGCACGCATAGAAATATTTTGCAATTAACATTGCACTAGACTGTCTGTATGCTCGTTTGCCCTAAATATTATACTTGCATACCAAATTCACCAACTAGACCCGTTTGTATTTAACAACTTTATGATTTAATAAATAAAAACAGTACGAAAGAGCCGACTTTGTGCTGGCCGCAAGAATATTAGAGATTTTGACATTTTGAGTAATTTGCATGGTGTTACTCAGATTACTAGCAAGTCTGTGCCACGATGTGATAGCAATCCTCTCCTCTCTACAAATAGTCACTCTATAGTGCATTTCTACAGGCTCAGAAAAGGTCACTTGGGCTTTTAGAACAATCTTTCTGCCTGACCGATTATTGTGATGGTACAATGTTAGATTATAATATAAAATTATAAAATATGGGCCCAACTTTATCTCTATAATACTGTATACCCGTAACAACCCGAAGGAAAATTATTGGTGTCGGAACTTTAATCACATATTTCTCTTTCAGCAGGGCAGGCACCATGTTGAGGTGGTGGGTGTTGGTGATAGTACTAGGGGCAATGGTGGTGGTGGAGGTGAAGAGTCAGCAGGGGTGTCCGGAACAGAGAACTTGTGCCGACTGCATCCAGACCCCTGGCTGCCAGTGGTGCACCAAGTTTAGGAACGACACACAGGTATGAAGTGACCTTGCCATAATAATAAAAAAAAAAAAAAAAACGAGGAAGGAGACTACTCTTTAACATAACGTATGATAATCTTTCTTTGGGGATCAGGTTTGATTGGTTTCCGTTTATGTAATTTATTTTTAAAATTATTATCTTACCAATACCATCATGACTAATAACTCCAGGCAGTTGTCGGTAAAATAGGCAAGTTACAGTCATGAACGATCTTTCCATTCATTCGTTACTCAAAGATCCTTTAGTTAATTTAGATAAATTTTGCTAGTATTTTCATATTTTAATATTAAGGATGCTTGTCTTATGTTTCAACTTTTTTTTATCAAGATTCTATTGATTTACCCCGAGCCACAAACATAAGTCTTCATACGGTACCATTTGCCCTCCACTCGTTGCTGAATCTTATCCCTGACCCCTGCAATTCGTCCCTAATCACTATAATCCCTAGTAAAAAAAAAAAAAAACCCGTTCCTAAACTACAGTATGTGATTATAAAAGCATATGTTGTCCGTAAGCTTGTTGTAGATTAGGAGAAATCCTTGCAAATTTTGAGTGTTTGTAATATTAAAATAATACCTTGACTGATTGCAGACACAGGAAGAGACGACGGTCTATCATTGCCAGGTTCAATCCTACAGCATGAACAACTGCGAGCCAGGATACCTGGAGAACCCAGCCAACCAAGCCACAGTGACCCAAAATGAACCATTTACTGGTAAAGAGAGAAAGAGAGACGGGGGGGGGGGGGGTAGCTTCGTGTAGGCCCTGTAGGGTTTGCGCTTGAGGAGAATGAATTAGAAAACTATAGTCTGGGTCAAGGACTATGTGCCGCGATTGTACACTCGCAATCCAAAATATGTATCCAGCAGGCTTGCTTCGAATGGCCTGATCGAGTATTAATTTATCGAGCTCAAGTAAATATGAAACAGGATAAGCGTTGTAATTGTTTCACTAGTATGTCAACTGATTCGAATCTTCAACAAGACCAGGAAACAAATTTTGGATTGCGAGTGTAATGTACAGCTGCCAAAAAAGGTACTGCGACAACTCTTGATACAACATTAATTATATTAATGTCCAGAGTTGTTTGTAGGTATTATAAGTATGTATTACAGAAGGATATATATATTTCCTTCTGTTATACATGCTTAAAGTCCATACAAAAGTTGTGGATATTACTAGGGTTAAAGTTCTATCAAGATTTGTAGCAATACCTTTTTTGGCAACTGTACATACCTTCGATGTGTGTGCAAATCTAACGTGTTTTTTTTTTCAATTGTAAATCCTTCTAGAAGTCAAAACATGACGATGTTGTACCCATGCACTAATTAACCGACTGAATCGTGTGGGTTTTAGAACTGCCAGGCTTGCCGACAGTATAGATTGATATAAGCGCCGCAACAGCGAGGTCATATAGCGCCAGGAGAAGGTGATATAGGTGACACAGCAAGCAGGAAGGAAATAGAAAGAGGAGGGACAGTTGAAGAACTGAAAGGAAGTGCATAGGGCCGAAGGGGCGCCAAAACCCGTAATGTATTGCCCACATCACTACAGACATCCCACTAAGCGGGCCCACAATGTTGAATGTAGATAGGCCTACTTGAGCCAAATCAAACTAAGTACCAGTATATAAGAGTAACCTACACTGTGGGCTTGCCTGTGAGTTTATGGCCCGCTTAATAATAAATGCTTACCACATAACAGATTTATAATTGTTCAATTGGCCTTCTATATTTACGCGATTGCACTGTATTATGTCCTTGGAATATTTTGCATTCATTCTAGAATCTAGAGTGTGTGCTTACTCAATATCTCTTGACAGATATCAAAAGGAAGGCATCAGCTGCAGACAGCAATATCATTCAGATTTCACCACAGAAAATGAAACTCAGACTCAGGAAAGGTAAGAGTTGATATTTTTTTTATTTCATGTGAAATTAGATGTCTTAAAAACATATGATTAAGTATGGGAGCAGTTTTACAGTAACATCCAGCACTAAAGCAGATAATTGGGCTTGTGGTGGCTTTCAATTATAGGCTAGTATTCAAGAAACACTTTAATCATAATTGAATCACGTACAATAACGATGAAATGGTAAAGATAGCTTAAGCTAATACTGATTAGTTAAAATAGCATTGGTATGTCATTTCTGAGTTGTAATAAAACTCTTCACAACGACCTGCTGTATATTCGGTCCAAAACTATATAAATTATGTGTATGTATATATGATAATGATAATCTGCACACAGGAGTGGCACAAAGCATCAACATCAATTACCGCCTGGCCACTGACTACCCTGTGGATCTGTACTACCTGATGGACCTCTCCAATTCCATGAAGGACGACAAGGAGAGTGTGGCAAATGTGGGCATCCAACTGGCTGAACTACTGAGTAACCTTACGTCACAATACCGCCTTGGGTTTGGTTCCTTTGTCGATAAAGTCCTCATGCCTTACGTCGACACCTCACCATCAAAGTACAGTATATAAGTACTGTAAAGTCGGCAAAATAAGTATGAGAACCACCCTTACATTGAATTTAATTATACTTTTCCATACGGGGGTTCCAATACTTTTTTAGCCGACTGTACATGAGTGTGAGAAGGAAGGAAAAACAATATCAATGAAAACAAAAAAGTCCATGTGCCGATTGGCATCCTTCATTCATATAATGTCTGTAACAGTTTATATACATATATATATATACGAATATTATTTAGTGTAACTTAGGACGCTAATAAGTGTGTATTTATTAGTGTGGGTTGTGGGGTAGTGTACTGTACTGCATTATACTGTATTACATGGAGGTATAATCTAAGACCTCCATGCTGTATTAGCAGGACTGGATACGCATCAGAAAATATTTACATTAATGTATACCTATAGTATTACACTGATGGAACTGCACATACAGTATTTCTATAACAATTATACTACTCTAACGTTAGGTATAGGTCTATTTTATGTATACTTACCCAGCAATATCGGGAGCCACATCTACGGGAAGAAGCCGAAAACCACTGCGTGACTGGCTGACTGCAATGCTCAGTGCTCACTGCTCAGTTGCTCACTGGCAGTCAGTCACTGGCTCACTGCTCACTGACGTCACTGTGCTCAGTGATTTGTTTGTAAATAATGGACCATTCAGATATGAAAATAATAATGAATTATGAAATATGTTTTGATAATACTTAAACATTTAATATAAAACATTTACTCGTATTTATATATATTACTATAGCCTAAAGCAGATGTTCAATAATTTATATAAAATCAGCGTGAAATACGAAATAGAATTTTATACAGTTTTCCTTGAGCACGTGAGTGATGTGAGTCGTGAACTCGTGACTCTTGTCACTCTGAAGTTCTGAACTTCTGAAGTGGTCCTGACATAAAGATTTGAGGACCTTTTTAGGGTCTGGTCCTGACACAGAGATTTGAGGCCCTTTTTAGGGTAAAATACTTTTTAGGGTCGATTCCATCATTCCACAGTGGGGTTTGTTAGCTTCCAAACCAACCACACTTGTAAGGCTTCATTATTTTCCAAAATCTATATTTACAAAATCTATCCAACAGTTAGATAATGATGATCACTGCATCGTTTACTCACCAAATTCATTATATAATTCACCCATAAGTCATTTAAATGGTTAACATTTTTTCGTTTGCGTGCTTATTACAAACCACAATTTAACAAACTTGACTAATATCACTGGGGAATTCACCCTTATAAGTGTGTGGGCTGTGGGGTGAGGAATGTGTATAGTAGTGTGGGTTGTGAGGTATTACTGTATATGGGTTGTGAGGTACCGGTATGTGAAAAAGGTGATTGAGAGGGTCCATTTTGTGAGGATATGAGGAAAATTGTTATAATTGGATGTGAAGGAAAATTAGTGTATATATATATATATATATATATATATAAATAATATTATGTATACTGTAACTTTCTTTAGAATAGGATGATGTGTCACCGAGCAAAGGGATAGTATCTAACGTTAGATTCTAACTTAGACTGTATAATATTATACAGTAAGTTACGGTACCTTGTCTTGCCCGGGGAGTAAAGTATAGACCATATAGTTACTTGTATAGAGGTGGGAAGCACCACTTTTGTCAATACAGTAGGCCTATTAGTGGAATGCCAAATTCTGCTCTAATCATTTGTACCATGACACAGTATAAATTCTAGAGCACACCATGGCAAAATAATAATAATAATAATAATAAACTTCTTGTACAGTGTATTTATTTCTTGTGTCTCTGTCTACAGGATAAATAATCCTTGTGGTGGCTGTGCTCCACCGTACTCGTTCATAAACCACCTCTCCTTAAGGAACAGCGCCCAGCTTTTCACAGTGAGTCCCAGACCAATTAACTCATACCTTGTTTTTCCTCTGTCAACTTTAACCAAGTTATTCAGTAGTCTGAATAACTACCTGTTATATTTTCTTAACTAGTTTATGCTTGTGCAGAAATTAATCATTGGTTATATATGTCGAGTGTTGATTGCTGTTAGAGTCGTCATTATTTTTCCTCTAGTAGCCTACTGTACTTTTATTATTACATAAAATTCACAGACAGTTACCTGTAAAAATGTTCAAATACTTGTAGCATAAAGAAAATTTTGTTCGTTTGGCAAATGGTTTTGCAACTGTTCTAGATGGAAGAAACTCTTGAGAGTAAATTGTAGAATAGCGAATCTTTCAAAGCATGCCTCTAACAGCCTCCCTATGGTAATATTGGGGTGATTTATTTCCTGGCAAAGTTTGTTTGGCACCAGTAGCTAAGTTACAGTTTACCAAGGGGAAGTTCTCTCCTTTAACTGAAAATTCCATGGTCATGAATTCTTCCATTTTTCTTACAACAGGATACGGTTAGGAATGCTCAGATCTCTGGCAACATGGATTCCCCTGAAGGAGGATTTGACGCTCTAATGCAAGCCATGGTGTGTAATCAGATAGGGTGGCGACAACAGGCCAGGAAGATCATAGTTTTCTCCACTGACGCCAAGTTCCATTATGCAGGTGCTGGCAGGGTGAGTCCTATACTGTATATAGCGGGTATCACATTTTTATTTACTTTCCGACCAATCTATTTTCAGAGTATCATAATATGGGATAGGCCCTACCAGCTAGGCCTATTTAAGTTGTGTGCTGTAATTTTAGGCAAAGCACTTGAACACAAGTCATTGTATCTGGATGAAATTATATACTACAGTATAACTATCAATAAGAGAGTTCCAGTACTTATTTTTCCAACTGTACAACTAGTAAACTTTTAAAACTGAATGAAAGTAATGCTTACCTAAAGAAGAAGAAATTTACAGTACTGTATCTGGTTTTAGTAATTTCAAATACTGTATGTTACCATCTTCACTTCAGCTGGGAGGAGTTGTGGAGCCTAATGACGAGCAGTGCCATATGACCAACAACATGTACACTGACTACGATAAGTATGACTATCCATCCATCGGTCAGGTGGGTTGGGACCAAAAATATAATAAACTTAGTAAGTTTGTCAGGTTTATGAAGAAACACCACTAGAGTACCACATGAACAAATCCAGGCTGAAGAGTTGACAATATATTTTTACATATTTATAAAGTATTGAATTAAATAGCAGAATAATGCAAAGAAAATGCAGAATAGTTTAATAAAAACCTGGAGAGAGAGAGAGAATATATGTCTCTATGAGGTTAACTCCCAAGGGTATTGTATTATCTACAGTATTGTGCTTAGCCAGAGCATACTATGTCATGGTTCCCATATTAATCGGTTGTCCTCTGCTAATAAGATTAACAAAGTGGCGAAGGAGCATCAGATCAACATCATCTTCGCGGTGACTGGACACGTGGATATCTACCAGAAGTTGCATGAGCTGGTGGAGACTTCCTCGTATGGCCTCCTCAATGCAGACTCCAGCAATGTGATCGACCTGGTCAGGGATCAGTACCAAGTGAGTTCAACAATAAACATAAAATTGACTTTCTGATTAGCTGCTGCTTTCCCATTTGATTTGATTACAATATTGTATACTCACATCACTAAAATTCAAACATAATACTAATAATGTTTTCATAGCCATTACAATATTCCACATAAGAAAATGAAGGATAGAATTATTGTCTGCTGGAATGAGTTTCATATGTTAACTACAGTATAGCCATTTTATTGCTGTTAGTGCTGAGCAAAATCCAGACTATATGCGTGTCATTTGACATTTACTCAGGGAAGTCCATAGGTGGCAAATTATGCCAATGTTCAGACTCGACCCTGGCTGAACATTTTTAGGTACAGTAGCATCCAGATGTATGTCGGTTGCCATTAAGGATCAGTGTAATAGCTTGGCTTGTATAATGTGGTATTTCTTTGCTTTTTTTTATTTCCAATGTTTGTAAAGGACCATAAATTTGCCAAAACTTCCCAAGAGAGCAATGTTTGTGTAATGTAAAATTAATGAATACTCCACCAGAAACAAAACTACACTGATGACCTTTGGTGGCAGAAAACAGAACTTTGGAAGGTGCAGTAATTGTACTTCAAACTTTTTTCACACCATTCATTACCTGGGACTAGGGAAGAAGAATGTAAAATTTCTTCTAACCTGGTGTGGTTTACAGTCCAATGTGATAGATATAAAGTTCAATAATCACATTATACGGGAATAAAACTCGTTAGAAATTATAGAATGGTGTTAATGAGGCTCTAAATTTCAGGAAATAATCATTATAGGGAGTTCTTATATTAACCACGAGTAATTGCAAAGATATATTAGAGTAAAGTGATAGTGAAGAGTGAAGCAAGTTTGAGACAAACAAGATATTGGGAATATTTACTTGTAAACAAACTGACTACAACCTTTCGACAAAGTGATATCATGATTATTAACCTATTCTGCAGAAACTGTCATCAGCAGTGAGTTTGAGTGACGACAGTGGTTCTGAGTTTAGAATGGAGTACAGCGCTCAATGCACAGATAAAGGACCTCTGCTGCCCAACACTGCCAGCTGCAGTGGTGTCCAGCCTGGGGATAACATTAAGTTCCACCTCAATATCACGGTTAGTACTATTTAATCTTGGAACATTATAGAATGATAGAATTGGGTATGAATTCCATCAAGCTATCATGGTTCCACCAATCAGCATAAGTACGATTTTAAACTGAAGTACAGTAGTTGTTGTTTCGATAGTGAATGTGGTTGTATATACTCCCTCTGGACATAATAATCAAAAGAAGGGATATATCAATGATTCCAATAGTATTTCTGTGAATATGCAGATTAAGTAGGAACTCTAACAATTACCTCAGAACTTCATGGATGGTGAAATAACTATTGCAGCACCTTTTAATTCATGTCTTTTAAATCAATATATCGTATATCCTTTTAACAGGCAAATGAATGTCCAAGTGATGGAGTGACTAGATATGTGGAGGTGCAGACTCTGCAGGACAAACTCGTATTGGAGATTGACTTTGAGTGTTCCTGTAGTTGCGATTCTGTTGTGAGTTCCTTTTTTTCTGTCCTACCTCTCTCCTTGCCTCTTTTTTTATTTTTTTAATGTTCTGACACTGGACATAGGCTTCATCAAGCCCATTACCGTGGCCCAGGTCAACTGCTACTCTCACACACGTCATGACTTCCGAATTGGTACCCAGCTACAGAGGGAGGGAAGTGAGGGTAATTCTCAAATATAGTACTGTACTGCAACACCTTTGGTACCAGCGAGGGTGTTTTACGACGGTAGTGTCTGAAATTCAAATAGAAAGAGTAAATATTCTCAGGCCCTCACATGAGAGGAATCAATCTCTCGACCTATAGCTTACAAGTCCAGAACACAACCACTTGGCCACCTCCCCTACTGTGTATCTCTTTTCCACATTCTCCATTACAGTTTTCAATCCTCTTTCCCAGCCTTCCCTTTCTAAATGTTTATCTCCCTTTTCTCCTAACACTTCACCCCTTCACCCTGTTACATACTGCTCCTCCTCCATACAGTTCAATCACTTCCCATAATTCATTATTTAATGTCTTTGTATCTCTGCCTTAAAGAATTTGTAACTTAGAGGAATTTTTTCTTAGTTTTTCCATAGAAGGCCTTACCGTATATATTTTTATCCCCCTGGTTCATGTGTTCATCAAAAACCTTGACCGTAAAAGTTGGCTGACCAAGTTCTGTAGACTACCATTTTCCTCAATAGAGAAGGTGAAAGTCATTCTCATAATGATATCTTAGTGCCATCATGGGAAGGTGAGCCTCTCCAGTTCAGTAGAGGAGAAAAGAGGGACAAAAAACTTTGCAAGAAGAAAAGATAGATGATATAATGAGTTGAATGTGATCAAGTCAAAATTGGTTAAGTGTCGAGACACTCTAAGTTATATATCCCATACAGGTCCTTGCCTCTTGAACCACAAAATATTATGATATTTATAGCTTAATTATTTTGGATATTATTAGGAGTATGCCCTAAATTACACTAACAGTATGTCATATTTTTCCCTCGTTTTCTGCAACAGGAACATAACATTCCCAAGTCAGAGAACTGCAGTGAGAGTGGGACACTGGTATGTGGGGTGTGCCGCTGCGACAAGGACTTTCGAGGAGAGAAGTGTCAGTGTAGTAAGAACAATGTTGATGGAAGGTAATATTCTCTCTCTCTCTCTTTATATATATTTATACGTTATATTGAAATTATTTCAACTTGGGTTAACTCCCCACCTGTATTGAATTTTCTTTTATGTTAGATCGGAACAACTACTGTATATACTGTATAGGACATAATCACCCCAATTGGCCATAGACACACATACACAAAACTACAAAAGTGCCAACTTGGATGCCTTCACTAATAAACATCAACACTGCTGTACAATAATTTAATACAATTATACCAAATGCAGTCAAACAACACATCCAACTCCTCTTACACAACACATAGTACACAAAATGCAAGCATTAAATACATAGATAAACAACAAAATTAAAGAATAGAAAACACTAAATGACTTGTACAATTATATATATTAAATAATTGTAAACTATAAAAATGTGTTGTCCAGTGACGTAAGCGACAGCCAAGACTCAGACTCTGCGCGATGCATCAACCCTAATGATGGAAAGATGTGCTCAGGCCGAGGGACCTGTAGCTGTGGCACATGTATCTGTGGGGGAAACGACCCTGTAAGTTCCCTCTTGTCTCACATCTTATACTTTTAATTTGCCTTCTTTATCGCAGTCTTATGTCCTGCCTCACTCGCTATCCTCATTCTTTTGCCTGCCTCACTGACCATCTCTATTATTCCTCCCTAGCTTATACTATCCTAAATTCCTTATACGAACTAATCTTCCTCAGCGCACTGTTCCTCTCAAACACACTTTCTTTGCCTCACTCCTCTCTCTACATGCATCATTCACCCTACCAGCATCACTATATTCCTGTCTCCCACACTCAATTTGCTCTCTACTTTATGTTATTGCCCACTCTTTCTACCTTCCGCCTCATTTACCTACCTCTCACACTGTATTTTCCCCTCACTTATATGGAACAGAACTGCACAAGTACTTTATATGTCATTTAGTGGTCAGAAAAACAACAACAATAATGTTTTGCTAGTATCTGGCAGCTAAGGTCATGTGGCTAATAGCACTAAGGATTGTCTACTTACTGGAGATTCCTAATTCCCCAGTTTGTGCCATAAAGCAGACAACCTATAATGTCATATCTTTATATTGGCTTAGACTGGCGAGAATTAGTAGTGTACAACTTGCTGACAATACAATACCATTTTAAAAGGAATATATCAATACCATGTAAAGAAGGTTAGGTATTCTTCATGCAGTCGATCCTCCTATGCTCAAAATGATTATATAATTATTCATCTAAAAACTGTACAATAATTCCTCCTCCAGTCCATGTCTCTCATCTACTTTGTCATCACCATTCCTCACTTCTTTATTCCCCTTTCACTTTTACATGTCACTGGTACCACCATTCCTCTCCTTGTCTCTACCTACCTCTCTTCGTTCAAAATAGTTTAACACGCACAAAACAAACATTCTTGACCCAACCCATTCCTTGGTGCAGGACGTGTATGGAACTTACTGCAACTGTAACCTACGCAATTGCAAGTCTGGGACAGGTGTCTTGTGTTCTGGCCATGGGAAATGCCAGTGTAACAATTGTACATGTGATCCTGGGTACACGGGGACCAAATGTGAATGTCAAGACTCCTCCGCCTGCATTGCTCAAGGTCAGTCATTGTTTTTAAAAATAATATTAATAAATAATATTAGTATTTATATTTACTGTATATTGTATTCTAATAACACGGACAAAACAATTCCTCCATTCGCATACTGAAGTGACCTGTTTTCTGGCATTCCCCTTTTGGGCCCAGAGACTTGTATGAAGCCTGGAACCCCTTCCAGTACACCCATATTCCAGTACGCCTATATTCCTGGATTAATCCCCTCTCACATACACTGCCCCAAGTCTTGCATGGCATAGCTTTACAGTACAAGTATTCAGAAATGAGATTTATTCACTGATTTATATACAGTATACCAGTACACATCATTTGCGACAGAAATGCAATAAGAAAAGTGTCCATAATTGTAGAATATGATGTCAATTTAAAGTGTTGAGTGGGCAGTAAGGCTGGAATAATACCAGTTTTTCCTTTTACAGTACTGTACAGTACTGTAAAAGAAATGCTGACAAACATTGTTATTGAAAATGGGTAAAAAATGGCTCTAGAAAGCTCGGGGTGATTGGTGAAATCACATCAGTTCAGCTCCTGCAACTCAGCAAGCATTCAATTTTCTGGTAACATAATTCATATGGTACTATATTTATATATACTGTAGTTTAGATTATAAAGGGGAAGAAAAAAATTGAAAGGTTAGAAAAAACAATTTTATACAAGGTTTGTACCACATGAAAGAAGGAGACAGAAAGAAAGGAAAGCAAAAGTCACAGCATACAGCATAGAACAATGGAAAAAGAAGGTAAGGAGGGATCATAGGGGTGGATAAAGCAAGGAAAGAGATTTGCTTGGGTCTGAAGGTATTCTAAAACTTCTGTAAGTATTCTCCACATCATTGCAGGCATAATGACCCTTAAAGGTCATATTTATATGGAGTTAGAAAAGAAAGGAGAGAACTTTGTAGTAGGATGGATGATCAAAATACGTACAGTAATAATTATTATTGATACTGTACCATGAAATATTTACTTACGGTACTTATCGCTTTTTAGGGAGCAATGAGGAATGCTCTGGCCATGGAAGTTGTGAGTGTGGCCAGTGTAAATGTTGGAAGGAGAATGAGACCACCTACACTGGACGCTTCTGTGAGGACTGTCCGGTAAGAAGTCTATGGTACACCTCAGTTCACTGCTTCCAATATGCTATGTATGTACAGTACCTAGTGGTCTGGCAGGGAGACCAACTTCACTTAATTAATAAATAGCTGGAAATACAGAAAGGAGTGCTATGCAGTAACAATGTATTACACACAATATTGTACGTACAGAGTACTGTACTCAGTGTACTGGCACATACTGTAGACAGAGCAAATATAACTGTGCAGTACTGCACTTTGAGAACAATGGGGACACAATTATAGCTTCACAATACAATGATATATACTGTATATGTTGGGCTTGCTGTGGTTCCTGGCAAGTCATCATTTCAGGTGGTGATTGACAGAAAATGAATCTACTGGAGTGGATGGTGGAGGTGAGGCTCTTGATGTGCAGGGGTAGCAGTGACCAATTGTCCAGTATGAGTGAGAATGAAACAGTGTCCCTATAATGCTCCAGGAAATATGAACAGGACCGTGTTTACCTCCCTATTCTTTCATGGCCTCTATGAACTTCCTTCAGTTCTTTGCCTCACTTCCTCTCTGTTGGATTTTTTTTTTTTTTTTTTTTTTTTTTTTTTTTTTTTTTTATGTGTTCTGACACTGGACATAGGCTTACTCAAGCCCATTATCATGGCCCAGGTCAACTGCTACTCACACACACACGTCACGACTTCCGAACTGGTACCCAGCCACAGAGAGAGGGAAGTGAGGGTAATTTCCAAATACTGCAGCTGTTATGGTACCAGCAAGGGTGTTTTCACCTTTTTCATCCCCAACCAATAAGCCTACTGAAACCTCTCTCTCTCTCTAACTGCCTCTATCTCTTCACAGACCTGCAAAGGAGGACGCTGCTTGGAATTCCGTGATTGTGTTCAATGTGAGCACTTCAATTCTGGCCCCCTCAGCCAAGATGGTCTCTGTGACACTTGCAACATCACTTCAAGCCTCATTGATAGTCTCAAGGGTGAGATGTAAATCAAGCATATGTTTTGAGGGTTTGTCTTAATCCGATAATATTTTGAAACCTGTATCAGCAGGGATTCATCTTGCCTTACACATGTATAGTACAGTAACCACACAGAATAAACAATATATAGAACAGGATAATTATAAACAACCAGAAATATTGGTGTTGGCAGGTAAAGTAAAAAAAACTATGACAATATGTCATAGTCAGGGGCAAAAGAAATTATCCTGATAATTAATACAGGAACTGTAGTCTTTTTTTTCTTTTGCCCCTGTACTGTACTTACTTCCTACTACTATCTCCAGATAATGTACAGCCACAATCAAATATACACAGACACTTTCTTTCCATCATAGTAAATATCTTGGTAATAAAGAACAACACGTATATGATTTTGCAGCAACTCAATAATAATAATTGAGGGGGTTGAGTTGACGTAAGGTGTAGTAAGATTATAGTTTGATATGATACCGATTTATTTGCACGATGGAAGGAAAGTGTTGACGGTTATTTGATTGTGGCTGTACATGTGCCCTTGTATTGTGACTCTTTTCTTAACCCAGTGACTGTCAATGGGACAGGTACTTAAGAGTTCTTGCAAATATTGTACTATTCCTAGTCATCTACTGACTTATGCCTCCGGTCTCTTGGCTCCTTCCAATACCCACTTAAGTATTTTCCATATGATGAGATAAAGGAGATTGGCTAATGTGTGAAAGGGACCCAAAACCCTTAAACTATTGCCCATATCTTTGCAGGTAATATAATCTTATGGGGCATATTAATGAAGGAAAATTATCCCTGATAGAGATGTTTAAAGGGTCATGACAAACTTCCAAAAATAATTATTAGATCCCAAGTACAAGTACCAATAGGCTGTTCTTTTATTCATCAATTACTGTATTCCCTAATAAATGCAATACTGTAAATGTACAAAAGTCATGCACTACAGGGTACTGGTGTTAATTCTATTTTAACATAACAAACACATAAGTGGAAGCTCTATTGAAATCTGATGTACAGTATAATAAAGGTAAAAATGATCCATGACTTGTCTGTTGTACTGTACATAATATTTCATAAAACTCGGCTGAATTGAAATGATTGAATGATACCTTCCTACACTACTGTATTATTATAAAGCTAATTTTAACATTCTTATTTGAGCAGGCCAGGAAGCAGGAGGGGCTAAACGGTGTAATGTTGTAGATGAGGATGGGTGCATCTTCTCTTTCACATACCGATACAACAGTGAACAGTCCCTAGGATCTGGCACACCACTTTACGACATCTACGTCCAGAGGGAAAAGCAATGTCCCCCACCGCCACCAGTGCTTGGTGAGGTCATCTAAAGAGATAGGGAGGTCTGAGTGTAAATGAGACAGTCATTTTCTGTTGAAAGTAAGCCCATAGAGCATGAGTGGGAAGAAAGGACTGAAATTTAGATTGAAGATTGGTAACAAACTAAACAAAGCATAAAAATGTAAGGAATGTGAGTAAAGCAAGGTGCATTAAAACTAATGAGGAGCAAAACTATAAATAAAGTAGAGGTAGACAGCATAACTGAGCAGGTTGTATGCAAGACATAATTTATAGGCCATAGTTCAGCACAAAATTAAATTTTGGTGAAAGTATCATATGAGTGAGTGCAACACAAACTTTGGCAGAAATAAAAATTATGCAGGCAGAGGAAAAATTGGAAACAATATTATGGTGCAGTATTATACAGTATATGAACTTACAAACCTTCTTAGAAGAGCTAATAGGTTATACAGTATATTGTTTATTAGTTCAAAGTCATGATATATTGGCATCTTCGGGTTACAGCAAGTGATACACATTTTAAAGGAGATTATTTATCAAATTCCCACACCAATAGATGAAAAGTTTATATTCCAACAGTTTCAGTTGCCACTGTCACCCTAGATCTCATAAAAAACTTAATTTGCAAAGTGATATATTAATTTGATGACAAAATGATATACAGTACTCATATTTGGCAACTTTTCTTCTGAAAAGGCAGTCTATTTTGCACAGAACCATTTTGAAAATATCTCTCGTCTGAAAAAAAAAAAGTTGACAATATTGGTATAATAGAAAAAAGTGATTAGTTAAATTTCTTTCTTCTAAATTTATTTTTATTTCCAGCAATTTCATTTGGTCTGATTGCTGGAATTGTAGCCATTGGGGTGCTGACACTGATCATCTGGAAGATATTTACCTCCATTCATGATCGCAGAGAGTATGCAAAGTTTGAGAAGGAACGAGAAAACGCAAAGTGGGCAGCGGTAAGTGAAAGATGAAAGGGGCATTGATGAATGTGAGAGATGAAGATGCACCCTGTATGGATGGTGAATAGTTGATTAATGCATGTATGTTTAATATATCATCAGCTCTTTATTATCAATCGCTAACAGCAAAATGTTATTGTAATAATATTGTTAAAAACACTATTTTTAGAGGTACAGTACTGTAATATAGTTTCTTCAATGTATTTATTATCTTTCTGGGAATCTTCAGGAAGGCAACCGGTTGTACGTGCCCCCAAAGACCACCTTCCAGAACCCTGCATTTGCCCAGCAAGAGGCACGGTAGTCATATGGGTCCTGCATTATGTTGGGGTCAGTTGAAGAGTTGCATCAAAATACTATACCAGTTTTCAACAGCAACAAGAAAAAATTACCAGGATAACAACAGTAGCATACTGTACTGTACCCAGCAAAGGGAAAGTAGTACCGTAATTGATCCACTGTAGCAACATTTGTGTCATTACTTCTCAGTGATCACGGTCGTTTTCATGTGGTTACAACTTTTTATGAACAATGTTGGATCACAATGTAATTTCTTCTACTGTAAGTGTCATTTAGAATTTTATTTATTTCAATGGCTACATGGATTATGCAGAATGAATGTGCCATGATCATTATTTGCATCTCAAATTATTGTTAATTATGTTAACTGTACGTTTGAGTAGGATAACAAGCACATTGAATGGATTTTCCTAAATAAAATAAAATCTACTGGTTTTAGATCCTTTGAAATTATTAATAACACCCTGAGCAGTAATATTGTGGTTTTGCACCTTTTCATGCTATGTAATCTAATTATTAACTCTCATAAGTATTATGTAGTGAACAGCGAGGGTGATTAAAATCTTATAATTCATCTTTCCAAATCAAAGCACTTTCATCCATCTTCACTCTCCCATATATATTTTGGTATTCATTTACCTTTTTCCTGTAATCAGATTGATATACTATGTATGCTGTGGAATGGATGTTGCATCTGATATTCTATAACACCAATGGATATGGTCTGGATTCATGTTGGATTATTTTATCTGCAGGGGGAAAGAATCATAACTACAGTACACTTAATTACAACAGGGAAGAGACAGTACAGTAGTGTTAATGGGTGCACCAGTGTCCAGAGTAGAAGGATGCAAGAGGTGGGAGTACAGTACCACAAGGGAAAGGGAGACAAGGGAAGGACAGTGACCACTGAAAAAAGAAAGGACTAAGGAAGAAAAGAAAGAGAATGGCTCAAGTCCAAAGGGAACTAAAACCCATGAAGTATTGTTCAGAACTTTGCAGGTAATACCCCCTTTTCCTACAAGGGAAAGGGCAGAATGGAGACTATGCAAGGGGTGGATGGGCTCACTCACCCTTCCTCTGCTGAGCAAGAGCAAATCACACTGAAAATTAGTGCTTGGATTATGGGAAAGATGCAGATCCAGGAATATTGTTGAAAATAAAAATGTGGGTAAAACATAGTTAGCTTTACTTAGACTTGGAGATGTGTGATCTAAAGGAAGATCTTTTTTTCTGCTGCATGTACAGTTGAGGCAGAAAGCTCTTGACCAGTGTGACAAAGTAGTAGCTGCTGTTTTGAATTTTGAACACTTTCATAAGTTGGTTTAGTCAACCACCTGGTGCTAGCATGGGTATTAATGTTGAGTTTTCTAACACTTGTGCTGGTCACAGCTATCCATCAAGGATTATCCGCCGTGACTATACCTGCCGTTGATAATAGGAGTTAAACTATAATGTGCTGCAATTATTTAGGTCCAATGACTTCAATAACTCTTAGTGTTCTGGACTCATAACCTAGAGGTCAGGAGATCGATCCTCTCAGGTGAGGGCCTGAGAATATTTACTCTTCCGATTTGAGTTTCAGGCACTAACTATAAGGCCACCGAACGTCGTAAAACACCCTCTCTGGTACCATAACAGCTGCAGTATTTGGGAATCACCCTCACTTCCCTCTCTCTGTGGCTGGGTACCAGTTCGGAAGTCGTGACGTGTGTGTGTAAGCAGCAGTTGACCTGGGCCACGATAACGGGCTTGATGAAGCCTATGTCCAGTGTCGGAACATAAAAAAAAAAAGTTATTCTAGTTTGATTCACATACATTATTACATGAATTATAATAAAATGTAAAGCAGCTAATGAAGCATGATGATACTACAAGAAGGAACTGAATTATAGTGAAGGTTACAAAACAATTTTATTAATTCCTTCAAAGTCACACAAGAAGCATCACATTTGTGCATCAATCAAACAACTACAATACAATACTGCACTTGCATCAGCATATCTTAAATAAATTAATACAATGCTTTGAACCATTTGCATGCAGTGAAAATGCAAACCCAATTACCATTCAATGTTAATGTGGTACTGTAAAAAAAAAATTGAAATAAGCAGTTAAACTTCCTGCGAGAATGGAAAATAAAAACTCAAAATTGCCCCAAATGTTAAATAAGCACAAAAAATGCTTGGTTTGGTTGAGCATGCAAACACTAAGCCCCGTCCACATGGGCAAGCTTTACTTTGCAGTCATTGCCCGCTGTTAGGTCAGTAATGAAGAAAACTAGGGACTTCTCCATTTCTGACGTCATCAAAACTAGTGATTTCTCCATTTCTGACGTAACACAGGCAAAGCTTGCCTGTGTGGATGGGGCCTAACATGCACATACAGATCCCATAACTAAGTACTGTATACAAAGTTGAACAATGAAAAATTCTCAACATAAATTTAGTTTTTCACATTAGTGATGCATGTAAGATAATGTTGCACTTCACTGTCTCTTCTTACACATTCTCAACATGAGAAAAATAGTTTTGAACACCAGTGATACAATGAATAACTGTTCATAGCTCATCCTTCTGTACATCATCCAGATCATCCAAGTCCACATCAGAAAGGTCTATATCTTCCTCTTCAGGTAGAGAACCATCCTTGCCATCCCAAGGCTCTACTGTCACCACAGCTGGCAACTTTGCTCCTCTTACTGGTGCTGTGCGACCACGACCAAATGAAATGTCTCTCAGGAACTCATTGATTCCATGTTCACTGAAGGCTCCTTTGAGAAGTGCAAACTGCATTTTCTTGGCATTTAATGCTGCAAGGGCTGGGTAACCAAAACCACCAATGTCAAGAGCCTGTTCAAGGTCTGCTTGTGCCATGGCTTCAGTCCAAATCCATCCCCATGACTTCTGCTTGTATTTATCACCAAGGACGGTCAGAGTGTCAATGTAGTTTTGACGGCACTTGCTCTGACAGTCAAGGATGTGTGGAAGGACTGCAACTACACAGATGGGATGTTCTTTGCAAGCATTATCTAGACTATCATTGTCAACAATCTGAACAATCTCGGGTGGTTCTATATTAGTAGCAGCCTTGTCGTTCGCCCAGGAAACTATGTCTGATGCTGTTCGACCTCCATCATATTCCTCTACCTCACCTTTGTTGAAAAATTTGATTGTAGGATATCCTTGGACTCCATATCTGCTTGCCATAACTGTGTCGACTGTGGCATCCACAGCTCCAAGCTTGACCTTCCCCTTTAGTTCTGAGGCAGCTTTCTGCCAGTGGGGTGCCAAATTTTTGCAGTGACCACACCAGGGAGCAAAGAATTCCACAAGCCACATATCATCCGATTTAAGGACTAGTTTTTCAAAGTTGCTGTCAGTGAGTTCTACAACATCATCAGCATTTCCACCACCTGAACTACCACTACCACCACTCTTTTTGCCAGATAACTGAGCATTCACCTTCTCTCTAACTGCTTTCATTCCAGCATCCACAATACCCTGAGCTGACCGTTGGCCATTGTAATCTTCTGGTTTATTCTTGTCCAATCCAAAGATTTTTATGGTTGGGAATCCCCTGACCCCGTACTGTCCTGCCAAGCTCTTATGTTCATCAGCATTAACACCACCAACTTTCACCACTCCTTTCAATGCCTGGGCTGCCTTCTGATACTCTGGTACCAGTTGTTGACAATGTCCACACCAAGGTGCATAGAATTCTATAATCCAAATTTCGTCACCCCTAACCACATCCCGCTGGAAGTTTGAGGACGTCAAGTCGATGACTCCGCTGGATGGGGTGTAAAGTGCCAAGGTTCCATCCACCACAAGAGCAGCAAGAACTGTAAAGTACAATTGTACATTTACTATTTAAATATTCAGAAATATAAAACTGCTGCAGTCAATAAGAAAAATAGGAAAAACACTAATATTGTACCTATGAAATTAGCTACTGTAACTCAAAGCTATTCACAGAAGTGAAAGCTGAGCCACCCACACATGAGAACCAGTCTCTTTACAGGGGCAGATGAGACTCCTGCCATATAGGCCTAGCCACACAGCTGCCTGGGGGTAATATATACATGTTATCTGTGTGGCAAAGAGGAATATGGTTTCTCTAAGAAGATTGTGAAAGAAAGAGACAAAGAATTTTGAGAGAAGAGGCAAGATTAAGCTGTGTGACATTGAAAAAAGGGTCAGTCATTTGGAAGATTTAAGTTAAAGGATAAAGAACCTGTGTTTAGGAAGCATTGAAAACCACAAGGTATTCTCTGCCCCTATTAGTCAAACGAAAGGTCATTATCGCACAAGGTGGAGAGCAGCTGTGGGAATGGCAGGTTGTCAATCCAGGTGGTGTAATGCGGAGTTGAATACTCACCATACAGATAGATAGGGGAAGAAGTACATCTATGAAGATCATTAAAAGTACAGTAGTAATAGGACAACCCTGAGGAACACTATTGTTCTTAGCCTTTGGGGAAGAATAATAACCAACTACAAAAACAGCTATAGAACAGCCAGTAAAGTTAATGGTATAGAAGGAAAGATGGGAACCAAGATTAGGGTGGTTTGGAAACTAAAGTTTTGTACCAGACTATCAAAATCTCTTTATATAGTAGGGTCAAGTGAAAGAATAAAATTTTCAAAGTTTCAAATGGAGTAAAACCATCAAGTAGAAAGGAAGGATAGAAGATTAAGAACACCCCCAATGAAAAATGTACTGAGCATAGAGAAGAGGGTCCTAAGTTAGGTGCTTTTGACATTTGTAATTATGGATAGATTTGAGGAGTTTAGCTACACGAGAGATTTGAGCAAGGGGGCGTTAGTTGGAGGGTTGGGAGAGGTCACCCTTCTTCAGAACAGGTTAGGTCAGGTTGTTATTGCAATAAATCCTAACCTCCCTCCCCTATTACTAAATATTGTATCGATCCAGTACCGTACCTGCAAAAAATTAAAGATAATAAAATATCAGGCGGAGCTCTCGTACAGATTTAGCCAATCCTATTGGTGTTCAGTAAAAATTTGGTTTGAGGTTTTCCATTTGCCAATTCAGGCAGACCTGTTCAGAAATATCCTAAGTTTGTGCTTTCTCCCATCTAAAACCCTATTTTCCTACACTCCCAGAAAAAAGTTGGACAAGTGGGTGGGGCAATTTCCATAAAGTATTAATGAAATTGTAATTAATGCACATCAAAAATGTTTGGAAAAAATGGAAATATTTAGAGGATTATTAGCATAGGCTAATTTGTAAACAAAAATTTAGAAAACTTGGTAATCAGCCTCCTTCTCTGTGGGACTTTGTTAACTATACCATAGTTACAAGTACCGGTATCAACTTTATAATTATTCTGGAAATACTTGGATAGCAAAAGGTTGTGGGAAATGCCCTAACATTAGGTGCTCTTGCTTGCTCAGACACCCTTACTAGAGAAGTAGTGAAATAGTGGTTGGGACAGAAAGGGGTGCCAAAACCCTTAAAATATTGCCCAATTCACTACAGGCAATACCTCCATGGGAAGTACACTGCTGATAAATCTGGAGGAACCAACTCAAAACCATTTCAGGCAACTGTCTACAATTATTTGTTATTCTTGTCCTGTTTCCCTCATATTTTGGAGTTAGGAGTAATCAATCAAAGCACTCATGTGTCAAAAGGACTAGAAACTCTACAGTAAATTTGGGGAGCTACTGAATTCCTCCTGATCATGACATCAAACAGATCCTCTATTAGTAAGTGTGAGGTGATGTATGTCCTGGTATAGTTTGGAGGCACCAGTTACCCTAACTTATAATTGGCCAAAGAAGGGATCTCTCCTTTATTAATCCGAAGATTAAAGAATGTTTACCTAACTTAGATGTTTGGCAGAAATTACGGTATAAAAAGATACACGTATACAATTATCAAGGCATATTGGATGGGAAAATCCAGGGAAATGCCACGCAGGAAGTCTCCAATCTGACGCTGACACTTATCACAATATTTTTTACGGCAACTAACTTAAAGCAAACTACAGTACCACCATCTTCTTTGGTGTATGTTACTAATATGCTTACCTGCTAATAATATCTTCTTTGGTGTAATACTAAGCTTACCTGCTAATAATATCTTCTTTGGTGTGTGTAATACTACCGTTCAGCTTACCAAATAATATCTTCTTGATGTGATACTAACGATAAGTTAAGTTTACCTAATACTATCTTCTTTGGTGTAATATCAAGCTTACCTGCTAATAATATCTTCATGTTGGTAGGTCGCTCTTCTATTCACCACACCAAAAGGTAAATATGAACTGCCTCTATGAATGTTTGAAAGTGAAGTGAGTAAGAATGATGCCTCGCTGCAGCCTCTGTACGCCTCCACGGCTCCACCTCCCAAAGTCAGCGTTGCCACAAATCCCAAGGACCGTAAACAAACCACGTCATTGTCCGAAACCCTTATTCAAATCCAAACTTTACCTTCATTTCTCAATTTACTGGTCGAATTTCTTTGTTTTAGGTTAATTTGAATAAGTGTTAGTAAGTTAATATTTTGTGTATTGCAATCTTATAGATGAACACCATCAGATATAATTATTTGCCATGACTACATCCACTAATAATAGACAGGGTATAAAGCTTTCGGATTCAAACAAAGATCGTGGACGACGATGATTGGTCCGCGTGTTATCTCTTTTCTACGCGGCAAGTTTAAACACCTGTCAAACTTTCAAACAAATCAACATGCATTATTTCGTACTGCACGATGATAAATATATAATTGATAACACTGGCATATATTTAGTGATGAGTTCAAATATTCTATCCTATTACTGCAATAATATTTTAATGCACGAGGCAAAACAACAAACAATATGGTAGTTACGCAAACGTACCTTAAAATATTCCAAGTGTAAATGTACGTGGCAGAGCAAGTGTAATTACACGTGGCATTGCAGACACAAGTTCACTCAGTGTAAGAAATTCATCATATTTTTTCATGGTAGTATAATTTATAATGCCTGGTACACGTTCGATAGGTTTAGCTCATCTGTCTGTAATAGCACAGTCATTCTCAAACTTTTAAGTGTATGACCCTATTTGGAATACAGTATATACAGTATATACTTTGCGACCCACAGGAAGATGATATAATCATATATACTGAGTGAAATATAACTTTATTTCAATATAAACCAAACATATCATCTCCAGTTTTCTTTTATCTACAGAATTAATGACATCCATGAAGCTGCTTTAATTTTTTTATATCAGAGGCCAGTATTTCATTAGCCAACCAGAGGTCAGCATTTCATTAGCCAATCAGAGGCCAGTATTTCATTAGTTAATCAGAGGCCAGTATTGCATTAGTTAATCAGAGGTCAGCATTTAACTAACCAATCAGCATCGAGTATATCATCAGCCAATCAGAGGCCAGCATTTTGTTATACCACCTTGACATGAGGCAAACAAACACTTGCTGCAGCCTCCACAAACCCACACCATCCACTACACTACATGCCAAGGAACATCAAAACAACACCCAGTACACAATACCATATACAAATACTATCACCTCTTACACCCTGCCCACCCCACATCAGTCTCCAGAAACATACTCAAATCACTCACCAATTCATCCAAACACTCTAAGAATACCACTCAGCTGCATACACGACCTCCTGACATCCACCCATCTGAATCCTTCCTTCCCCATGAGGACAGGGGCCACCACCTGGCCCTTCTGAGTCCTGACTGGATGGACCCATTGTGGATGTCTGATTGGGATGCAACACAGCACCCCATTCTATAAAACACACTATGGAAGACTGGAATATACACAACCACACAACATACACTCTATTAAACACATTATGGTAGACTACAATATCCTTTTCAGTTCTTCAAGTATCCCTCCGTTCCTTCGTACTTGCTGTCCTACCTCTCTATCACCCCTTCCCACTGGTGAGGGCTGGTTCTATCCAGAAATGAGGAATTTGGCATCCTCTTCCACACCCTGGCCTGTTCTGTCCGTCTCTCTTACTATTTCTCATTCCTTCTGGGTAGCTGACGAGATCGCCCAATTGGGTGGCACTACAAGGAAGACTACAGACGGTGAGAATGTTGGCTCGGGGGTACATACCCGTGAACCAGCAGTGTCCCCTAGTCTGTTGCATTCGAAGAAATAGATCTCACTATCTCCCTG
The DNA here is from genome assembly GCA_034508575.1 of Petrolisthes manimaculis. Classification (NCBI taxonomy): domain Eukaryota; kingdom Metazoa; phylum Arthropoda; class Malacostraca; order Decapoda; family Porcellanidae; genus Petrolisthes; species Petrolisthes manimaculis. Next base: position 210,420 of record JAWZYT010000269.1, read on the forward strand.
ACTCCCATTTGGGGGTCCGAGCATCTGCGTGGCTTCGGTCAACCAGACTCGGGACTGCTCGGCCAGACAGTCTGGGGAACTACAACAATGAACAGTCAGCCTCAGGAATTCGTATACACCACTGTGATATCAGGGGTTTGTAATAACTACAGTAATTTCCTAACACAAAACTTTTCTAATGTTGTTTGGCTAATACTTGAATAAATAAGAAAAACAATCCCTACAGTATATGCATAATAAAGACCCCTATTAACCAATGTCCTGTGTACGAATTTCTATTGTCGACTGTACACAACCATACTCACCAATAGCACAATATACACTCTGTGGCTGCCTGTCTGTCCAAGATGCAGCATAGCACCCCACTCTATTAAACACATAATGGAAGAGTGCAAAGCACACTCACCAACAACTTAACAAACACTCTGAGGGCACTGTGGGAAAGCCCGGTTCAGGCAATGGCCTTCCTTTGGGCTTGGTTAGGCTCGGCCACACAGCTTGAGGAACTTTAACAACTCAGGTGAAAACCGAAACACCAATAAATTGATAATACAACTCTGATTATATAAATATTTATTAAACTATTTTAATAATGAAGCAATACTTGGTCTTTTCCAATGAACTGACAATAATCCATTATTAAGAAGACCTACAAGTTGGTGTTAACTGCATTACAGACACATTAATGATCAAGTGAATAAATTAGCTACAACTTCCAGGCAGACATGGAAACTTTATTACAGAACAGACCTGAAATTGAAACAATATAATCCTCATACTTGAACTTGATTGTATGATTACTGCCGTCAATTTTAGTTTAACTATAAATAGGAAGAGACAAATATGAATCCTAATTTCGAAAGTGTACAGTTGCCCAAGAAAAGACTGCAACCAAATTTGCTGGTGTGTGGCAATATCTGGCAGCTGCTCCAAAGTAAACACTCATATTTTATCAATGGATCACTCAGAACCTACAACTTTTGTATGGATGGATGTTATTGGTTTCATCCTTACAACAGTTATAGGTTCTGAGTGATCCAATGATAAAAAATATGAGTGATTACTTTGAAGCAGCTGCCAGATATTGGCCACACACCAGAAAATTTGGTTGCAGTCTTTTCTTGGGCAACTGTACATGTAGAACCGTCCCAAAAGACAATACTATTATAAAGTGCTCTTTTGCCCTCACTGGAGTCCAGATTTTACACAGATTATGGTATGCTCTCTTCGGTATACCGGAAGGGCTCCGGTGGTTCGGGCTCGGTCTCCTCCTCCGTCTTTGGGCCGAGAGCAGGTACAGGTTGGACCAGTTCCTCGCTGTCCTCAGGTTTGGTGTCGCGCATGAGAATGATCCCCCCTATACCCAGCTCCTTGACTGGGGTGTAGCGGGAACCCTCGGCCATCTTCACCACTCGCAGTTGTGCTTTCATGACACGCGCTGGGTTGCTTAGCAGGTCAAAGGTTGGTTCCTCCTTCTTCTTCTCCTCCTCTTTCTTCTTCTCTTCCTTTTCTTTTTCTTTTTCCTCCTTTTCCTTCTTCTCCTTTTCTTCATCTACATCCATTTTGTCATCTTTCTGCTCTTTCTTTTTCCTCTCATCATCCTTCTTCTTGGCCTTTGCTGTGATGGAGAGAACAGCTGTGACCTTCTCAGCCACCTCCTTCTTCTTCTCTTCAAGGGGTGCCGGGTAGCCATATGTGGAGGGCTTGGCATTGGAGTGGAATTGCATTTTGGGCATTTTGAGTTCTGAGTTGAGTCCAATAAGACAGGTCGGTGTGAATGCCATGGAGAGGAAGTGAGCAAGGGGGAACCAATACCAGAACTGAGTAAATACAAACATACCAACAACAGAGGTCATGCTGGTGTGTCCAGTGCGGGATTGGAGTGATATGGTCATGTTCCTACCTCCAGCATCAATGATACCTTGGGCAAGGATGGCACCAAATTTGGCTATTGAGTCTTCATGCTTGTCACCAATTACCTTTGCATACAGCTGGCGGAAATCCTTCACCTTTGAACAGGTTGCCTCTGTTTGTTGGATCAATACCAAGGCAGAGGCAATAAGTGCACCCTGACGTACAAAATTGACTGGGTCATTGGTGAGTGGTTCCAGTAGCCCAAGAGCTTCCTTCTGTCCAGTACCAGAACAAGCAACTCCCAGAGCCATAGCTGCTCCATACCTTACATGAGGGTTGTATGACTCAGAGAGAAGCGATACCATGCTAGGAATTTGTTCTGGGGAACGGAAGAGTAAGAAACCCAAGGCTTCCACTGCTGCACGACGCACATCATTATCAACATCAGAAACGGCCACATGAAGGAGACGTTTCATGGCAGGAGTGGAGGCAGTGCCACAGTAGGCCATGGCTACAGTGTACATGGCAGCACGGCGTAGGATGGCATCCTTGTCCTCACTCAGCTCAGTGATAAGATTGTCTGCTTGATCTTGTTGTCCATACATGGTGAGAGCAATGCCTTGGGCTAAACCTCTCAGAATTTTCTCATGTTGAGTATCCCTGGCATAATTCACCATATCTGACACAGCTTGTTCATTGGCAGAACCAAGCATCACTAGACCCATAGCCAAGCCTGCTGCCTCTCCTGTAACTGCATCATCTTGAAAGAGGGAATACTTCAGTTGCTCATAAACATCTGTGCGTTGTGTTCCCATTGCTGCAAGTCCAAGGCCAAGACAACCTCCATGACGTACAATCTAAAAGAAACGAACATATGTGGTAATAAATCAGACTTGAAAATATTTAATGAATACTGTATGTAAATTTACTAATTCAATTATTCATGGATTTTTCTGAGGTAATAAATTACCTTACGTCTGTGTAAAATGCAAAATATTTTGTAATGTATCAGCTGTATCATTACAAGTGGAGCTGGGGTTGATAGAATGGTTGATAGATTAATAAAATCATCCAATGAATATTAACTTTAACCTCTTAGAACCTCACCAATTATAAAGTTTACTGTGTGATGAACAGACTTTATTGTAATGACTTAGGCTGTTTTGTTGTGCTAAAATTTGTGTGTGGGTTACAACAATTATCCGCTCCAAATCCAAAGTCTGTCTCCTAACCCTGTAACTTACTCATTCCATCCATACATCAATCAACCCTGCTAATACTTTGCCACTTCGAGCAACTTCCCAGTTGGAGACGGCCAAATATGAAGCACTTTCAGGTCAGTGTACTTACACAACTTCTTTAGTGAAATTTTGTCTCACCCAGTTCTGGACCTCAGTCTAACCCTTGTGGACAAAATAAATAATAAATATAGTTAACTCTTAAACTGAGGATTGTTATCATATACTAACATCACTGGTGGCATCCTTTGTCTGGTTGAGGAGGTAGTCAATGATGTTACCACCGTGGTTAGCGTGTATGAGGCCGAGGGCGTAGAGGGAACCACTCTCTGCATACCCGGGGCTGTTGGACTCTTTGGGGAGGTACGCCTGCATCAGTGTGAGGGCCTCCTTCTCGTGGCCACGGTGGATCACACCCAAGGAAGCCGTTGCTGTCATCTTGGCCCAGTTGGTGGCCCGGGACAGCCACTCTAGGTTGTCCCTGGAACAGATTAATAACCTCACTGAATCACATACACATATTTTGTGTGTGTGTATCAAACATGTTCCGCATTACTACCCTGATGTCAAAGGCATCCTTAACTCGGAATAGGCCTAATCATCATCATATAAAATTAATAAATATTATTATTATTATCATAATACAGTGTAGCAACAATAACAATAATTGAGCCAGATCTTCAAAGAGATAGTACAGTAATTCACTTAATGTGGCTTATGTCTGGGACTATTATAAAGCTAGATGCAGATAAAGTTCAACAGTGTTGGGGGAATAGGGGAGAACTGTAAGTAAGCAAGATTGTAAAAACCAAATTATTAAATATGGAAAAATGTTCATGATCTAAGAGTAATAATATAAAAAATACCCTTGACACTGACAGGATTGGGTCTTATAGTTATCTCAGGCTTTGAAGCAATGATAATCATACCAGTGTAGATTTGAGTCCCAGCTCTGTTAGTAGCTTCTAATTATTCCTCAATGAGCCAATATTGAAAAAAAAAATTACTGACTTCCTCAATGGTACTAACACGGGATCTGTTTCACGGCATCGTTTAGAGGGATCTGATATGTTCCAATCCACTAACAAGAGAATCTCCCCTTAATTAAGACTCTTACCTGAGGAACTGGTCTGAAGTGGTGCCACAGTGCATGAATGCATTGGCAATAACGGTTGCAGTGTGACAGACTGATGCTCTTACTGCCTCTTTGCTGTGCCTCAGGATCAACATGTCTGTGTGGTTGTTGGCAATGAGGAACTGAAGGTGTTGTTCTATGGTCATCTCACCGGTCAGGATCCGGGCAAGTTTTTCCACTCGTGTTTGGTGAGTCTTCTCCAGGTCAGTCTAATGAAGGGAAAATTCATGATATATACATACAGTATTTTACATTAGGATATACTTCAGCTGATACATTCAAATCACGTACAGTTGTGGACACATGAAACAATCACACCTGACACTGGCAGTCCTTCTAAGAGCTTTTTTTTAGGGTAATGCAAGACATTGCATTCAGTGGTTCATCCTTTGCTATGTTTGATGAGTGGCCCTATTTCAGGTGTGTCTGTCAAGTGTATCTATATGTTTGTGTTAACAGAGTTGGTAACACTGCATAGGGGTGAAGTCAGTGTGGGTGGAACAGTGGAGTGACATGATATTATGTTTCACTCATATTGATACTCCTCCACAAAGTGTTATTACCAGTTCAGACAGTACAAACATTTAGGTACTGTACAGTCAGTCAATAATAATGATCCACATATGGGAAATCAGACAATATGTCATCTAATATTTTCACGTTCACATATAATGTAATCATTTTAAGTAGTGTGTAGCTGTTTGTTATAAATTTATTTATATATTTATTGGAACAAAGTTAATAAGCTAAGGAACAGAGGGAAACTGTCAAACTCTTACCTGAGTTACCCATATATAGATGATTATTATTGACCCCGACTGTACATGGATGCAAATTTACCAGCTAATGTGTACAATCAATGGAAATCAAAGAATTGCATAATAATAATTTTATCATAATCAGTAAAGTACTCCATCCCTCCAATCTTCTACCTCTCCCAATTTGTTTTTTAAAGTGAGTTTACAATATGTATAGATAATTCATCATTCTATCTCAACTTTTTTATGTTACCCATTTTGATGTAAAGGAGAGAAACGTGAGGGGGAGGGGAGGGCTGGACCAAGTAAGGAGGGAGTGTTTGAACAGGGAAAGATGGAGACTCTTCTGCCGTGGCCACCCCCTTGGTGGGAGTTCCAGGAGGGAGTGAGGCGTCAGAGCTATAGATAGATAGACCCATTTTGATGTTGGATATATGCATAGTTGGACCCTAATTAAATTATCCACTATTGTCAGTGTCTGGGTAATCTCTCATTTGATATTTGCTTTAGTAAAATAATAATAAAAATAAAGAAAAATATCAGCAGAGTTCTTACCAAATCATCAAGTGTCTTCTCTTCACTCATGGGTGTATCACCAGTTTCATCCTCTTTCTCTGACTTCTCTTCCTTTTCAGTGGAAGGTGAAGTATCAGAAGTGGGGGAGGTGGCGGAGGCAGAGGCGGAAGCAGAGGTAGAGGAAGCAGAGGCAGAGGTGGTGGTAGCAGTAGTTGAGGAGGTAGTGGAGCCAGCAGATGTGGTGGCTGGAGGGTCAACGTGTCGTAGGAGGGAAGGGACAGGGGCAGTGGTGCGCAGGCCTTGGCGTACATGTGACAGAAGGTCCTGTGTAGCACTCTCGTACAGGTCAAACCCAATCTGGTAGGCCATCAGTTCATTGTCCTGCAAACACAGCACTACATAATACAATGGATACAAAGAGAAGTAATCAAATTATCTTTATAATTTCTTGGAATATGTGTATTCTCATGTAACGTACATCAAGGAAAAACAGGAATGTGAAAGGAAAAGAAGTGCTTAATCAAGAAAGGAGGGAGTGTTGGAATAGTAAAATAATAGAAACTCTTCTGTCATGCCCATCCCCTCGAGGTTAGTTCTTCAAGTGAAATGTCAGTCATACATAGGTAAGATAGATTAAATAAATATATGAAATCAGAAAAAAAATGTAACCAGCAACTAAGATCTACAAGAAAACTCTGAGAATCCATGTAATTCCTTCAGTTTCCCGATGCCTTGGTAGCAGTACCTTTCTAAACTGGACTGTCTATCCCTATTACCTTAAATATAAAGTATACAAGTATTTAAAACAATAGGAAAATAAAAACAGTATTAAATAATTCATTCAATAACAATGCCACAAACATAACACTGACCATTGCTTCACTCTTAAGGCTGTCATTTCTGATTAGCTTGTCCAGTATAGAAGCCACCTCATGTGGTTTGTCCAGATGAATGAGACACTGACACATGTTGACATAATCTGGTGTGTCCAGACCCTGATAGAGGGACACCAACTGCTCCAGAACTTCGTCTCTGAACTTGCGCTGCTCGATATACTGCATGGCTATCTTGTAGGAGTAGGTGAGGCTTCCAACAATGTCATCCTATCAATAAAATAAAAAGTAGGAGTGTCAGATTCTCCAGACCAGAATTATGTACTATTGGACACAAAAATTTGTATACACACCGTTGTTTTCCAGGGTTTAAAACATATAGGAAATGTAAGAATACATAACTGCAATATAACATTATTGGGTTTATTATTTTGCAATTACAGATCACTTTGCAGACCAATCATTGCAGTACTTCCAGAATAATGACCTCTTACCATATAGCCTGTGTAAGAATTCCTCTGGCCTACCTTGCTACCAAAGGTAAATGTTATGCAAGATGATTTAATATAACAAATGAAAGGAATGCCCTACTACAGTAATGTCCTTGCTCAGTATGGTTAGCCTTATCATGTTTGTTCAAAATACAGTGTATCATTAGAAAAGGCAACTTTTTAAAATGCACATCTGTAATACAAGACAATCATGAGCCAGTTTCAGAGTAATTTTATAAGTACTGCACTTAAATGAAGATAAGGCAAGTCAAATGAAGGTCATCAACAAACTAATTCCAATTCCACTGCAGACGTTTGCAGGAATTTTTGTGAAGAGTTACAGTAGACCTACTGTAGACAAGTTATATTAGTGGAGCCAGGCTTGGACTTCTGTACAGTACTTTAGATGGGCATAATTAGCATAGACATTCATGGAATAAAAATAAATAAATAAATATAAAAGGAAGGAAAGATAAAAACTACTGGTAGTTTCAGACAACTTCTTTCCTGGCTAAACTGGCAATACAGCCAAAGGGCAATTGTTTTTAACTGTTTTAAATTTCCTCAACTGTTTATAAATTTTAATTAAACAATTATCTTTCATGTACATGGCTTTTCGTACCTCTTGAGTTTTGTACCATATTTGTATATCTTAGGTAATATCATTTTCACACAGCAATGCTCATAATTTATAGGTACAGTACAGTATTATATAAATCTTTTTGTAGATTCATCAGCATCCCACTCACTGAAGTCATGATGGCTTCTTTAAACCAGTCCATACGATGAGTCTCTAAGGCAATACCGATGGCATGGCGGAACTGTTGGTCCTCAATGCAACGCTGGAACATATTATTTAGAAGTGTTTCCAGCCTTGAATCCATCTTGGCATCCTTCTGGGCTCGCAACTTGATGTAATGATCAATGGCATGTACTGAAATAGATAAAGAGTACAATAACTCACTCTCATCCACAATAATTTATAACCTAACTCCCTCACTCACCACTTGTCTCTAAATTTCTCCAGCCAATCCCATCCTACATTTTCCTCCCCTCCTCCATGTCATACAAAGTTTTCAATCTCTCAATGTGCTTCCATTAACTCAGTACTCCCCATTATATCTACCATACACCATGAGAACCTATTCATCAAATCTTGGACCACCGGACTGTATGAATGAAATATCAAAGTAAATTACATTATTCTAAACACACTATCTAAAAAAATAAGCCAAAGTTCATTGGATAATGAAATTAGTATTAATTAATCTTTAGATGTCAGAAGTGTCTCCCTCCATCAAGAAAAACTAACTAGTGTTAATGACAGAAGCTATGCCTGTACAAAGTAAAAATAATACTACCATTTAATCCCATCTTAATTACTTCATATGAACTCCAATTGGACTGAATGAGTAAAGTCCTCATGCACTCAAATCAGCTTCCATAATCATATGCATACTATAATCACTTACGAGATGTTATTTTAATAAAATTCACATTCATTACCAACCCATAGGCTTCATAATGCCCAATCATCTTGTTAATTTTTATCATAATCTCTCTGTGCCTGCAAGTTTTTTTATTTTATTTTTTTTTCACTAACAAAACAACAAACACATATTCAAATAACACAACCGTCCACAAACTCTATTTGTGATGGTAAAAATTACCTTTGATTGTATCAATGTACAGTTGGTTGGGGTCCTGATGCAGCATTGGTCCAGATCTCAAGGCATATGTGAGAGAATCCAAGTAGGACCCCAAATGAAAGTACACCTTGGACACCAACAGAGCTGCCAATTCTCGCTTTGGAAAATTTGCATCTTCTTCAAGTCTCTCTCTAGAAAATCAGAAAAATAAATGTATCAACAGGTGTAAACTCAGTCATTCGTTGAAGAGAGCATCAAATGTTTTCACAGGCTTCTGTTATTTATTACCCTACAGACTAGGTGGTTTACTGAGTGTGTTAAAAGGATAGTGCTAAATTTAATCATCTTATATTGAGGGCATACTGTATAATACATAAGTGGTTTACTGTTAAAGGATAGTGCTAAATTAATTCATCTTATAATATTAAGGGGCTACTGTACAAGTCATTTCTTACATCTTCTGAATGGAGTCTGCAATTTCAGGCCAGAAAGTGTCTGTAATCTGGTTGAGACGCTCCAGGGCAAATACACGCAGCTGATCCTCTGACTCATCTAGCAGGGCCAGGATCCCCGCTGAAAATAGAACGAAAATCACCGGTTATATCCCAGTTGTTTGCCCGGTGTCTGGTCAAAATGCTGACACCGGTATTTAGACTCGACAATAACGGCGGCATTTTGTCTCGAAAGGATACGTCTGCCATGCCAAAATGCCGATGTCAGCATAAAATAATAAATTCTGTATTAAAAAAAACATAAATATGTTTTTCATTAAAACTCTTTTATTTTTAAATTCACACATAAAACAGTTAAAAACACATTACAGTTATGGTATTTACAGTAGATATTTATTTAAACACATCATAATTATGAATACCGGTACCCATAACATCCCCCTCCCAAGAATCTTCAGTGGTAACCAACCATCATATAAACCGGAGAAGCTCTTTTCTGTTCTTAGGTGTCTGGAGTTGTCTTATGACCTCCACCTTGCTTGACATAGGACTGATCTCACCCTTAACAACAAGATGTCCTAAATAAACTACTTTAGCATGTCAAAATTCACTCTTCGTAAGGTTTATTATAAGGCCGGCGTCAGAGAGCTTGACAAATAGGTCTTGCATTTGTGCCATTTGTTCTTCCCATTGTTTGCTGTATATGACGAGATTGTCTAAGTATGACTGAACTCCCTTAATTAAGACTGCTAGTCACTCCATGGATGAGTTGTTGAAATGTGGCTGCTGTGGTTTTCATTCCAAAACCACTAACTAATTTGCGAGACAAATTGCCGAATGCCAAAATACCGTTCCTGGCATTTTGACATACCTGCATTCTGTCTAGCATTCATTTGCCCAGGTTAGGTCCCGGTAGTCTGCTGTGGTCTAGGTTAGGTTAGGTCAGACAAATTTCCAAATTATGTTTGTAAAACGGGGCATCTCTGAGAGAAACACCATAGATAAAAAGTGTCTTAGAATGGTGCATAATAGTGGGTAATGATACTAAAATATACAATATAGTGAACCCCGCACTTCTGTAAATTTACTGATAATTTCACTGAGGTAACCGAACCCAATGTAACCAGTAGTTTGTCGGTTCATATATTCACAATATTACCCTAATATACAATACATTATCATTAATATAAATTTATCAACAATATATACAATACATCACCATTACTAACGTTAAAAATGTATCAACATTATATACGTTATCATAAATATACATTTATCACCAAGATATACAATACATTATCATAAATACACATTTATCAACATTATAATACTGTATACATCAGCGTTAATACACATTCATACATTGTAATAAAGTAAGTGTTACATGTGTAGAAAGTCTCATCATTAACAGACAATAATACACATTTATCAACATTATAATACAATATAACATTATTCTAACATTCATACATTATAATATAAATGTTATTATGTGTATTGTAACTCACAGAATACTGAATAGAGTTAAATAATTAGATATATAATAAATATTTACCTGCTGAAGTTATAAACCCCATCTTAACGTATAATGACTTCACAGTTTTGATCAGTGTTACCAGTTCTGTTGACGAGATGCACACAGTGATGCCAGATCGGATTGACGACATTTTTCCAACTTTAACATCAGACTTTCCCTTTTTACCTCAATAATTCCTTGTTTACTCTTGAACAATCTTTATATAATATCCCTGTGTAGACTTCATATTCTCTAAAACAGATAAATTTCCCTGCACCTGGCAAACACGTACTTCCTGTAAAGTGAAAATATGACATGCAAGTCATTTTTCGTATAACATATAATTTAATAAATATGAAATTTCAACATAATTCAATTTTATTACTTTTATAGACATTAATAGTAGTATTATGAAACATGGAATGATTAAATGCTAATTGTGATTTTTTATTGAGTGTATTATACGATTTTTTTTGTTTTTATCCTGTTGGGTTATAATAAAAATATGTTTTTAATTAATCCTGCACCCGCTGAGCCACTCACTGATAGACAGTGTTGCCACATTGGGGAAATTTTCTTTAGTTTTTTGGGAAATCCTGATGTTGATGGGGAAATCCTGATTCTTTGTTAATTACACAAAAAAAAAAAAAAAAAAAAAAAAAATATATATATATATATATATATATATATATATCCCTTCACCTTAATGATATTACATAATTATCAAGAATGGGTCACATAACCCCGAAGCAATCCATATAATCTCATATAAGTTAAATTAGATACGAGAACATACAAAAAAAAAAAAATTAATAATTTATATCATTATCGTGATTCTCCAGGTTTTAACAATTACTATTTTAGTAGAAATGGTAGACTAAGTAGAACTCTACACCTGCTCTAATCTGTCATTGCTATACTTAAAGCCTTATTTGTGTTGCTATCACTCTATTTTACAGCCTGTTGCACCTACAATTCATGTATTATTATACTATTAACTTACTTGTCATATCTTTAATGGCCGCCATATTTACTGCTATACCTCTCCTAACCTCCTATCAAGCTTACCGAATCACTGGTCTGAGGCGAGCTTGGATGGATACGTGGTTGGTCTTGGTTTCAGTGGCTGGCAGCAGGGTCCATCTTGGTGGATCGTCGAATCCTTTTGACCGACCAGAACAGTTCCGCTTGCTTTGGCTTGGTTTCACCCAAGCGAACTTCGTATCCAATTGACGTCCAGATGACGGCTTAACTTCAACATCAGAAATTCAGAATTTCCCTTTTTGCCTCAATTATTCCCTGTTTACTCTGCCCCCCATTTAGGCCCATTATCTTATTTTGCTCGTTATCGTAATTTCCCGCAGTCCTGATTCGGTTAGGTCAGGTCAGGTGAGGTGAGACTAATTCTATTTAATTTTCTGTAGTGTTTTTCCGACGAATCTAGTTCAAATATGGCGAAAATGAAGTGTTTATGGAGATTGGGTTGGGGGGGCGCAGGGGGCAGGGGGGGGTTCGTATCTCCCCAAACATTAAAATGCGACGGCCTTGAACAATAAATACATTAAAATAACACTATAAAACATTGCAATCTGCAAGCCTTCAGTCCAAACCTGATTATGGTCCGGCGCTAGACTTTTACCATTTTAGTATCATTATCCACTGTTTGGACCATTCGAACACACTTTTCTTCTATGATGTTTCTCTCGGAGATGCCACGTTTTACAAATATAATTTGGAAATTAGTCTGACCTGACCTGACCTAAAATAACCTAGACCACAACAGACTACCGGGACCTATCCTGGGCAAACTACCGGGTATAACCGGAGTAAACTATCATAAAATGACTGGGGTAAATTCCCAGGACCTAGCAAAATGTGGTAACACTGCAACCAGTTATTTTGTAATAATACCATATATATATATATATATGAATATATATTGCACACATGGGATAACTATTAACTAGGGACCGGAGTGACTTATTTCCCATATCGTTAACTCACCACACATCTTCCCTGCCCCTTTCATCCCTCCTCTTCCATATGTACAATACCTGTACGTATATCAGTTTGTGCTCGAAGCAGGTGTTGGCGAAGAACTCTATGTAAGGACGAACTAAGAAGGTCTATCAAAGTGTGGAGTCGACCAAGAGATAAAATAACTTTTGAGGAACCTGGGGATCAAACAGCGAAGAAAACCCTGTGGCTTGAAAATTTAATGTTGCCAAAAAACAATTTCTTCATCTTTCAACTTGTACTGATCTTTCAATTGATCCACCTTATTCTTCAGTGACACCAATGGGCCGTATGCAAGAACGTTTGTGGTGTTAGCCATGGCGTAGTTGCCGTAGTAGCCTATATATTGGTACGACGACTCCATAGAAACACTACCGAATCATGGCAGTTACCACATCATCATTCAACACCATAAATGTTTCCTCTTCTATCAACATATGTTTGTGTTTGTTTCAATCATAATCTCTCTAAGTCAGTTCTTATTAAAATACAATACAGTACAATAATGGCATATAGTCCTTGAACAGATTTCCCTTTACACCCTGGTTTAAGGACTAGCCTATGTGCCATGACTGTACCCAAGGATAATTGACTATACTGTAGTCTATTATCTTTGACTGTACTGTACCTCTCTTGTATAAATTGTCTAGTAAAGCTGTACAGTATGGGTTAAATATTTTTCCTTCTTTGTTTTTGCTTCAGAGTTCTCTACAGTAGTCCTTTTTTTCTCCATCTCTGGTAGTATATAACCAATAGTGCATATATTTAATAGCCTGACAAAAAGATGCCAACTCTCTTATTTAATGTTTCAAGGTTTCTCAGTAAGTGTAATGCAAAATAAGTTAATACATCAAATATCTACACAACTATAATTATAATTATCTGTACTACATCTGTGAGAAATCAAGCCAGAATAGAAGTGGCACATTCTGTAAGGCAAATAAAATAATATAAATAACTCCACTGATGTTAGTTTTGTGACCATTAATGTTTTCTATCTAATAGGTGAGTGAGTCAGTCAGTCCAATGTACAGTATATATAACAACTGACAATATTATAACATTCCTACTAAGGAAATGAAAGATAAACACAAATGTTAAACAATATACTTTTAAAAATTATTTCACATAAAAAATTGCACTTTCTGAGAAGAGCTTAATATACACTAGACATCAAATGCCTGTACAGTATAAACATTGTATCATTCTTTATTGAAGATTCGTCACTTGTTCTTATGAGAAAAAAAAAAATATGAGGGTTAAAGAGAGGATTCTATGAAACAGGATAAAATACAGTACTAATACAAACTAATTCCAACAACAGCACTGCAGGAATAACAGTGTTAGTAAATGCAGAGCATTTGATTCCTCCAAACAATTTTAAGCAACAGGCCACCATTACTTATGTTAATCTGGTCCTGTTTGCTAACATACTTTAGAGAAATCAAGGCACTCTTAATGTATCAAAAGCATACTCTCCCTTTAAACTCTTATGAATGGACCTTATACAATATAGGTCATAGGCTGGACATGATGACATAATTCAATATAATAATGAATAAAAATGAAAGATTAGTAACAAATTTTTTATATAGGCCTAATAATGAATAGAAACTGAATAAAATAAATAAATGCAATAAAATAGTACCAGGGCATTTGGTACAAAGACAGTAAAAGGAAATATAAAAATAAAATGGGAACTGGCACTGGAAAGGAATAGGAATGAACTAAATACATGAGAATATAAAGTATATTAAATTATATACACACTGAGTATAGCCAACAAGGTCACATGGGGAAGATGTAAACAATAATTGGTGTATGTGTTGTGTTGTGTGTATGAGGCCATGGGCAGGGGGATGTATACAATTAGTGTTGTGTTGTGTAGTATAGTGTGTTCAAGGCCATAGTGACTCTACATCATCATCTAGTCCATAACCTGTCTGGTATATGGTTCAATGTGTCAATATCTGTCTCCAGGTACAGTGTCAGTAAAGGTGCTACTAACAAAAAATCAAACTACCTCTTCCAGAAGAAAATTCTTTGCTCAATTTGTATTATTGTGCAATACGAAATGAGTGATGGAAAGCCTTATCCTTGAAGAAGTTTAATATAATACCAGCCTTCCCCTCTCACATCTCATTTCACAGGCTCATGTGAGGTTACTTCCCTACTCTGGGTAAGAGGATAGTATAGTTTTGGTACATTGGAGGCTACTGATCCCTCCAAACTAAGTGGAGAAACAGATCGCATCAACAAAATTAAGGTAGCATGGTTTTTGGAATAGCTTGAAGGAATCAGTTGCTCCATATTTGTCAATGCTATATTACCTCCTCAAAAAATTTATGAATTGACCAAAGCACACACATAGCAAAGTGTTGTATGCAAGAACATTCATGGTGCTGAAGATGGCATGGTACCGGTATGATGGCTTTGTTGTTTGTCTATGGAGTCATTGTACTGGTAACACGCCATTGTCAACTCTATCAATGTTCTTGGTTAAAGACTGGTACCAAGTCATCTCTCTTCTCCACAACAAAATGTAATGATGTAAAGATTAATACAATGTCCTCTTTCTCCTCCACAACACTGTACAATACAAAAACCCGACCAGTACCAAGCCATCTTTTTCTTCCACAAGTTGTCTGACGTTACCACCTGAGCCAGTAAAATGTGAGTAAGGGAAGTAGTACAGTACACCTCTGGAATACTTACTGTATACATACATACAGGACTAGATAGACCCCTCACTAAGAGGGTTACAGCCATGAAAATCCTTCCACATAATGACATCTGGGAAAAGAAGAGAAGGGAAAGTGTTGGTGAGAGAGTGGGAATGCCTATGTTTACGTATGTTAGGGTTGGCTGGCTAATAAAGAGCATGTACTGTACTGTAAGACAAGAGCTGTGTGTGTGATAAAGCGGGTATTGATTGAATGAATATATGAATGAAAAAATAATTTAGCTTCAGCCTACTGGGTCCAGGACATCACAAAAAGACTGAAAGTGGAATACTGACATTGCAATAGGAAGAAAGGTGTGATAAATAGATAGGACAGCAAGCACAAAGGAAAGAAAGTGATATAAGGGATAGATGAAAATCAGGAATTAATGACTGTCTGTCAAGGGAAGAGGTGGGGAGTGTTTTGTTTGTTATAATACAGTTGGAAGATCTACAATATAAGTCAATCTATGTTTATATTTTGTTTGTGAAAGAGATGGATCTTAGTGCTTATATAGAGTGTGTATATTGCTGTATTATTATTTTAAGTTGGTGTTATCCCTAGTACAGTACTTTCAGGTGTTGGCAAGGTGACTTGACTCCTCTACTTGATACATTTACTGTAGTAAAACAAAAAGTATTTCATCTAAATTATTATTGTAGAGAAAAACCCTGCTGGTGGTGTGTGTGTGAGTTCATTTCTTTATATATGAGAGGACCCTGTACTGGACTGACACTAATCAAAATATAAATGCAAAATATATGGATATTAGTAACTCTTGAGCACTTTAGCATACAATACCAAACAAAAATATATGTACTGTATGTACAGTATCTGTATATATAGGGTGGCATTAGATAACTATTTACTACCTCAGTACAGTACAGAACATATTCCTGGCCAAATACATTATTCATATGCCACCCCTTGTATAATTACCAAATTATTAAAGCTTGCAAGTAACATACAAATGCTAGGGAATCCATCCCTGGAACATAAAATAGTTCTTATAAACAAATCACAGGTTTGATTCATTATCATTACCACATTGGACATAGAGGACACGACTGTACAGCACAACAGAAACATTGACTCAACCAACCATTTACCATTTTGTTGGTGTATAAAAATGAACTTAAAATAAAGAATGATTCATGGCTGCCATTTAATTAACATCTTCCATGGCTCATACTGTTACTTCCAAATCTTTGTTTGCATAATTTGTAGCATTACTGCTGACTGATGGTTTGTCTTCATCAAAATACAACTTTACCATTTATCCCACAAAGTTCTCAGAAATGTATTATGGTGTTCACATTATGTGTTGCTGGAAGAAATTTTAAAATGGTCAGCTGAAATTAACATTCTACAAGAGCAAGGTGCCACACTTATATTCCAACTTTCTGTGTGTGAGAAGTAAATCAGCCATGATGAAATGTTGGTTAGCATGTGTGTTGGTGCAGTTACACTCAAGCACTATTTATAAAAATAACAGAGAAAGAACAATTTGCCTAGAGCCTACTGTGCCCAGGCTCTCATAATACATGTAATTATCAGGTTGACAATATTTAGGAGAGGTGAGTGAGTGTCTGTTGTGTTGATCATTTACAGAACTGGAGTGAGCTCACCACATGTCAGTCTGAGTGGAGTTTTTCCAAGCACTCCATTATATTTATACACAAATCTCCGGCCACAGTCTCCTGAGTTCCAAGGGGATAAGAGCTGAAGGAAACATAGCATAAAACTACCTGTGTGATCTTGATGCCAACTGAGTGCTTTTTAGGGCAACCAACAGTGGAAATAATTTGTTAATGCTTATGATATTTTATGGGGTAATAAGAATGCCTAGCAATTTTTTTCTGTAATCTGCCATATCCCTTTCAATTCATATACAGTACTGTACTATATCCGACAAGAAATAAGTTTTATAGAATCATTACTGACAAGAGCTGGGACTGGAGAAACTATCCTGACTTAATTAACACTTTACCACACTACAGTACCTTAATTAAGCCACTTTGACACCACATGACTCAGTGGGTTAAAGCTCTAAAGCAGTGATTGGGGTCCCACAATATAGTACAATATAATAATTTCCTCTAAACTATGCCAAGAAACAGACAATTCTAATGATACTGTTCTGGGAAAGGTTTTATGGCAAAGCTTGGAGGAATCACGAACCCTTCAATTCACCAAAAAGAAAGTACTGTACAGTATTGGCTTAAAGTCTGTTTTTCTACAAAAGTTATGTCTGTGGTCATGTGAGTTTCCTGACATTTGAGTGGAGTGTTTTGAATGAATAAAAGAACTACAATATCTAATTCATTATAACCAGCTGGGCCTGGCATAATACCAGAAACATGGATGAAGGGGCAATAAAAAGAAACATAAGACTGGAAAGACAGATGAAGGGATGATAAAAAGAAATATAAAGGCATGATAAAAAGAAGCAAAAGACCTGAAACACAGATGAAGGGGCAATAAAAAGATAGGTGCAAGAATGAAGGTAGACATATTGAAAAATAAAAACAGCAAGCCTATAGAGAGAAAATCTATAGTAACTTAAACAGATAACAAAGGTGGAAGAAAATCCTCTGTAGAGCAACAGACACAAACATCACACAAAGAGGAGGTGGGGATCTGGGTTGTGTTGTGGTACAGTATAGTGGAATCACTGGTCAACCTAACCTTAACAAAGCACCAACACAAACTAGGGAAGATTGTACTGTATATTACTATCATCAAATCCTTTGTAGAGCAAAAGACCCAAACATCACACAATGAGGAGGGGATCTGTGTTGTGGTATAGTATAGACTAGTTGGTGGAATCACTAGTCAACCAAATCTTATCGAAACATTAACAAAGAGCAGAGGACTATAGTGTAAAATGAGGTTCCTATCACACTTTGGGCCGTATTCAAGAACATTTGTGGTGCATACAATGTCGTGGTACCAGTGTAAAGGCTCCACAGACATATAACAGAACCATTGTACCAGTACCAAGCCATTGTCTACACCATGGATGTTCTTGTACACGGCCCTTTAATTCAAATATGACACGTGTACAAGGATGTACAATATTTCAGCTGTCTGTTGTTTATGATTTATTGTACTGTATATGGTATATATTTCAAAAATTCAAAATCCCAAGTACAGTATGTGGAATGGAAAGGAAATAATCCACATACTGTACATCAACTTCAAAGCAGGTGTATTATTTCAAAGGAGAAGCTATACTGTACTGTACTGTACAATGTTTTGGCCCATCTTAGACCCTTTTCATGTACTGTACTTGCAATACACTTGTTTTCAAGTTATGTATGTTTTTCCCTAACATTATTGCATTTGAAATGCTCTTTAAGGGATTTTCTTTCTTGTACACAAAATTGCTTGGCATTCTCAAAGGGAAAAATATGAATATAAACTGTGGTTGGCAAAACCCTTGGACCAAATGGGTTTTTCTGTCTTAAGTTTACATTTGTTGGCATTGGTCTGAGCATATTATGTACTTAGATAGTTATCAGTCAATGCTTATGGGTTAAATTAAAGTTTCTTAGCTTTGTATGTCAACAGTACGTCCCTCAAACAATAACAATTAACCTTCTTGTCATAGTTCAGTGAAGACCTGTAAAGTGGTGAGCCATTGTTTAATTAAGGAGACTTTGTTGGCAAATTGGAAGGCTATTGATTCCTCCTTACTATATCAGAAAACAAACACCCTCAATGGTACTAAGAGAAAATCTGTTTCAAGGTATAGTTTGGAGAAATGACAGATCTTCTAATTCACCAACAACATAAATTTCCCCTCAAGTCTCAACAGAGGCAACAAACACTTGCCAAATATTAACAGACAGGCAGACAGTCAAGATGGAGGAAACTGTATACCATTACTTCCTTGAGCACAGCAATCATTATTACTCATATACAGTATATATGCCGGTATATTTTACCATTATAATTATTATTAAATATAAGCACAGCAGCTTTGTGAGTTAATGCAAATGTGACTCCCATTTACAGTATACATGATTTAAGGTTATAAAATAATGTACTTCTTTGAGCATTCATGTAACAATCTATGTATATACAGTATTCTGTTCATTCTGATCACATCATAATTATATGCAAAAGTTTGGATTTGTAGAACACTCATTATAACTGCTGTACACTATGTCAATGTTTACTGGGTTATGATTGGATTAAATATGTAGACCACTCAAAATAACAAAATCAAGGTTTACTGGGTTATCAATGAATTAAATTTGTAGAGTACTCTCAATATAAACTACTATACTATATGCCAAAGTTTACTGGGATATCACTGGATTCTGAGCTGTTGTCAGTTAATATACATATATATGAAACAAAACGCTAATTATGTTATAAAGTAACATATTTGTGTAGAAAAGTTCATTAAGAGGCTAAAGTTGTTAGTGCCATAAAATAAACTGTATACGTACGGAAGTTAAATCAACATTATCAAACTTATAAGAATCCACAAATGCATTCTTCTATGGTTATGGAAATGGGTTTAATTAACTATATTAAAAGTACAGCATTTTTGTGGCATGAAATGTTAGATTTTATGAAACCATAGATATACTG
This sequence comes from Petrolisthes manimaculis, assembly GCA_034508575.1. Lineage (NCBI taxonomy): Eukaryota > Metazoa > Arthropoda > Malacostraca > Decapoda > Porcellanidae > Petrolisthes > Petrolisthes manimaculis. The sequence goes on from JAWZYT010000269.1 coordinate 230,206, forward strand.
TAAGGAACAAATATATATCATTCCGTCATAGGGTCTTGCTAAATACAGTACAAGACAAAAGGAGATTCTATATATATATATAGACCCTTGATATAACACAAATAAATATCTACATCCACAACTTTATTTTGTACTCAGTCCCTCATTGAAGATCACCAAGGCTTCTAGAATTAAATGTTATCTTCGACGAAAACAATCTTTGTTACTATATTCTCATTGCAAAATAATGGGAACTGTGAAACGAAGATTGTTTTCATCAAAGAAAAAGTTTAATACTACCACCCCTAAGATCTTGCCAGGCCCTTATGATTCATTACCATATGGACTAAGTTAGTGATCTACTGTGGTCTGTGTTAAATGAGGAGTATATAATATTTTAGTGTTACATCAAGGCACTACCAAATATAATAAAGTAATTTAGTTATAATGAATGATCTTTTTGTTTATATGTACTAGTTATAATGAATTATCTTTTTGTTTATATGTACTATAGTTATAATGAATTATCTTTTTGTTTATATGTACCATAGTTATAATGAATGATCTTTTAGTTTACATGTAATATAGTTATAATGAATGATATTTGTGTTTACATGTAGTACTGTATAGTAAAAATTAATGATCTTATTGTTTATAATTGATATTCCACCTTAATCTGCTATGGGAGTCATATTATTACAACACATTATTACACTACTATGCCTCAAGAGAGAAAAATACAGCTGCAGTCACTCACTAACTGTCAAGGTATATTTCTTTGTATCAGTGTGATTCTATTTTATAAAAAACATCTATATCTCTTTTCCAATAAAATTAAATTAGTTTTTAAAATATCCTCTTTGGAAACTGTTGGAGACAAACCCTGGAGAAACATTGGGGTTGGTATTATTAAACTACTTCATTGAGGAAAAGGTCCCTTCGTCACCCAGTTCCTATTATTTTGCAATGTGAATTTAGCAACAAAACGCCTTTTGGTTCAAGAGTAAGTTCAATAATACCAGCCGGGACCATCTTAAGTGATTTATGCTACACACTTCACAGTACAATACTGCTTCCAAAAGTGTACAGCAATGAAGTAATGAAACGTATATATATGGTAGTAGTGTAGGCTAAGCATGCCAAGTTAATTTAAGGTGGTAGTACAGTACAGTATTGGTAAATCTGAAGTAATTGTATCATCTCAAAACTATTCCAAGCAACAGGTCACCATTATTTGTTTTAATCTGGCCATGTTTCCTGGCATATTTGGAGGAATCAAGGTGCCTGATGTATCAAAAGTGTATTACCCCCTTTAGGAACTTAAATTTTCTACTATGTACAACGTGGGAGCCAAATTAGCCCTACACACTCTGAAATGAAACAGCTTCCCTGGCTTCATACAGAAATGAAATTATATTTCCAGGCAATGTTTAGAAGAATCAGTAGCCCTCAATTTCCTACAGTAGATGACTTGCTTACTCCCCTTAATTAAGTTGTCCATAAAAATTAATTAGTAATATTTCTGCTACATAAATTTGAGATATGAGTGATATGTGCATCATAAACACTTAAGATGGTGTAACAAATGACATGTAATTATGTTTCTCTTGGATACTTATATTATTGACCTCCAATCACCACTTCACTGTTATATTATAATTGGTTTATGTTAAAATGATGATAAAATAATAAAAATAAACTTTCTTCCCATTCAAGCGTCCTCTACAGAGAATCTGACAGTATGTATATCCTACAACCAAAAGAAATAATAATAATCCTCAAAGGACATATGTAACATCTCCAAAGCAAGTTTACAAAAGTTTTATTACAAAGCATATATTATTATTATTATTATTGTTATTATTATTATTATTATGTCTTTGCCTAGACTTAGAGTTATAGGCAAGAACATTGGTGGTATTGATGATGGTGTGGTACCAGTACAATGACTCTATAGTGTGTCTATGGTGATTTGGTACTGGTACCACAACATTGTCAACACCATGGATATTCATGCCTACAACCCATAGCACAGTAGAGTAAAGTAGAGTAGTGCAGTTATGAAATAAGTCCTGTCTATTGGTCACATCTACAGCACACACACACCCCGGGGCTCTTAGCATTGTCAGTCCTCTCCAATAGGAGAAAAGTACGGGTGTCAAAATATACTGTATATATATATATATATATATATATACCGGTATGTACAGTATATATATATATATATGTATATACATTATAGTGCTGAGCTGACATTTCCCTTCCATATAAAAGACAAACCATGGACTAGGTGATTAAAAGTTTTACCTTAGTATGTAATGAAAGCATATTATTATTATTATTATTATTATTATTATTATTATTATTATTATTATTATTATTCCACATTCATTTCAACAGCTCTCCAACCCTGACTGATCCTCACCACAAATGGTACAAAGGCTTCAAAGACGCTACAATAATATTATTCTGTATTGTAATATGGTGCTCAAAAATTCACTCACTTCTATTTTATTTCTCTCAATCCACAAACTTAGAAATCAGTCTTGCTAATTTCAAGAAAGTGATACTAATGAATTAATGTGACAAAGAGCCATCTGCAAGAATATCCGTGGTGGTACTGGTACTATGGCTCTGTAGTGTGTCTATGTTGTCATTGTACAGTATCACACCATTGTCAACACAAACATTGTTCATTCATATGGCCCTAATTTTTATGAGTCAAACTTTGAATGGAAAGTTAAAGCCACCAAACGTTCGTGCACAATAGTACAATAAAAAAAATAATAATAATAAAAAAAAAAAAATTAAATGCTGTCCATCCAAACCAACACTTTTCCTCCACACAGACCACACTCTTGATATTTTTGTGGTGCGTACAGTAGTTTGTTTGTTCACTCACAGGCTTTACAGGTGATAATATACACCCTGGGTTAGCACCTAACTCAACACAAGGAGAGAACTGACCACACTGGCTGTCCCAGGAAGTGTGGCCGAGTGTACAATCAAGGTCAAAAGTCCTGCTGCCTCTCCTGTTTGATGGTGAAGTGCAAGATTCACCGAGCCATGAACAACTTGACTAACATTTAAGTCTGTAATCTGTAGTTTTCAAGACTCCAGTTTCAAGTACTGAACATGAGAAATTATGTGGTACATCTTTATTAATGACATTGCCAATCTTACAATTCACCATCAGACAGGAGATACATCACTTCTTTATTACAGACTCCACCAACCACCTGTACTATTGATAAATGTATTTATTTTCTCAGTCCACCAGTTCTATTAGTATTCTGGTAATCAACAGCACATACATACATATATTCTTGTTCCCTCCTCCTCCAATACTCTTTATAATTACAACTATAACTGTGGCTTTATTTCAAGTTCTATGCAGCCGTGTTTATGGCTGTGGTATAGTTTCTCAAGTGACAACTGGAATACAATGAGCATTCTTGCATTTACAAATTAATTCCCAAAATATGGCTTTCAAACAAGTCCAAATTTTACCTCTGGTGTTAAGCGGATACAGTTTCCACCATTGACTTCTTGACAATCTCTCCCAAATTTTCTGTGGTGTCTGTTGAAGGATCATCAGTGCCAGGGGTGGAGTCCTTCACTGGGTTGCTGTGATCACTGTAGCTGAGGGAAGCAACTGGCAGTGCAGATGATACCGGCAGCTGTTGGTGGAGATGGTGGTGGTGGTGGTGGTGAGGGAGGCGGAAATCAGGGGCATCCTCAGCAGTCGTGGTGGTGGTGGTGGTGGTGATGGTGTTGTTGTGGTGTGGGGGAGAGGTGGAGGAACAAGAAGAGGAGCAGGAAGAAGAACCACCACCAGCTGAGCCACTTACTGCTGCTGCCATCTTGTTGTAGCCGGTGTTGTCAATGACCTCACTGGGACACTGGATGGAGGCTGAGGCTTCAGTAGGGTACACCACCATACCACCACTACCACCGCTACACATTTCCTTACCGGGACCCAGTAGTGACGGGGGAGCAATGTACCTGCCAGCCTTGTTGTCTGTAGAGGCAGGAGAGGAGGAGAGGGCCTCAAAATTGGGCTGGAAATCACCACCACTGCCACCACCACATTCATTCACACCACCGGCCTTAAACAAATTGTGTGTGATGGTGCTTCCCTCGTGGTACTGGCCAAACACTGTGCCATTTGTGTTGTCATGCACGGCCGTCATGCAGAAGTTGTTTTGAGGATAGGAGCAGTTAACAGTGGGAACAGTAGCAGTTGTAGAGGGAGCAGCAGCAACACCACCAGAATAAGGGAAGGAAGTAGATACTAGACTGGTGGTGGAGTTGGTAAACTTGGAGAGGGAGTTGTAGGCCTCTGGTGGTGGTGGCTGTGTGGGGGCCACCTGAGGGGCCACCTGAGGGCCCACCTGGGGGCCGGCTGAGGGAAAGCTGTGGCACGAGCCGTAGGCACCACCCGATGGATCAAATGTTGCACCAAGACCACCAAAGACAGAGCAAGTCCCAGAGTTGTAGTCACCTACACTGTCTGTAAGGAGAGCACGCAACTATTACTACCAAGAGACAGGCCAGCCATGCAACTATATTCCATTCATTATTACTCTGCCAACAATATTAAGCCTTTTATAAGGTCTATGTTTTTGTAGGTGAATTGTAGGCACCTCACTCCTCCATTCTGTACCATATACAGGAGGTGTTTTGTGCCACTTTGGAGCAATTATTCAAGTTGAATATGCAAACATTATATATTATGCTCTAGTTTCACTGCTCATATTAATAGCAGAAGAACATTGTACTATTGTATACATTTTTGGTTATAGATTGGCAGAGTAATACGGTATGGATGCTGGCCTCATAAGCACTGAGCAATGAATTGTTCAGACTAACAGTAAGAAACTTTGGTGATAGTCATCCCAAGAGTAGTAACTAATAAATCACACTCACAATATAAGAAAGTGGAAAATATAGCAATAAACAGAAGAGGTTGGTTGTGCTCTCTTCATAGGACTACATGGCAACTCTCACTCGTGCTACTGTGTAAAATATTCACTACAGCAAATGGCCTAGTGTAACTTTATTAGCTACATAATATCTATCATCTGCTATACTATATAATAAACTTCATAAAGTTCAGCTTGATAAAAGGATGAGAGGGAGGGCAGTATTATTATCATTTCTTCTTTGAGGAGAAGTCTCTTCATCACTCAATTCATACAGCAAAATAATAGGAATTGATCAATGAAGAGAACTTTTCCTCAAAGATGTAGTTCAATAATACCACCAGGAGGATCTAGATGAAACAGATATAAACAATATACTTGTATCGCTAAATCCAATATATCACCATCACCACTACAAGATATATGTCTCTTAACACAGACAGCATAATGTCAACACATTCCCACACTTGCGGTCAATGCAATGAATGATCATTGGGAGATTCTTTGGTTGGTGAATTGCAAGGCCTCTGTCTCTGTTTCTTTTAAACTATGCCACAAAACACATCCCCTATTAGTATACCATTGAGGATGTCGGTTGTGTGGCATAGTTAGGAGGAATCAGTAGCCTTCCAATTTGTCAACAAGACAGTTTCTTTAAGGGGGTAATACGGTGTTGGTATATCTGGAGCAACTGCAATTCCCCCAAACTATTCCAAGCAAAAGGAAACCATTATTTTTATTAATTTGCTCATGTTTCCTGGCATACTTTGAAGGAATCAAGGCATTATAATGTGCCAAAAGTGTATCCTCCCCTTAAATGAATGAATGAAGTGAATTAAGGGAAAGATGATAGAGATGAGGGACAGCAAGTACAGTACAGTACAAAGGAAAAGAATTGAGAAAAGGAGTGACAGGTGAAGAGTTGAAAAGGAACTGACTGCCAATGCAAGGAAAGTTAAAGGTTAGTTAGGTAGAGAAATAATAATGATTTGTATTACACAGTACAGTATAAAGCTTCTTTAATGAATAATGAAGCAATCATACAAGCATCTCCATTAATAAGCATTCAAATTTTTTTACATGAGACATTATACAGTAGCACTATTCTTTCAACAGAGGCTCAGCAAATCACTTACTGTAGTCTGTATGGTAATGAATAACAGAAACCTGGGAAAACATTATTTGGTGATCTTCAATAAGAGACTGAGTGTAAAATGAATAGGTGAATACAAGTACTGTAATTATTGATTGTATATTGAGGGTTTACTATACACAAGTTGGTCCAGATAGAAGAAGGAGAGAGGAAGGCCAGCAAGTACAAAGGAAAGAGATGGAAAGGATGGACATTAAGTAAAAGTAAAGGAAGGAATGGGACTAACTGGCTTAGGTGAGAAGCAGTGCCAAAACCCTTAATTAAAGTAGTACTATACACAAGGCAACTCAGTCATGCATCATCATCAGCTATTACTAGTTCACTGCAGGGCAAAGAATGCACTCTACTTTCTTCATTTTTACATGTCTTTCTGATTTATTCTTAGCCTGGTCCTCTTTGACAAATTTCCTGATCTTACATCTCTATTTCTCTATCTCATTTTTCTCTGTCACATTCTGGGTTGTATTATTAAATATCATCTTTGTGGAAAAGGCTTTTCATTGCTCAATTTGCATTACAAAATAATATAAAATGATACACGAAGAGCCTTGTCCTTGAAGAAGTAGTTTAATAATACCACGTTTTACCTCTCGTTGTATCCCTGGGCTACCACATTCTCCTACTGTAAATCATGCACACAAAACTAAAGTAGCTTATTTACAACACCATTATGAGCATCACACAACCTTGACATTGTTTACATCTTATTGTATGACAAGTGGTGCCCTACATTTGTGCTATCAATAGTTTTTACCCATTCTCTACCAATTACAATCACTTAATGATCTTCTAAACCATTCACCACATTTGCATACAGAAATTTTCATCCACACGGAAATTATTTAAGTAAACATTTGTCAACTGGAAAAGAATTATATATAAATTAAACATAACCAATTCACTTTTTAATACAATATGTGCAAGGAAACTTTTCCAATTAGACTGAACAGATTTAAATACGAATAAAAAATAAATTAAGTATTTGTGCAATAGTGATATAATGGGTAAAATATTTATCGCGTTTCTCACTCAATGACCCAGCAATGGACTGGTTGACGGTCAAAAAAATGTTCTATTAAACAATTTATATCGTTATTAAATAAGCTCAATTGTCCTGTTATGTAATTTATTTGACAAAGAAATATATTGTTTGGCATATAAAAGCCATCAAAGTTGTAAATAATGGAAGTTGATGGCGCGTATTCGTGACGTCAACAACCAGACGCCTAGGCCGCGCCAACGCTTTATTACCTTTGAAAGCAAGAGATTGTGATGTTTAGGGGAGATGTGCGGTATTCTTGTGCTTTTACGGAGGATATACTTCATATTCACCATGCCAGTCAATAGCTAGCAATGGTGTTTTGTCCCAAAGTGCAAAACATTAGTGGAAACGCTCCAGAAAAGAGATTTATTAGTGTTGTGTGTAGTAACTCCATAGTAGCTGTCGGTATACATAGGGCTGGTGACGTCACGAAACAGTGTGAGGTACGATGTTTCTCCAACACTTATTTACCCTTATTTTTCGTGAATTTCAACTCATATGGGAAAAATATTAGTATCTCCATGATCACGAGTGCCCATTTTATTGTATTATATACTTTGTACACGACCGTCAACCAGTCCATTCAGTTAAGTGGATGGTACAGTATAATGTTGGTAAATCTGAAGCAACTGATTCCTCATAACTATTCCAAGCAATAGATAATCATAATTATTTTTGTTCATCTAATGCTGTTTCCTGGCATACTTTGGAGGAGGAATCAAGGCACTACAATGTACCAATAGTATACTACACTCCCTTTAATTAAACAGAGAAGAAGGAATGTCAAATGACTGTATACGGAATATACATTACAGTAGTGGTACAGTCAGGCCACATAATTCTTGACCAGGGTGTAAAGGTAAGTATTATTATTATTAAAAATAGACCAGAGACAGAAAGCTGGGAGAGATCAATCTGAGGACCCCAGCCCCATGAATAGTATGGTCAAGGACTATGTGTTGTGACTGTACATGAGAGTAATGACAACTTACCATGCTGTATGTACACTGATGGAGCACCTGGACCCAACATCTGACGGGATTCAAAGTGTGGGTATAAGGACGTGTTCATTGACCCAACACAGGCACCCATCTGAAGATAGACACAACCATATTTAATGTTGAAACAACCACATTGTTAATATACTCTGACACACCCATATTTATTATACTATCTGACATTACAATATTTAATATACGGTCTGATATGGATACTATGAACTGATATAAGTAACATAAATGCACCCATCTGTAGACAGACAAATAGTAGTTTTATTATACTATTTGATGTATATATTGTGTGATATGGATACTAAGAGCTGGCATAAGAATCATACATATATCCATCTGCAGGTAGATGTAAATTCATTTATGTCTGTTATGTGTGGGAACTGTTCACTCAAAATTATTAAAATATTCAAGAATAAAAACTTATTGTCACATGGATATCATATAAACTGAAACTTCAAGAAACATGGAATTCGTGCTGTACAATACTGTACCTCATTTCATATTCAAGTAATTTATACAAAATGACACTGCACATTAAAAAGATTATCCAGACAAATAATTTCCAAGACACATCATTGACAACTGGACCACAAGCCCCCTAAGCCACACCACTGAAACTCAATAACCCACACCACCTTAATACCATTACAGAACCTTACCTCACTGCATCACCACATATGTAAAGAGTTTGCCTGTTTATGGACAGAATGTTTTCAAATACAGTGGAACATTATCATCAAGACAGTGTAAACATGGAGACAACTTATACATTTCAATATTGTCACACTCATGAACAAAAGGCCCGTTTCATCTTTCGTCAATTCCTGGATTTTTGCCTAAATCACATCTTATGATAGCATGTAAATAATACAAGTAGAAAAATTGTCTTAAGCAGTTTGTTTATGAAGGTGATGGTGTAACTTAATCTGCTTGTACCATAATGACACTAGAATGGGGTAATTTTACCATAGTTACATACAGTATACTACACGGTAGGTTCACCTATTTCGCACCTATTTGGACGACAGAAGGGCTCGTGTCGATAGAAACTGCATATTTATGGGCGGCCACAGTCTAACACTGACAATCTACAGTACAGATATCTTATACTCCAATATGCATGGTACAGTACAGTATTTGGTAAATGTCATATGATGGAACAAAAGCATAATAGAAGTGTGAAATGGAGTTCCAAGGTAGCTGTGACAGTATATACCCTCACCCGCCACCACACCACCACTCCCAGTAGCATTGCATTCAATCTTGATCTCATTCACTGAGTCCATAAACCCTTCAAACTCAAGGGCAGACACAACTGAACGTATAATGAAGATAGCGAGATACTGCTCCATCAAAATTGATTGCTGGGTAGTTAGCACAACTTGGCTGTTAGCCTGTCAAGAACAGAAACAACATAACTTCTCACAGTATGCATAATAACCTATAATAGCTTGCCTGGGATATATATAGCCATGGATAATAGTCTGCCTGGACTATATACAGCGATGGCGATGGTAATACTATAATGTAAAACTGACTCTAGCCTGCTTGGGCTGGTAGGTGGAGCTTAGACTACTCCAACCCATTTGTTGTTTGTTAATTGAACTTAATGCCTATTAACTAATGTAATGGTCATTAAGGTGATATATTTAGAGTGACAGAGTGTGTGTTTGAAGTGGTGAAGTGTAAATGTGTATTGTGTGGTGTCTGTGACAGTGTCTCTTTCTTCCAGCTTTTATCCTAAGTCTCACAAATGCAGTTCTGTATTAACATTTTCTTTGACATACAAACAGTACAGTATCCTACAGTGCAGGTGCCAAATCTACCCATCGTAATCCTCAGCTGAAATAAAATTATTACAACAAGTTTCAATAACCATTTAAATTTGTGTCATACAAGGCAAACTCTCTACACTGTACCTGGAATAAATTCTTCACAGTAAACCCTTGTTTCAATTGTTGTTGTGGGTGTATATTGCTCTGCTTGTAATGAATCTATGTATAGTAAACCCTCTTTGTACATTACACAGCCATAAGCTCAGTGGATTATGAGGGCTTACTGTCCACAAATGCATTACAAACAGTGCAATACACACCATAACAGTGGAAAACATGGGACTTATGGGTGTATAATGCACTGTACAGTTTCATTACAAACAGTGCAATACACACCATAACAGTGGAAAACATGGGACTTATGGGTTAATAATGCACTGTACAGTTTCATTACAAACAGTGCAATACACACCCATAACAACAGTGGAAACAAGGGATTTATGGGAATGTAATGTACTGTACAAAGAGGATTCATTACAAACAGGGCAATATTGTATATACCTATAACAACAATGGAAACAAGGCATTACTGTATTGTCCTCTGCAGAACCAATTGTACAGCACTATACTACAGTTACTACCATGGTTTAAACCTACACACCCCTGGTCTATGGGTCATAGACATGAATATCTGTGGTGTTGACGAGATTTAAAAACATCTTTGATAACCTGCATTGCAAAATATTTAACAATCCAATTATTAGAAACCTTTCATTCATAATACAGCAAAAAAAACTTTTGTTAGTTCCTCCAGCACAAAACTCTACATAATTATACTGTAATGTGAGTTAGTGCTGCAAGGAAAATTAACCATCAGTTTATATAGGGAGAAAATATGATTGGATGGGAAAGGAGTGTAAAGCTCTCCGTTCAAGCTACATCTTCCTGCACAAAATAACCATTATGTTTCTCTTGCAGTAAACCTCAGTCATATGGGCACTATAATAAAGTAAGAGATTTTTTTAGATAATAAAAGTAGAATAAGATTTCCCTTAGTAAACTGATACTATGAAGTTCTTACATTTCTACAGTACAGCAACTCTTAAAGACTTGTCTGATAAGAAATTTTCAACAAAAGAACGTGTATGGATGTGAGTCAACATCTAAATCACCATATATTCCAAATACAAGGAATACAAATAAACAAACCAAATGAGGTAGAATCCTATCCTCCTCCCAACTTGGTTGGTGAAGGTAAAAACCACACTCATTCCTCACCAAAACACCAATAACAGCCAACATATGAGGTAATATATTTTATTTTTAAGTTGCATTGTGGTACAAGTAGAGTTATGCACAAACTATAAATCTACAAGCAAACCAAAGCCCATATAAATAGTCCTATATATGATACTATAAAAAATATATCATTTGAGGAGTACCATAGTAATAGACAACATTTTATTATTATTTCTTTGTTATGTAACAAACAATAATGTAATGTTGTCAACACATGTCCCTTCTTAAATGATATGTAATATAATCTATTAGTGAATTATACTTTATTATGATGCTAAACACTCCAATACCACACAAACTAAATAACAACAGATGGATGTAAATCTATTGCAACACTAGTGGTGAAAGCCTATCATATTTTGCACTATTAATTACTGGATAAATATTATGTGTATATTTTTTTAACGGGTAAGGCAACAGCACAGGCAAAAACGACCCACTCGTGATTATTTGGAGAAATTTTTTTCTCCATATCTGCCCAAATTATCAAGTCCCAAAAACATAATAGGTGAGAGTACTACGCCAATCTTAAGGCAAAAAAACAAAGGTAATAGGGAATACAGTGATGATAAGGATAAAACATAAAGGTAGTACTGTATTGTATGTACTGTACCATATTATCAATATTATCATCCTATGCTTTTTGTTGGACTTGTTGGATTCATCATTACTTGAATACTCTTGTAAAAATAGTACAGCACTCATAACCAAATTATCTAACACTCTATTAAATGCATTTACTGCATGTATATTCCTAATTACAAATGCACAATATAAAATGCATATACAGTAGTTGCTGAAATAAACAGTGGAAATTAAAAATGTATGGCAATATTAGTAAATAAACAGAATATAAAAATTAAAAAGATTATTATGGTGGTTACTGTACACTTAAATCAGTCACAGTTAATAGTAATATCCACTAACCCTCGTTATTTGGGCAAGTGTTGTAACTGTAAGATGTCCTTTCTGTTTGAGTAATGCCTCGCTGTATCATATAAATACATTAAACCATCACTCTATATAGGGTTTACTTACAACATACTGTATAATCTCAAATTTCGACAGATATCGGTGCTCCAAAAACCTCGCGAAAGTTAAATTGTCGAAATTTAAATTAAACTTCTTATGGAGAAAATTAGCATGGTTCCACAGCTGGCCAACATTGAGTAAAAATATCACCCTTATTCACATACGAACACGAGTTAATGCATAGTAATAAGTAAGAGTTACTTTACAAATGTAAATACAGTATTACAATTCGTATTAAGCATATTAAATGCATATATCAATTTGCATTAAAGGTTTTCACAGACGAAATGAAAACTGTCGAAATTTGAGATTATACTGTAATCAATAACTATAATAAATATACTGTCCTCCCTTCAGTATATATTGGGTAGCTCTGACTTGTATTAGTCTAATTCTGTACCTGTATACTGAAACAAAATAAATTCAAATCCTTGTTGTAATGTATCCCTTATGGGTTAAAATGATGGCTTGTAACTTAACCTTATCCTGCTGTGGTTAGAGAGAACTCAAACTTGAGGGTGTTTTCTTACTACCACTATGACCTAATGTCCAACCTTAATTACCACAAGTACTTATAAGAATTTTTATTCAAATCTGAATTTACTTAATGATTTACCCACATAAATTCTTCAGAATCAACCGGAAATACAAGAGTGTGCAATTTGTCTTTGAACCTTATCCTACCATACCAGTGTAATTGCTGCAACTGTTTTCATGTATATCATCATCCTCACTCATTATACTACCCTCTTCAATCAGGAGTAAATGATACCTCCAATCTATTGCAGACAACAGGCCACCATTGTGTTTATTAATCAGGTCCTGTTTCCTGCCACACTTTAGAGGAATCACTGGACTCTAATGTATCAAAAATATACTATCCCCTTAATATGGTTCTCAACAATCCAACTAACTAAATATATCTCATGCACATAATTCTATACACATACATTAAAGACTAATTGTATTTTAGTACTGTACTGGAAAAAAATAAAATTAACTCTTACAAACAGATGATAGAAAGATCACAATTGTTACCAGACTTTCACAACATTATTACCCATCATTTGTCTTCACATAACCTGTGGGTTTTCTTATATTATGGCCTACACCCTGGACTATATTATACAACACCAGATCACACTTCACCTGGAAGCCACAGTAGCACCTTGCATTGATTTCTCACACACACCGTCTCTTTTTTATCATTGCTTTACCTTTAATACCTTAATTTATTCCAATATATATTTCTACTTTGTACCCAAGGAAGAATTTGAATATACAATTGAAATATAGCATTCTGAATGCTGTATAGTTCTAATTTGTACTTAATGGCTATGAGTATTGAGAATACTCTCTATATAATTACCACCAACAGTAGAATGTACTGTGTCAGAAAATATACTGTGACAAGTAGTAATTTAAACCAAATTATGGTAATTGATGTGAAAAGTACACTGAATTGATTATACAATTAACTAGTATGACTATAGAGAGTAACACTATGTGGTTGGATTGGGTAGGATACAGAAGTCAAGGGCTCACTGTTTTCATAAACCTTCACGTCAAAAATTAAAGTGGATAATTTTACTTTATTACTATATTGCAGGAACAGACCAAATAAATTAAATTAAGTAATGTAAACTATTTTTAGAGTAGTTTGGTGCAATCAGTTGCTTCAAATTTACCAATGACATACAGTAGTATTGTCTACAGTATTTACTCCTTAAGTAATAGATTATTTGGTGCTCATATGTTGTAATTATGGATAGACCACCTTGTTTGTAAATTGGAGGGCTACTGTTTCCTCCACACTACAGTATGTCATGAAATAAATCCTCCTTTAATAGCACTATGGTCATCTGTTTCCTGGTATAGTTTAGAGGAATCCTTTCATTAGCCCAAACATTCACCAACAAGAGAGTCTAGTCGTAAAACCTTTATTACTAATATTATTATCATACAGTACTGTACAAATGAAACCATTTATGTTATGCACCTAATAAAAATCAAGGCTCATAAGCCTGGATTATAAAATTTAAATAAAAATCATGACCCATTGGTATCATTGACATGTAAGTAAAATTATTAAGATAAGTAAGCAATACTAATAAACACAGCCTACATTTTATCACAACTTTCTCACACTACTCCGCATTACCGTCCTCTGCATGGAAGAGTATGTGAGGGAGAGGAATGTGAATGGGAGGGGAGGGCTTGATTGAGAAAGAAAGAAGAAAGAAAAGGGATAGCTGGAAAATATGGAAAAGTAAGTGAAGGAAAGGAACATGAATGGAGGGGAAGGGATTGATCAAGAAAGAATGAAGGAAAAGTATGTGAAGGAAAGGAATGCAAGTGGAAGGAGACGGCTTGATTGAGAAAGAAGATAATACCAGGGAAGGGAAAGCTGGAAACTCATTTACCATAGGAAGAAATTGAATACTTTACCTGTTTCTAACTATGAAATGTAGAGGAAAGCATTTGCACACAGTATGTCATTAGTCTCCCCTGGATATTAACAGGTACTAGCTCTGATACAATATATATAGTACATGTTTTTGTTGTGTATATACTCTACATGGAAAAAGGTATAGTACAGAATCCTTGTTGTTCCACTTTCTTCTTCTTAAGTGTACTCTAATCTCATACTGTCCCCTCCCTCATCATCTAATACATGCACATATTTCTCAATAACCGAAATTTTAATGTGATATTGATTTATGTTAAAAAAAAATTCACAAATAATAATATTTTGTTTGAGGATGTAATAGACTATTTTATGCCTACTTTAAATCAAGAGAAACTCGGGTCACTATACGACACATATTTTATATCCACCACTCATAAAACTTAAAATTACATTGATGAACATATACTGTATGTACTGTAGATACATACAGGTTATCTATAGAGCTACACCCATCTAGCCTATGTACAGGCTATAATACTGTGGGCTGGATGCAAAAGCTATAATGGACTAAAAATGACAACCAACATGAATAATGACTCCATAATCATAACTGAGATATTGTCACACAAAGTATGTAATCGACACTCTAAATATAAAGTGCTCTATGAATATTTTCCAATGCTTCTTGTATGAACTATTTCAAAGGAGCAGTGTAACTGACATGAACTTTTGTTCCCACATTTAAAATGACTTGAATAATTGGGTTCTGGAAAACATATCAATAGACAATACTAGTGACCAAGTTAACACTTATGAGTCATGACCTCACTGTGGCAAGAGCCTCAATTTCAAGGAGCCTTTGTAATATTTGTTAGTTATTTTCAAACTCACTATTTGTATATAGCTCAGTGAGTGAGGTGTAAATTTGCCTGTTCTGTTCTCTTTTATGTTAAGCTAATATGCATGATGTAGTAAGCCTGCCTGGTGTTGGGTCAGGGGAAGGAGTGTTTACCTCAACAGTAGAGTTGAACTTGTTGACATCAGCCACTGAAAGTCCACTGGTGTCCCGGCTGCCATAGAAGGGAAGGTAACCGCCTGTCAATCCACCACCACTGCTACTCGAGAAACCATTGGCAGGACCTGATGTACCCGCTAACAACTTGGCCTGTTGTTGTTGTTGTTGATGCCACTCCTCCTGCTGCTGATGTTGGTGTTGATGTTGATGATGTTGCTGTCGTTGATGCTGCAGTTGTTGTTGGCTATGACGTTTCTCTAGTTCCAACCTCATCAGTGTACTGATGAAGTGGGTGCGTACTCGGATGGGGTTGAATTCAATACGACCATATGAATTGCCACAGCCTTCACGGGAACACCCGCAGGGGAAGTTGTGTCTATCAACCTGTTCAACAAATGTAACAGTTAAAATATAAATAACTAAAGACAAAGAGCATTTTTAACCTATACAGTATTAATAATACTATTTTACTCAAGACATAACTTTTCACTCTTGTTTTCCTTAATCTTCTATCAGAGTTTAGCAGCATACAAACCCACTTATGGTTATTAAATGCTCAATATCCTTCACCTCCATTTTTAGATATGCCACTGCCAAGCTGATAATGTACTATGATGTTTTCTTTCAATCAACAAATTATACAATCAATCATCTTTATTAACTCTTTGCCATTCTGATGACAGGTATCATTTTTATTATGCTCAAATTTACAATAGGTTTGCCAATTGCACTCCTATTTGGGCAGCAGATGTTCTCGTGTATAGGGAAATTGTTTTGTTTGAATACATGTTTATATGCAGAAAATTACTTATGGGCAGCCACTGCCTCACTGACAATTTTCTGTACCGAGATCTTATACGCCAATATGCATGGTACAGTACAGTATATGGTAAATGTGATTTGATTATGAGTCACAATAGCAATGAATATAAGTTGTTACCAAATAAATACTACTACAAAAGCACACTAGAAGTGTGAGATGGGAATTCCAAGGTGGCTGTGACAGTATAATGGGATCTTCCCAAGGTCTACCCTCACCTGCCACCACACCACCACTCCCAGTAGCATTGCATTCAATGTTGATCTCATTCACTGAGTCCATAAACCCTTCAAACCCAAGGGCGGATACAACTGAACGTACATGTACAGTTAAACCTCGTTATTTCGGACCCCGTTATTTCGGATTTCGGTTATTTCGGACACAATCCGCTGGAGATTTTTTTTTGTCTGAATTTTTGTTTCTCTATTTTTTCCTATTATATTTTTTACATTATACAGTAGGTATATTATTTACACATTATTACATACCTATTTATGTATATATACAGTTGACTCTCGAATAAATCCGAGGAATTCTTATACAAAACGAGTGAAATCATATTGAACTTGTCAGGAAATGATATCACTCATCAGTGAAGCGTGGGTGTGTGTGTGTTGCCACCACTTCTCCCGCACTCCTTCCCCCCCCTATCCTCGATCTCGATTCACCCTATAGGTCAAGGTCAAGGGAATATAGGCCTAACCTGCCCTGTCAACTTGTGTGACTATCTCGTTTTTAGTAATAACGAGTTAACCACTAGCTTCAACAGTCATGCCAGCTGGTGCATTTACAAAACAGAAGGCCATATCCTTCCATAGAAAGAAGGAAGATGTTTCTCGAATAGATAAAGGAGAAGGAAACACCAGAGTACAGTATGGTTTAATAAAATGTAAACAATCGATATCCCGATATTTTCCCCCTTCCCCCTACCACCTAGACCACTACCACGCATGCGTGATTTGTTATCTTTACAAGCGCGGGTTGGAGACTTGGAGTGGTTGCGTATCACTACATCATTCTTGTTTTTATTAAACAGTATTAAATAGCTACTCTGATATGTCCCACTATACGATCACGGCAAGAAATAAACTCATCTCTTCACCACACAAGGTAAATAACATTTAGGTATATTATTTACACATCACTACATACCTATTTATGTAGATATATCTGTATTTTGTGTTAATTTTTGTACAAACACGTTTTTTTTTGTTTTGTTTTTTTTATTTCGTACCCCTCGTAAAAATTCGTCGCAATTACGGTCAAACCGCAAATACGGACACCCTCTCCCCCCTATTAGTCCGAAATAACGAGGTTCAACTGTATAATGAAGATAGCGAGATACTGCTCCATTGCTGGGTTATTGGCACGACTATGTCAGTCAAGAGTAGAAACACCATAACTCCTCACAGTAAGCATAATAGCCTGCATGGGCTATACATCCATGGTGATGGTAACAATGGTAAGGCCTGGGCTAGAACTAGAGGATAACTAGAACATAGGACAATCCCCATGCTTTAAAACAAGACCAAAATCAGCTTTCAACGATAATTACTAAGTGAGCTATGAGTGGTAAAATGAAAACACACATACACAACAAATCACCCAGTGTAAGAGGTGATGCTGCATGATGCAATTTTTTTCCACTCATATAATGATAAAGAGTTAACTTTTAATGCTATGAAAGTTAATGGTACTAAATATATACAACTATAATGGTACAGACAGCAGGATAAATATGCGTTCATCCAGTGTACTTAATAATGCTAATATGACTTTTGTAATTTACTATATGAAAAGTATATCTGTCATTTGTGCATGTAAATAATATTACAACATCACCAGGCTTATACTTACAGAGGTGGAACTGAAGCGAACTTATGCTACCGACTGTACCAGAATAAGTATTCAATGAGTTAATAATGTATATACAGTAGAGCAACTTGTGTTTGACTCACCTGACACTTGATACCAGCCTGGGCACATTGACATGTGTCTGGGTCACAGTAAACCTTACACTGGCAACCACACATCTCACGGGACATCCTGATATCCTTACACTCTTCCTTCTCCAGACCCTCGATGTGACAGATGCCAGCCTGACGTAGTAGTGCTCTCCGCTGACGTATTGGCAAGGGCTACCGGCAACAAGTTGGTAAAATATAGGTCACAATATTAATTTTGTTAGAATATTGATGGCTATTGCATTTAAAGAGTACAGGAATTTACAACTATCCCAAGAATTGCATTTAAGGAATGTCCCCCAAAATACTCAACCCCATAATTATGGTGCTTACATCCATTGCTTATTGTCTAGTTATATTTGAAATAAAATTATCTCCCTTTTAAGGATATAGGAAATACTAAAATATAATAAACACGGACACCTGTAAAGCATTGAAACATTAAGAATATATTGTAAGGAATCAAACTAAACATTGCTGAATCATGAGAAAAAGGCAAATTCTGATCTTTGTCAATAATCAAACCTAAGGAAAATACTGTACAGTCAAATAATAAACTTATACCTGTTATCATCAGAGGTCAGGACTATCACATTGCTTGTGTTGCAATATGTGCATTTCCTTGCTATTCATCACTCCTGTATGCATATCTTTGAAGAATAACTTTGTCGAGTTTCCACAAGTCATATTCAGGATCCAAAAATGTACAGTAAAAGAATACTCCATCAAAAACCAAATGATTATACTGACCTCTAATACCAAATCAATCCTAGACACTAAATCATCAGTGTAGACAATAAGTTTCCATATATTAGAGTGAACCAAGAAGAGGATGAATATTACAAGAAAACAGCACTGCTTTCATCATCCAAGATTACTATACCATTTCAGAGATGTTTAAAATCTAGTAAGCAAAACTGTACAGTAATTAATGAAACAATTAACCAAGTGATACTTATAATTGTAGAAATGAATTAAATTACCACAAGCTATTCTCAATTGTTTCAACAGCTGTGCCAAAAATATTGTTATGTTAACATGCACATATAGTTTTGGGCCCATGTACTGATGGCAAAATAAGCATTCACAGCCTTTTCCCTTCAAATAATATGAAACTGGTTACAAAATATTCTGACAAGTGGTTTCAGGAACTGCATGAATCCCTGGCCCACCTTGCCATGACAATACTGTATGTGGTGAAGCAATCAAACTGACAACCATCAACCACAGCAGTGAAGATACTATATGCTACTGGGTGTTCAGCAACCATGGCCAAAGGACAATAATAGAGTAGGCCATCAATATTATATTATTATGTTTAGCACTATCCATTTAACACAGGCCCAGCATATCACTTTGTTTTTATGATAATAAATTCACACTGTAACAGAAACCTTGAAAAATATATGGTGGTCTTCAATGAAGTATATACTGAGTGTAAATTGAAGTGAAGGATGCAAGTACAATATAAATTTATTTGTATATTGAGACTTTACAGTAATAAATATACCTGTAGGAAATAGTAAGAGTCGGCATCCAGTTCCGAGTCTGAGAGATCACTGGGTTCCTCACTGTTCTCTTCACTGTCCTCAGAGCTGCTACCCCGACTGCTGCTTTCACCATGCTCCTGAAGTACGAGAAAGTGAAGTTGTCAAGAAAAAAAAAAAATCTCTGAAAATTTATGTAAAGTGAGAAAGAAGTTGTTTGCAAAGATATATATGATGCAAGGGGGGGGGGGATGTGGAAATCTGAGTAAAGTGAGAAAGAAGTGATGTGATGAGGACCAAGGTGGTTTGGTGATAGTGTACAACAAGAGTGGATCAAAAGTATTGGTAACAGATTCCTCCAAAATATTCTAAGCAGCAGTCTACCATAATTTTTGCTAATCTAATCCTGCTTCCCTTTGTACTTTGGAGAAATCAAAGTGCTCTATAGAACCAAAAGTACGGTATACCGTACTTTATGGATTTGGAGATGACATATGACAAAGTTGATAGAGCTAACGTGACTAGAAAATAGTAATGAGATGAGTAAGCTAAAGCTACTAGAAAACCTACCCTTGCTGTGCGCTGCTGCCTGAGCCTCATGAGGTATTCTCTGTGTGCACGCCTCTGTTCCACTGCATGCTCGGCGAGGGAGAACTGGCGGATGTGTGAGTGGCGTCGGGACATGCCCAGGGATGACCCACCCTGGGACGGCACACATGTGAATCCTTGTGACCTCGGGAAGTAAAACACCGTCACACCCTCAAACTGGATACCACGCTTGCACTTAGCAGGCTTGGATTCTGGAAATATCAGTCATACATTAAAATCTACACTCACCATGTTACAATATAAGCTTACATACACTGGTTAAAGGAGCTGATTTATGTTGCGATACTGGAGGAATATATACCAGTTCCTCCGTCCACAAACTACCAAAAGGTCGAGATATTCGCCAGATGAATTAATTCTCCAGGTACAGTTGGCCGCACTCCCGTAAGGGCCACACAGCGTTGTCAACTCTGGTCGAGATAGTAATCCCGAAACCCCAACTCAAAGCACTCATTGGTGGCAGTGAATGGAGCTTACAATTAGTGATTCGGGGTTACCATCTCGGCCAGAGTTGACATCGCTGTGTGACCCTTACGGGAGTGCGGCCAACTTTACATGGGTATTGACAAGAACCCAGTGCTTTCGATATAAAATGCTTCTTGTAGTAAATATAAGCAATTGAAGTCTATTTACCCCTTTAATATTTTGACAGATAGTTAAACTATATTCCGAAGTGAGACTTACTGCAATAAGTTGGTTTATAAAGATTAATAAATCCAAATACATAGTCATCGAAACGGTCATAAATAAGGCTGTATACGATTTTACCTGGTAAATTACTTGCTAATATTACTGAGCAAGTGATTTACTATTTGTGCAATGCCAAGCCAGTACTTAAATATAATGTAACAGATTATTTGTTTCATTACCAGGAATGACAGAGACCTGGTATCACTGCTACCAGAGTGAGTATACAATTCAAACTAAGACAGTGTATGCGTTCTTACTTTACTATATATTTTTTTCAAAATGCCTGTATATATATACATGTGCAGTTACAGATTGTGACTCTAAATCAAATAAATTAAATATAAAATGTGAAATGTACATGTAAGTCGTCGTATGTTTACAGCCGATTTATCTACATTAGGTTCCTTTCATTATTTATGCCTACATATTTTAAGTACAGTATTTAAGTTTCTAAAATAGTATTGAATATTTCTATAGCAAAAAGAAGGTATACAACAACCAATTATTGGTACACCCATAAGAAATACGTCTAATTATTTCATCTGGTTAATCTCACAACCTTTTGGTAGTTTGTAGACGGAGAAATTCCTTCAATCTGTGCCTAGAAACAGATGTCCTAATGTTACTCACAGAGGATTTGTTTTGTGCCAAAGTCTGGAGGAATCAGAAGCCCTCCAACTTGACCATATTAGATGATCTCTTTAAAGCCTTATAATATATAAACTATCTTTATTCTAATGACAAGGACATGCTGAAAACAGTATTTGCTGACTGATAAATCACAAAAATAAAAGTGCCTATACTAAGAGTCTATTTCTGGAATATTTTATATCTATTAACCTAAACTTACCTTCGGGTTCTTCACTGGCTTTTCTCTTGAGGCTACTTCTTCTCTCTAACTGCTCTGCTGAACCATTAAATATTGGTTTTCTGGGCACATTGAACTCTTCATCCACCATATAGTCCCAGTTCTGTTCCAAGGTGTCTCCAGCCACTCTATGTATACATCCGTTCTCACCCCGGCAGGCCTCCCCGTGATGTTCCTCATCACTACAGCAGGAGTCTCCCGCTTCTGAGTCTGTGTCCCCACGTACAGCTTCACTTACACACATGTCCATTCCTGGGGTGTAGCAGTTGGGGTCTGTCTTCATGGTATTCATGGAACTACATCCCTGTACTACAACATTAAACCCATCATCAACACCAACACTACACATCTGCATCAGGCCAATACTATCACTCTCTGTTGTCACATTACTGGTACTAACAGTTGTATCCAGACTGTAACCATCTATACCTTCATTATTAACAATACCAATACTCGTACCAGTACAACTCTCAACAGTATTTCCTAAAGGGTTGATCTTTGGAGTATCTTGGTTGTGGGATTGTAGTACCGGTACTGATAGTCTGTCACAGCCATTTGAATCAGTGTTTGGTAGTGTCTCATTATTATACTTTGAAAGAACCACTATTCCTTCTCCTCTCTCAGCTAATTCTACTTCCTGTGTTTCCAGAGTGTCTGTACACTTCATCTGTGTTTCCAGAGTGTCTGTACACTTCACCTGTGTTTCCAGAGTGTCTGTACACTTCACCTGTGTTTCCAGAGTGTCTGTACACTTCACCTGTGTTTCCAGAGTGTCTGTACACTTCACCTGTGTTTCCAGAGTGTCTGTACACTTCACCTGGGACTGACATGACTCGTCTGACTGACAAAGGTTTTCTGCGTCCTTCACAGTCACTTCGCCACACGTACTCTTATCATTATCTTTAGTATCACATATTTTTTCATGTTCTGTAGAGTCAGTAACATTTTTGTAGTCTTCATGTTTTAATTCTTGTGAAGCACCATCATCATGTTTCTGTTTATCTGAGTTTGTTTTAATTTCACTGTTTACTGCATCAATGGATTCCAGTTTCACTTCCGTATCCGTTCTCTTCTTAAATATTGTAACATTATCATCAAGTGCCTGTTCTGATGAAGGGATACCATTGTCCTCCCCTAATTGACTTGGTTCATGATTTAAATGCATTGTATCTCCTTTATAGGATAAAACTACACCACTATCACTTAAGTTGTCTTCTTGGCTCTTTTTCTTCTCCTCATTAAAAGAATCACAGCCTTGGCTTTTCTTGTCATGGAAGTTGTCGTCAGTGTCACTGTAGTCGTTGAAGGAGGAGAATATCCTGTTTCCCATACCTCCATCATCAGTGTTGTTGACACAAGGATCAAGGACGGCACATAATTGGCTTGGCAATAGTGGTCCTTGGTTGGGTTCCTCCTGTCGCTGGTTCCTCTCCTCTCCGCCTTCACTTACACTACTACTGCTGCTGCTACTACCCACACTTCTGCTCGTCTCCTGCTCAGACATAGTAGACTCCTGTAAACAATAAAATATTTCAGTTAAGGTATGCCAACTTATCATCTGCTTAGACAGTATATAAACCTTTGTAAATAAAAGTTTGATTAAGATATGGCAACCTAACTTGGTGTGGTCTAAGAATGACTGAGTTAGTTACTGTACCTCACACACACACAGTAATGAGATATTTAGTGAAATGTGCACTGAAAGGCTCAATTAAATCAGTGTCCTATATATAAGATTTTATAATTATGTACAACATTCAGTTATTTTATTAATGAACTAGGCCTAAAATGTTTTCCTTCCATAAACATCAGGTTGTTTGACTGAAGGTTTAGTCAGCATTGTTTTGGCCTTTATCTTTGTTGTTGTATGCCTTTTACAACTATAAACTTTTCAATTTATCGTAACATTAAAGTATCGTAACGTTACAGTGAAGTGTGTACAGAAAGTTAACTTAGGTACCGTATTTCAAAATGTTGTTTGGTCGACAATTTTACAAGACAAACAATATATTACACTGGAGACTAAAGTAACATCACACCACTTCATTTCTATTTGTAAACACTTCACTTCAGTTTTACCTGCTGACTTATAGAACAAGACAGATATTTCAAAAAATTGTGTAGTTAGGTTGTTTGTTGACAAACAACTTTACGAACCAAACAATAAAACAATAACATTTATTCTTTTATTCATCTCACTTCATTTCATTATCTAGTTATTGTCACACACTTTACTTTATTCATAGGGATAAGATATAACATTCTTCCCATAATAAACAGTATATATTATTGGTTAACTTTCGCCTTGAATGTAAGAGTGGACAGCAGGAAGAAAAGGAAGATGACCTTGTTATCAAGAAAAACTTAACTATAAATACACACTCCTTTATTATTTCCATTATATATACACCTCAGGTTAGATATTACACCTTTAATGAAACACTTGGGTTACAAGTCAAGGTAAACTAAAGCACTATAACCTTAGAATGAGACGATTAATAAGGAGAGTTAAGTGACGGAACCCGCCTCCCCAACGGCCATGACGACAACTGAACTTACAACCAGTGTTGCCAACATACAGGTCTTTGAATTAATTTTTCACAACTTCAACATCAGAATTTCCCTTTCTACCTAAAAAATTCCCTGTTTACTCTTGAAGATAGTCGTACATTTACTATCTACTTGATATTTCGTCTGGTAGAAATTTCCCCATTTACTCTTGAACAATCTTAATATAATATTCTTCAGTTCTACAACTGATCCTCCTTTCTTTTTCTTTCCTTCTTTCTTGCTGTCACACCTCTCTATCACCTTTTTCTGGCGCTATAGAACCTCGATGTTGCGGCGCCTAATATCCATCAATCAAAAATTAATATAATATTCCCATTGGTACCGCTAATTCCCCACGTCTAGGGAAAATTTCCCATACTTGGTAACATTGCTTAGAATTGTTATTGCGTGTTTGTCAGTGTTACCAATCACACATTAATTAATACCCAACAAAATCAGTAAGCCATAATACGATACAAGTGTTGTCTAAATAATTTAACAAATATGATCACTAACGGGTGGGAAATCACACTGCCGTATTCATGTGTATATATTGTGGGTTTTATTTATCTTTAGTAGACGTCATTCGATACCCTTGCGGGTAATAAGACCAGTTTAATTCTTGACAGTACCACCAGTTATTATTTATGTTGCAGCCCTTATTGCTTGCGGACTCGTATGAAAATCTATACTGGTACAGGCAAGGTACAGGTCTGTGGCCTATTCTCCTACTTTTTGGCTAGTCGCATCTTCAATGTTTCTAGTAATGTATGCTGAGTTAATATATTCTAGTATTCTGAAACTCCAGCAGGAAGACAGTATTTTCCAGGTCCAGGTTGGTGTTGGAGTTGTACTTTTAAGTTATGTCCTCTGGTGGTAGTACTTCTCGTCGGTTGAAACATTGCCTTTCCGCATACTGAATATTCTCTACTGTACTTGATATCAATGTTTTTGAGGATCTTCAAGGTTTGAATAACGTCTGCTCGTAGTCTGCGAATTTTTAGAGTCGGAAGACCGAAGTTGGAGGCTTGCTAGTCGATCAGAGTAGGAAAGATGGGACAGTCCCTGCACCAATTATGTTGCTCTCTGTTGGACCTGCTCCAAAGAATCTTTAAGTCCCTCTTTTGTCCCTCTTCAGAGCTGGGTTCCAGATCAGAGAAGCATACTCCAGATGTGACCTGATTAGGCTTTTGTATAAGTTAAGGAAGTTTTTTTTTTTGTCAAGGCTGTTTTGTCCAACGCTAGAAAAGTATGCTTGATGGCTCCCACAACCCTGTTGGCCTTGTTGGCCTGCTGTGTTGGGAGAATTTCAACTCGTTGTCAATAATAACTCCCAAATACTTTTTCTCTTTGGCCACTTACCAAGGGTACCCGTGTATTGTTATTTGATTACATTATTGAGTAGATTCCCTTCTCAAGCCCTGTCATGTAAATGTGATTGAAAATACATTATAAGTGCATTTCATATGAGATCAAATTTCATCTCCTCTTGTAATAAATTCAACTCTCCTGTGATTGGAAAAAAATACATGCAATTTTATCCTTTAAGAGAAGCACCCTAGAATATAGCCTAATAATTGTATTAGCCGCCACCCCTGGCAACACTGATGTTGTTGATTTACAACCCAACATATCCTACTATAGCCAGTACATAATACAACATAATTATTAGCCATTACAACCTTACTAGACGTTAAAGTAGAGGTAAGTTCATTTAAATTGTTATACGATGAAGTGAGATGGTATCATTGTAACTACATTTAAACTAATTATAAATCCATAATGTGATTCCTGAGTGTCACTTCAATATACAATGTGTTCAAAGGCTGTAGTAGTTGGATGGAATAACTATTTTTCAGAAATCCGATGCACATTATTTTGTAATGTTAAATTATTATGCATACATAAGCCTAGTTAAAGAAAGAAAAGCTTCCAAAATTATCTAATGATAATAAGGTCACAAAAATACAAACATAATTTATAAATGGACGAAGTCAGATTTTGTTAAGCGAACATTACGTGACGTCATTGAGCTATATGAGTAACATTATTAAAGTCGATGCAAATATCTCCAGCTGAAAGCAAATAAATATTAATAGTTAACGTGATGTAGGAAGTTTACAAAAAGAATTAAGTACAGGTTTGTTCACAGATATAAATTAACCACGTGAGAGCAAGTTCATATAATAATAATAATAATAATGTACTGTACACCATAATTATGTTGTCAATGTGTTGGAGTCATTAATCTCCTTGACAGTCTTCGTAATATAATTTCTGAATTTTAAGTATGTTGAACCAATCATATAATTATAATATGTAAGGGGTGCATATTTTTGTATCACACGCACACACACATCAATAAACCATGGATTTGCTACTACTACTACTACAACTACTACTACTACTATAATTACTACAGACACGTCATACCTGAATTAACAAACATATTATCCGTTGGGGCTGGATCGAGTGTTGTACTGTATAATCTTTGCCAGTATATAGGCTTGTTCACTTCACCATTTTATTATATTTCTTATTTCTCTCTCTATATATATTATATTGTTTAATGTCTCAACATCAGGACTGTGCGTACGCTGCCACTAATTAACAATTAACCTGTTGTGAGGATCAGTAGAGATTATATTATTTTTTAAGGTTTGGGTTTCTAAATTATTGGTGCTTAGGAAGGCTATACTTTTGTGGGTAAATTGGAGCGCCTTGATTCCTACAAAGTATATGTCATAAAACAGGACCAGCAGATCACTATTGAAAATAATGGTATTCTGCTGGAATGGTTTATATGAAGGAATGATACAGATGCTCCAAATATACGCCCTAAATCACTGTAACCTACTTCCTTTTCCCTTTATTAATAATTAAGACGTCACACATGCTTTATCATCACCATCAGCATTAACTACACATGTTCTTAAAGGCAGGATAATTATTATTCTATGTACAGTATATGTAATAATTATATATGATAAATTGCGAGTATAATATTATGTTTTGCTTTCTATTTTTTTACAGTATATGAATTAATTATATAAAAAAAATATTTGCCTGTAATAATTAATATGCTTGCAGAATATTCATTACGTACACTCTTAATTGCATGGATATAAGTTTTAGAATCCACAGTATAACTAATAATTCCTATAATCTGTCGTCACTCACAAAGCACTCGAGGGTATATAATAATGTGTGCATGCCTGTTTGGATTTTGTTTGCATAATTTCCATCATATATGGCCATATTTTGCTTCTACGTTTTCTCATAATTTCGTATATTATCACCTCCAATTTCCAATATGTTTATCATTTGTTCATTTATTCCAGAACTCGAAAAAATAAAGAAAAAAAACTACACAAGCGAATTTGTTTACATTACAATTCCTTCCTTGCACCCTCTCATATTATGCTTCTATGTCTTTTCATATTATCGTATGTTATCACCTCAGTAGGCTTCCAATACACTTATCTTTTGTTCATTTGTCCCAGAACTCAACAATATAGAGAGCAAAACACCATACGAAGGAGTACAGTATTAACAAACGACTGAATCTTTGCTTGCCATTCTTTCACTCACTCAATCTTTTCAACGTCTTCTCGTATAATATTATATTCTCGTATTAAATCACTCCAAGTTTCCAAAGCTTGTCTATTGTTCATTTGTCCCAGAATCCAACAATATATAGAGACAGCAAAACAAGATATAAATGAAGTGATATAGTACTGTTAAACACACGAGTAAATCTTTGCTTGCCTTGTCTCCCACTCACTCGGCCTCTTACTAAAGTTAAAAGGAAGGCTGGTGGGTGGCCTAGTGGTAGTGGTGGTGGTGTTGGTGGTGGTGGTGGTAGTAGTTGATAGTGGCGATGACGCAAGCGCACCCACTGTCTTCATCTGTGTGTGTGTGTGTGTGTGTGTAGTGATGATGATAGCGTATACGTGTGTGGGTGTGGATGTGATAATGATAGTGATAGTGTGTGCGTGTGTGTGTAGAGAGATATACTATGATAATAGCGTTTGTGTGTGTGTGTAATGATGATAATGGTGGTGATGGTGATAGTGATAGTGGTGGTGGTGATGACGAAAGAAATCGTAGTGATGAAGGAAGGTGATAGTGATGATGGTATGATAGTGGTAGTAGTGCGAGGAACAAGAAGTATTCTGGTACTGATGACACACACACACACACACACACACACCCTTTCCTCCATTCCTCCCACCTCCCCCCTCCATTACTCCCTCCTTCCCTGCCCTTCCCCTCTCTCCCCTCCCATTTCCGTTCTCTCTTCTTCTTCTTCTATTATTATTATTATTATTATTATTATTCAAGAGTTTTCAAATGCGTGTGTGTGTAGTGTATCGTGTGTGTGTGTAGTGAGGGGGTGCGGGAATAGGGGGATTGACAGGCTTGGGTGGGGGGGGGGGGGTAGAAAGCCTGTCCCCTATATTCCCGCACCCCTCTAACCCCCCCTAAGCCTGTCCCCCTACTCCCGCACCCCCCAAACCCCCTCCCCCCATAGGTATGACGTCAGAGATAAGGGTATAATTTTTATTTTTATTTTGAGAGAGAGAAAAAAAAGAGAGGCAAAAATTATAATGATAAAGATAGAATGGAATGATGCGTTCAATAATAATAATAATAATAATAATAATAATAATAATAATAATAATAATAATAATAATAATAATAAAAATAATAATAATAAATATAATAATAATAATAATAAATATAATAATAATAATAATAATAATAATAAATATAATAATAATAATAATAATAATAATAATAATAATAATAATAATAAAAATAATAATAATAATAATAATAATAGACTGTGTGAGAAAAGCAAGGTAGAGTGAGTGTGAGTGTGTGAGTGAATGATGCAAAGAAAGATAATGTGAGTGAGTGAGAGTGAGTGAGAGTGAGAGTGAGTGAGTGAGAGTGACGAGTGATGCTGGGAAAGGAACATATTGATCTGACCTGGTGATAGAGTTTGTGTGTGTGTGTGTGTGTGTCTGTGTGTGTATGTGTGTGTGTTAATGTTTTTTTTGTGTGTGTAATGCTTCTGTGTGTGTGTGTGTGTATTCCCCCCCCTTTCAATCTCTCTCTCTCTCTCCTTATACGGTATTTAAACAGCCTTATGAGGACCAGTGGCTCTGTCACTGTTTAAAGAGAGAGAGAGAGAGAGAGAGAGAGAGAGAGAGAGAGAGAGAGAGAGAGAGAATTGTACAAGGCATAATAAATATTTGTTGATCGATAAAGGTAGGAGGGAGAGAGAAAGGAAGGAAGGAGAAGGGAGGGAGAGAAGTAAGGAAGGAGGAGGGAGGGAGGGAGAGAAGTAAGGCAGGAGGGGGGAAGTGGGGGTAAGGAGGGAGGAGGGAGGGAGGGAGGGAAGTAAGGAAGGAGGGGGGAGGGAGGGAGGGAAGTAAGGAAGGAGGGGGAGGGAGTGAGGGAAGTAAGGAAGTAGGAGGGAGGGATAGAACTAGGGAGGGAGGGAAGTAAGGAAGGAAGGAGGGAGGGTAGTAAAGGAGAGAACAAAGGTAGGAGGGAGAGAGGAAGGGAGGAAGGAGAGGAGGGAACAAAGGAGGGAGGGAGGAGAGAAGTAGAGAACAAATTAAGGAGGAAGGAGTAAGAGGGAAGGAGTAAGAGAGGGAGTTAAGAGTATAGAGAGGGAGAGAAGGAAGGAGGGAAGGAGAGAAAGTAGGAAAGGAGTAGAGAAGGAAAGGAAGAAAAAGGAGAAGTAGATAAAACTAAATATGTTTATGTATATGTATGTATGTATATGTATGTATCGGCTGTTTGTATGTATGTATGTATGTAAGTATATGTGTGTACGTATGTATGTACTGTACAGGCTATGTATGTATGTACTTGTGTATATAGAGAATGGGGGAGGGGGAGGGGGAGGTGGGGGTAAAAAATAGTGGGGAAGGAAGGGGATTGTGGGGGGGAGGGGAAGGGGAGTTGGGGGAGGGGGAGGGGGGAGGAAAGGTGGTGGGTGGAAGAAATGGTGGGGAAGGAAGGGGGTTGTGGGGGGGAGGGGAAGGGGAGTTGGGGGAGGGGGAGGGGGGAGGAAAGGTGGTGGGTGGAAGAAATGGTGGGGAAGGAAGGGGGTTGTGGGGGGGAGGGGAAGGGGAGTTGGTGGTGGGGGAGGGGGGAGGAAAGGTGGGGTGGGGTAAAAAATAGTGGGGAAGGAAGGGGGTTGTGGGGGGGAGGGGAAGAAATTTGTGGCTACTCCTCATGATTGCGTGGTAATCAATACTTGTTCCTTCTCTTCCTTTTCTTTCCTTCCCTTCCCTTCATTTTCTTCCCCTATCTCTCTTCCTTTTCTTTCCTTCCTCTTCCCTTCCTTCTTTTACTCTCCTTTCCTACCCTTCCTTCCTTCTCTTACTCTCCTTTCCTTCCCTTGCTTCTCTTACTCTCCTTTCTTTCCCTTCCCTTCATTCTTTTACTCTCCTTTCCTTCCCTTCCCTTCATTTTCTTCCCCTATCTCTCTTCCTTTTCTTTCCTTCCCCTTCCCTTCCTTCTCTTACTCTCCTTTCCTTCCCTTCCTTCATTTTCTTCCCCTATCTCTCTTCCTTTTCTTTCCTTCCCGTTCCCTTCCTTCCTTCTCTTCCCTTCCTTCCTTCTCTTCCTCTATCTCTCTTTCTTTTCCATCCTTCCCCAGGTTCCCCTTCCCTTCCTTCTCTTACTCTCCTTTCCTTTCCTTCCTTTCCCTTCCCTTCCTTCCTTCTCGTCCCCTACCTCTCTTCCTTTTCCTTCCTTATTCTCCTTTCTTTCCTTCCTCCCCTTCACCCCCACCAGCCGTACGTTATACTTATACTCTTGTTTACTCTCACCATTATTAGGCTCAGTCTCAGTCTCAGTCTCAAGCAGCTACATTTTTACTTTCTTTGTTTTCGGGCAAATTTTCTAGCATCATGATATTTGTATAAAGCTATAAATCATAAAGTTTTCTGAACATTGGCTGAAATGTTTAAATTTGATTATAATAATGGTGTCACTAATTATTGCCATACACTGTAAACAATACATTATATTGGTTACTGGTAGTGGTAAATACAACAATACAATGATATTAGTGATAATAGGATGGACGTGTATATATAATAATGTAATATAAAGGCCATTAGTGCTAATCTTCAAACAGTAAACACTACGAACTTATAAACAACTCTAATTATTTGATAACATTAAAACATCATCCACCATATCTACACATTGAACATATTTGATATCGGATAAAATAATTTTCATAATAACAACTTTACCTGAGTACCAACAATCCTATTAATCAGTGACTATAATAGTAGTTGATTTATTGTTAGATACAAATTTTGGATTGCGAGTTTATATTAAATAACATCCATATATACATACATACATACATACACACTCTCCCCATACATGCTGTACATCTATGCATACACACCTGCCACATACATATTAACGTTAATAATTATACAGCGAACGTCTTATTGTTCGAATAATGTCAGAGTGTTAATGTAAAAAATTTACTCAACATCCATAAATAATTTCCTTCAAAGAGCCACAGTATTATAGCTCACGTATAAGAGTTGATCAGTGGACTTACTCACAAGTCTCGAGTAAATAGAAACAGTTTCAGACCACATGTTTCCGTCTACATTGCT
>JAWZYT010000269.1:267500-272500 GCA_034508575.1 Petrolisthes manimaculis
AACAGGCTTGAAAATCGATCGTTCACTCTGGCAGAATATCCCTCATTTGAACACGTTCATGCAGTTGTCTCGTATTTATTTGAAAACGTTCACTTATGTATCCTTCATTTAGAAACGTTCATTGGCGTGTGTGTGTGTATGTGTTTCGTGTGTGTGTGTGTGTGTGTGTACAGTACATTACATTGATGGATATTGAGGTGTTCACTGACTCCTGTGTGTGTGTGTGTATGTATGGTGGTGTACTGATGCATGTGTGTGTGTGGGAACGAGACAACATATAACTGCACGTGGATCCTGGTTCGGTTCATTCATTCAGTCAGTCAGTTAACCTGCGACGTGAGAAGTATGGGGCGTTAATTAAAAGGTATCTATAAGGTTTACACAGTTGTCCCTCAGAAACGATCACTATATTGTCTTGTCGTTCAATTACCGTGCCTATAAAACGTTTACTCCATTGTCCTGAGTCAGAAACGTTCACTGATAAGTTCTGAAAATGTTCACAAAATTGCCGTGTGTTACAAACGTTTACTAAATTGTCCTTAAAACGTTCATTAAATTGTCACAAAAAACGTTCTCAAAATTGTCTTGTGTTAGAAACGTTCACACAATTGTCCTTAAAATGTTCATTAACTTGTCTTTAAAACGTTCGCTAAATTTTCATTAAAATGTTCATTAAATTTTCCTTCAAACGTTCACTAAATTGTCTTTTAAACGTTCACAGATTAGTCCTTTAAACGTTCACAGATTAGTCCTTAAAACGTTCATTAAGTTGTCCTTAAACGCTCACTCAAATAGTTCACTAAATGAGAAAGTAAAAGTGAGTGTGTGTAAGTGAGTGTGTGTAAGTGAGTGTGTGTAAGTAAGTGAGTGTGGGTAAGTAAGTGAGTGTGGGTAAGTAAGTGAGTGTGGGTAAGTAAGTGAGTGTGGGTAAGTAAGTGAGTGTGTGTAAGTGAGTGTGTGTAAGTGAGTGAGTATTGAGGAACATACAATTAGGATGAGTTAGCCCTGTTCCTAAATCTAGTGGGAGTGAATGTTGTTTAAATAGCAAGCAAGAAAGACTGAGTGAGTGAGTGAGTGAGTGAGTGAGTGAGTGAGAGTCTTACATAGCTGTGGTGGATGATCTTATAAACTACTTGCGAGTGAGTGTGTGTGTGAGAAAGTGAGTGAGGGAATGAGTGTGTGAGAGAGCGAGTAGGTGAATGTGTGAGTGAGTCTCTATCAATAACCATCCAACTAAGCAGTCAGTCGGTCGGCCGAAATAAATTAGGATTGAAGACAAATCCACGAATCGGAACAAGTTGAAATAACTAAAAGTTGAATAATTCTGCGACAAATAAAAATAAAAATATAGCTGGTGTATACAGTATATAAAATGTATAATCATATTATGTATAAGTTATGCTTGAGTAAACGTTAAATAAAAACGTTTATATGTACAAATGTCTGTGTTTGTATGGAGAGAGAAAGAAGGAAGGGGTGGGTGCATGTGCTTACTGTCGTTCTACGTGTGTGTGTGTGTGTGTAACAAATGCTTGTGGTAAGTTGAGCTGCAGGAGTTATAATAGCGTGAATCTGGGAAAAAATGTCCTAATAAGTCGAGGAATGTCCAAATATGTGGGAAAATTACTAAATATGTCGAGAAATGTCCTACTACGTCGGGAAATATCCTAAAAAGTTGAAAAATAAGTAGGGAGAAATGCCTAACAAGTCGGAAAAATGTCCTATTATGTTGAGAAATGTCCTAATAAGTCGGTAAATGTCCTCATAAGTCGGGTAGTGTAGATTGGTGGTTGTAGAGTCGGTCCCAATTCCAAGTCGGGCCTAACAGAAGTCTGGAAAAGTTCAAAATGGGAGCCAAACTTAGAGTCGGTCCATGCAGGTGTTAATACATTAAATAGAGTCGGGGCGGTGTCGGTCCTGCAGATTCAAAGTCAGGCTTCCTGTTTTATGGTTGAGCCATCATGTAGAAGTCGGGATATGTTCAAAATCGGGGGACAAAGTTCGTAAAGTCAGTCTTTATATAATACTAACACAAAAGAGTCGGGACAAAGTCGGGCCACATTCAAAGTCGGGCGAGGTCCGGGTGTGTGTGTGTGTGTGTGTGTGTATTATAAGCAGAGTTTACGTGGGTAGGATTAGGTAAGTTGGTAAGTAGAGTTTTGGTAGGTATAGGCAGGTAGAGTTTGGTTGCAGTGTCACTCCCAACACACATACACACACACACACACACACACACACACACATAAACTTAACCAGCGAGATTGCTAGCTAGGCAGAACAGGTATAGGTTGGTAGGTAGATAAGTAGGTAGGTCATCTCTGGTCAAACACACACACACACACACACACAGAACCAATGTCAGAACAGAGACTAAGTCGATGGTGATATGATCGAGTGAAAGTCTTCTATGTTCACTACTACTATTAATCCAGGAGAAAGTCGTTCGTTCCTTGTTGTGTGTTTATGTGTGTGTGTGTGTGTGTGTTGTGTGTGTGTTTTGGGTGAGGAGGAGGAATAAGAGGAAGGAAGGAGCTAGTGAAAATCTTGTATGTTTCACTACTATATAGCCCAGGAGAAAGTCGTTCGTTCCTTGTTGTTTGTTTAGGTGTGTGTGTTGCGTTTTTGGGCGAGAAGAAGGAATGGAAGGAACTAGTGAGAGTTTTATGTTTGACTACTAACCCAGTAGAAAGTCGTTCGTTCGTTGTTGTTTGTTTATGTTTGTGTTGTGTGTGTGTTGGAGTAGGATAAGGAGGAATAGGAAGGAAGGAATAGAGGAGGTCATGTGGAGCCCTTTTGTAATAGTAGTAGTAGTGGTGTTGGTGAGTCACGAAACATCAGTTGTTGGGCGGGCATGAAGAAGGGTATAGTCCAGGGATATTTATTTAAGGTGTGAGTGTGGAGACAAGTGTGATGGTTTGGGTAAGAGGGAGCAGAGAACGGTTGGTGTGTCCGGTACGACGGCGGGCACAGGAGTGAGTGTGTGTGTGGTGGTGAGACCTACCCAGACCCACACTACTAATAGTTACACTCACTCAGTCATACCAGTTTAGCTCTGAATCAAGGGGCCGGGAGTCTCATTGTACCGGGCGCCTGTCACTACTACTGGGGACAGATTAGAACATATATTAATATTTTTATTGTATTAGATAATCACAGTCAATTCTAATTTCCCGGAAAGTATGCACAAATATTCTTAAATTGGCACTGTATGTTGTATCAGATTCGCTACACTGGCAACGATAAACACACACAGATCGCACCACCACTAACACTAGTACCCTAACCATCAGACACACCCACCATACCAGATGCACCCTTATGTACGAAACACATAAGGTTGGATTTGTGTGTGCGTGCGTGTGTGTGAGTGCGCCGGCGTCTGTGTAGCTACGAGTGCCAAACACCACCACTTTGCTAGGCGGAGCAGAGGGCCAAGCGAGTGCCACGGCTCCCTCTATGCATGCACCAAACCCTTATACTAGCCCAACGTAAGAGTCAAGTTGGACCTTCCCCGTGTAGGTGTGGTTTGCGTCCCTGCTTCTCTATTGATTACACGTTGCCTTGGTAACATTGATCCCGCCGTCCGCTGATTCCATCTTCTCAATCGGCGCATAAGAACTGTGCAACAAACTTATTGATCAGCGGGGATTCAACTGCCACACGCTAACATTAACCCCCGTCAACTTACTGCCTTCACTCAACCTCATCAACCTCAACCTCAACCTCATCCTTTTCTACCTTCTCTACCTCCTTCTCTTCTTCCTTCCTTCCTTCCTTTCCCCCCTCCACACACCTCCTCCTCCTCCTCCTCTTTCTCCTCCTCAATTCGCAGCCTATTATCTCTACACAGGAGACCTAACCTAGACTAGACTAGACTACACACACACACACACACACACACACACATACATACACACACATACATACACACACACACATACACACACACATACACACACACCGCCTCCACCCTCTCACTTTTTGGCCGCCCTAGCTAGGATTATACCTCACTCACTTCACTCACATTCTTGATCTCATTTCACTCTCTCCTTTACTACTTCACTCTCACTCACTCTCTTTACCTCCCTCCTACACTCTCACTCACTCTCTTTACCTCCCTCCTACACTCTCTCTATCTTTACCTCCATCTTACTTTCTTACTCTCTTTACCTCAATCCTACACTCTCACTCACAATCTACCTACAGTTTCACTCTCTTTACCTCTATCCTACACTCTCACTCACTCTGTCTCTCTCCTACACTCACTCACTCTCTTTACCTCCCTCCTACACTCAACTCTCTTTCTTTATCTCCATCACACTCTCCTCTCTCATCTCATCACTCTTTATCTCTCGCTCTTCACCCCACTCATTCCCTCTCCTTCACTCTCCCTCAATCACTCGTTCCCTCCCTCCCTCCACTCACTCTTTATCTCATTGCACACTACCTCCTTCACTCACTCTATTTACATCACCACACTCACTATCTCTTCATACATTCTCACTATCTTTATCTCACCACACTCACTTTATCTCTTCTATACAGTTATATATCACTCAACACACACACACACGCAAACACAACATGCTCACTTTCACTCTAACTTATCTAAACACACACACACACACACACACACACACACATGCTATGCTCACTCACATGCAGAGTCACGCTCACGTTCATTCATAATGCTGAAATGTTCATACCATATTCTCATACACACACACATTACCTACACACGGTCGCACACGCGCACATTTTATCTAGCGCAGTTACACACACACACACACACACACACACACACACTAAGAAGTACAATTATTCAACACACACACATACTAAGTACAGTTACTCAACACACACATACCCATATACACACAAACTAAAACGTTCATAATATAATGTCCTACCTTACATTATAATATATACAATTAAACTGAGAATGATGTCTTTTGGTGGAATTGGAGTACTAGTGATTCCTCCAAACCGTGCCACCAAAC
>JAWZYT010000269.1:277500-290000 GCA_034508575.1 Petrolisthes manimaculis
GGGTGAGGAGGGGGATAGGTTCACATTAGTCACTTATAACACACACACACACACACACACACACAGATGCACTACTTATGTTGGGTGATATGGTTGTAGAGAGACATACAAATATAAAATAATGTATTTGATTTATTTATTGGTCGAACAATAATACACATATATACAATACATTATATGGCGTGTTCTTTAAGGAGCCTTCTTCTTTGCTATGCTTTCCCTCACCCTTGTAGGTTAATTAGAATAGCAAAATCAAGATGCCTCCAATGGATCCTAAATAGAGATAATAATAATAATAATAATAATAATAATAATAATAATAATAATAATAATAATAATAATAATAATAATAATAATAATAATAATAATAATATAGTTGTCATCTTCATCATCATCACCATCATCTATATATTAAAGTGTGTTGATCAGCAGCAAACTTTCTATATAACATGATGACAGGTGAAAGAAGTACCTTATCTTTATACTTCAACATTGCTTTATCCACCACACTGGGACAATCCAACACCAGTTTACCCGTTCCAAACATTCCCAGTCTTAGTTGTAAACACGTGCGGTAGTGGTGAAGGACAGACACGTGCTTCGGGGAGGCTGTATTCTTGACGTGTTGACTCAGGAAGTGATGGACCATGTGGTGTCCCGTTGAAAGTATGTACTCCGGGATCACAACTATCTTGGAACGATACTTGGGCGGCCAAAGACGTACCTCGCGTCGTGTTAGTTGGAATATTGACAAGTTGGTATCCCTCCAACTCGTGGTCTTTTTCTTGTCTTCAAAGTTTGTGTTCTCATTTAAGTTTGTGTTACTCCCGGTTTGTGTATTGGCAAAATCTGTGTTTTTGCCAAAGTTTCTGCTGTTGTCAGAGTTTTGACTCTTTGCAGACTTATTGCTCATGTCAAACTTTGTGCTGTTTTGAAACTCGTAGCAATAGAATACATTTGAAATGATGACAGCATCTCCCTGTGAGCCGTGTTTATACCTGAGTACCTCATTGTAGAGTTGAGCCAAACCCGTGACTGATCTCCGTGGAACTATAAACTCATCCAGATCAACAAGAGCAACGTGGTGGTGTAACCCAGAGGATCGGTAAACACAGTCATTGAGAGCTGTTAGTGAACCCAAGTCCCACAGTTCATCCCAGTCAATGGTTGGTACATTCCACGGTAGAATGTAAACAAACACACCAACATCAACAAGCTTAAATAGGAAGTCCCTTATTGTTGCATCAATTGCCAGGTCGTAGAAGTAGAAATGTTTGACGCTGAGAACACTACTGTAATAAGAGATGAACTGAGTTAAACCTTTAAGGTCAGAATATGGTCCAAAGAGAGATCGAACACACACGGCACTACTATTGTATTGGCCACCATCGGATTCATTGTTATTTAGTGTATGTTGTGTTTTGAGATATATTAATTTGTGCATATTAGGAGGTGTTGTAGTAGAATTATATACATTGGAAACAAGTGATACTGCGTACGGAATGAGGCTCGTTGTCTCTGTTACGTCTGAGGAAGAATTTGAGGCCGACGGCTTGGGATAACAGAGGAAGAATGTCCCAACGAACACCTTCAACGCTTCCTCGTACACAAAGGTCCTGAGCAACCCCTCCATGTAGCCCCGTCCCTCGAACCACAAGAAACACGACGAGTTGAGAGTCCCTTCCTTCACCACCCCAGTGAACCCACCCGCTGGTGTGTGTTCCATCTGGTCGTTGTTATATCTTAGTAAACCCAAGACCCTCGCCACAGGTCCCACTGGCTCAAGACCTTCCCTAGAGTCCCAGAAGGCGCTGTAAGTGTAGATATTATCACTAATTCTTGTCCACATTGGTGTTGGTTCATTATGACTCCCGCGTGCATTGGTAAACTTCAACTGGTGTTTTTCTGTACCGACCGAGAATGATGCGTTTACAGCGAGTCTGTACTTGAGAGGAACATTGTATTCTTGTCCCACTGGAGTTGTTGTGGTGTTATGCGGTGATGGTTTAGGTGGATGTTGAATGGGATCAAATGGTATAGGTGGATATTGAATGTAATCAGATTTTACAGGTGAATGATGAATGTTGTTAGATGAGACAGGTAAATACTGACTATACTGAGGTGTCATACGCGACCCTTTACCGGAGTCAGAGGTCATCACATGAACACTATCCAGTTGTGGTTGTTGTTGTTGTTGTTGTTGTAGTTGTTGTTGTTGTGGTTGTGGTTGTGGTTGTTGTGGTTGTGGTTGTGGTTGTTGTGGTTGTTGTTGTTGTAGTTGTAGTTGTTGTTGTAGTTGTTGTTGTTGTTGTTGTTGTACATTGGGGAGCTCTGTGTATGATTGGTCCTGTTTGTGTTCATTCCAATCCACTGACACTGAGTTGTGTTGTGTTTCTCCCCACCACGACACTTGTAACATCACCACACACAACCATAACGCCAGGAACACGTAGCGTTTGCATTCCCTTCGTCGCCTAGGGATCATACTCACATACACAGAGATCTATCTACCTTAGAATTCTGTAAGTCACGTCACAACATAAGTAGCCTAGAACATAATAACACCATGCACAACACACAACCATAACACGAGTAACACATATCACTTGTATTTCCGTTGTCATATTGCATTCCCGTTGTCATCTAGGGGTTGTATTGAGTGAGATACATAGAAATACAGATCATATATATATATTTATGGCTTATATTTTGTAACTCACGACGCATGTAGCTCTGACCATTAATCTTACAGCACCATCATCTTCACTATACACTCAACCTTAACCCGAATAGCACATATAGCTTACATTTCCTTCCCCGTCTAGAGGTCATGCTGAATCAAGATATATAGAAATACAGATCGTATAATTATGGCTCATATCCTGTAAGACACGACACAAGTTTACAGCAAGTATGAGTTTCGTGTAAAGTCATTATATAATCATTTCATATCTATTGCATACCGTATATTACATTGTATACTGACTGACTCACATACTACGGGTTATACAGACCTCATACACTATACTGTACAAACGGAGTGGTATATATTTTCTTAATTATTCAAGTATACAATTTCAAACTAAAGTGATATGGGTTACAAAGGTGATGTGGGTTACAAAGATGAAGGAAGGCTGTCAGTCAACTCCAAAAAATATATTTATCATCTGTATGTTTGTTTGTTTAGAAAGATATTAAAGTACTAATATTAATTTGGAAAGGTTCCGGATTGAGTGGTCAAACTCGTGTTGATTTCGAGAGGTGCAGGCAGGATCTGGTGGTAAGACTCAGCTTTATTTACTCGTAGTAGGACAGTGGCTGTAGTGTGTAGTCCATTGGATTGACTAGGAATGGTCTGACCGTCTGAGTCGAGTCGTTGGAGGGTTATATATATATAGACTTGTACTACTGTTGTTGTTGTTGGCCGAGTATATTCTTATGGTGTGAAGATATACAGGACACACGTGACGACCAGATGAAGACTGATGAGTGTGTATGTGTCTGACACGTCTGCTTACCATACACCTGCAAAGTTGATGGAAATGTATGAATTAAACACCTGTCCATGGAAATAGGAGAGAGAGAGAGAGAGAGAGAGAGAGAGAGAGAGAGAGAGAGTGAGAGTCAAATGATCAGACAAGAGAGGGTCACACGATCACACACACACACATCTCTGCAGCAAAAAATACCATATGTTATATAGTTCCAAAGTTATATATTAGTCTATTAATCTGTTAAAAACTTTATGACTACCCTCAATACTTATCGATAATTTTTTGTTGGTAACTTGGAGGGTAAGTGATGATTAGGCTACTCCATAAACTATGCCAGGAAACAGATGACCTAAATATTACTTATGAGGAATCTGTGTCGTGGCATATATAGTTTGTTGAGGAAACACCAGCCTTACATATCCTACACACACATGATTATATTTTATCCTCCACACACACACACGATTACATCTCCACACACACACACACACACACACACACACACGATTCCATCTCCACACACACACACACACACACGATTCCATCTCCACACACACACACACACACATACACATATGATTATATCCTCCACACACAAACACACACGATTATATCCTCCACACACACACACGTGATTATATCCTCCACACACACACACACACACACACACACACACACACACACACACACACACACAAGATTACATCCTCTACACACACACGATTATATTCATTATATTCTCCACACACACACACACAGACACACACACGTTCTTTTTCCTACTCACACACACTACACACTGATGACTGCAGTACCCTGGATGTTCAAACTAATTACTATTATTACTATTATTTTACTATCAATTTGATTTACTCTTAATTTACTCTTATTACTATTACTATTATTTCTATTACAATTATAAATTGTAAGTTCTTTCTGGTCAAACACATTCGTTTTCTTTTTTCACTTTACGCTCATCACTACTATTACCATAATCACCACAATTGCCACTACTTATTTTCACCACTACCACTATCACCACCACCAACACTATTACCTTCACCACCAACAACAACATCACTACTACCACTATACCTCCTCCTCCTTCTGTTCCTTCTCCGGTTCTCAGACTGTCAGCCATCCATGTGTAGGTACTGATCCTCCCTCCCTCCCTCCCTCCTTCCAATGTAACGGTACCTTGATCCTACACGCTGCTCTGCTGCTAACGGTACACGAGTCGCTGACCCTTATATACACACACACACACACAGCAGGCTTGTTAGAAAATGGGGAGCTGAGTGGGAGAATGAAGGCATAACTGGATTTCTACAGGGAATACTCTCTTGCTAATAAATTGTATGTACAAACTCTGTCCAGCTCCCAAATCTCTCATACACATACAATACACGCATCGTGTTAGATTGCCCATCAGTTGTGGTCACTGAATTTTCATGGGACCCTTAGGTTCAGTTGCCTGTCTTTTGATTGACGCCAAGGAGCAATAAAAAAGAAAAGAAAAATATAATAAAAGACAAAAACACTTCAGACCGACCCCCAGGCCAGCTGTATTGTGATGTGATGATACTTGTAGCTTTGGTTTGGTTTGGTTATTGGGGCTTGTGGGGAGATTAGATAATTAGAAGGGTACTGATTCCTCCTATCTCTGCTAGAAAACAGACACCCTCAGAGGTACTAATAGGGGATCTGTTTCTTGGCCTTGTTTGGAGGAATCGCAAATCTTTCAATTCACCAACATAAGATTCTCCCCTGTCGACTTTGTAATGGTCAATTAAGGCGATAGAGATAATAGTGTGTGTGTGTGTAGTGTGTGTGCATGTGGAGAAGTAAGTGTGTGTATGTGACTATGTGTTGTGATACAGTCAGTAGCTTAGACCCAAATAGCCTCTTAAGTATTAATTAACAGTGCTGCTGCTGTATGATTTCCTCTGTATTCCTCTGTATATAAATATGTGTTACTAATTTATAAACCAGACTGACAGAAACACTTGCTATGTTAATGTATGAGCTGATGACGGGGAACGAAGGAAAGTTGCCTTGTGTATGTGTGTGTGTGTGTGTGTGTGTGTAGTATATCGTATGTAGTGTGTGTGTGTGTGTGTGTTAAGTTCTTATTTACCTTTAGTACAAGCACCAATACTCTTGGGAACGTTCCCTGATATAATAATCTTCTTAAGTTACCCACTTTTTTTATCAGGCCAAGCTTGATTTTCTTTGAATGCAGGACAACGTTTTCGACCAACACACCTTCAGAATAATATAGTTAGTTGATCTTTATTGCAAAAATACACACCGTTTTGTTGTTGACATATAAAATAGAACCAAATAGTAAATCTAATACAAATGATTCCTCCATACTATTCCAAAGTAACAGAAAACCATTACTTTGGTTGTTTGGGTCGAGTTTCCTGGCACACTTTGGAGGAATCAGTCACAACATTACAAAGTACACTCTCCCCATAAGAAGATAATACACTTTAGTACAATTGTGGACATATAAAACAGACACACCTCAAACGAGTATAGGGTAGGATGAGATGTGTGTGTGTGTGTGTATATGTAGTAGGCCTACTGTATATATAGGGTAGGATGAGATGTGTGTGTATATAGTATAGGTTAAAATGAGACGTTGTGTATAGATGTAACCCGTCCTATACTATGCTTGATAAGTGAAGTGTGTCTTTCATGTGTCCGCTACTGTACAAATGAGCGTCTACAGCATCCCTATGGCAACACACACACACACACACACACACACACACACACACAACATCACCATATTTAAAGTGACCTGACCTTCAGTAGTGGGAATGTTTCTCTTCACAAATGTCCATCCTAAATCTATTATAGTTATTTATAATGATAAAATAATAGCAATGTCTATTTTTATTTTCATATAATTATTTGTATCTCTCTCTCTCTCTCTCTCTCTCTCTCTCTCTCGTGATTATCCTTTATATAATTCTTCAACTTTATTTTGGTCAGTGATCATTATTATCATTATTATTATTATTGCTACTATGATTGTCATTTTGTTATTATCATCATTATTATTATTATTATTATTATTATTATTATTATTATTATTATTATTATTATTATTATTATTATTATTATTATTATTATTATTATTATTATTATTATTATTATTATTATTATTATTATTATTATTATTATTATTATTATTATTATTATTATTATTATTATTCTGTAATAATTAATTAGTGAGGCGACAGTAGTTTTGTTTTGGAGTGTCCAGTTGTAAGGAGAATAGTGAGTACAATAATGGTTGTATTATCAGTCATTGAATGTGATGGCTGGATGGCGGGGTATATTTAGAAGATTTCCCCTGAGAGAGAGAGAGAGAGAGAGAGAGAGAGAGAGAGTTGGTTGGTTGGTTGGTTGTTTGGTTTGTGTGTGAGAGAGTTAGTAGAGAGACAGACAGACAGACAAGAGAACAAAATAATAATAATAAACATAATATTAATAATAATAATAATAAAAGGCCTAAAATTTTGCGTTGGTTGGTTTTGGCGGGAACACACACACACACACACACACACACAGACACACACACACACACACACACACAGACACGGTAGTTGTTGGTAGCTTGGATCAATACACTCCCCCAGGCACCAACACTACCAACACCAAGTCTGTCATAACACAGGGAGTATATGGTCTGACTCTTATTACTGTACCCGTATCATGAGAGACTTGGTGGGTGGGTTGGTTGGTTACGTGTGTGTATTATA
Source organism: Petrolisthes manimaculis (assembly GCA_034508575.1). Lineage (NCBI taxonomy): Eukaryota > Metazoa > Arthropoda > Malacostraca > Decapoda > Porcellanidae > Petrolisthes > Petrolisthes manimaculis. The sequence continues at coordinate 284,771 of JAWZYT010000269.1, forward strand.
GACTATGCAATTATGTATTTCTTGACATTTATTGTATGTATGTATGTATGTATGTATGTATGTACTGTATGTATGTATGTATGTATGTACCAGTGTCAGGAGAAAATTTGTTGGTTGTGTTGGTTGTGTGTGTGTGTGACTATGTATGTATGAATGTATGTATAACTTTAGTTTATGTACAGTGATTCACAAAAGCATTTCCTGTCACCTCTCTGTTAGGAACCTGTGATATTCAAACATAAAATATGTATATATAGATAGATAGATAAATAGATAGATAGATAAATAGATAGATAGATAGATAGACATAAGCCGTATGTTCACAATTGGTCAACTTTGGAACACTCAATTATACCATCCATTTTTCACCCTTACTACAATTAATACTCCTTCAAACGTTATGTTACTAGGCATCTCGAACGAAATTGGACTTGATATTGGACCTCCTACTTTTTACTTTCACAGATGAGGAAGATAGAGGGATATTACTTAGCCTGTGCTGTACGTAGTCCTCATCTTTCTCAATATAGAAATAAAAAAGGGTTTATAGGCTATATATAGGGTGTAGTCACTGTAGTGTAATGATGTGATTGTGTTACAGATGGTGTGGTGTAGTATGGTGTGATTTAGGGTGTGGTATAGTGAAATGATGTGATTGTGTTTTAGGTATAGGTGAGTTGGGATTAGGGTGTAGTGTAATGGTTAGGTTGGGTTTAGACTTTAGGGTGTGTATAATAATAATATAGTGTTTGGGTTCTCAACATTACACATACTCGTATCCACAACGGTACCAAATATTCACCTGGTCTGTCTGTGTGTGTGTGTGTGTCCTTTTTATACACTCGTAATCTCTCTCTCTCTCTCTCTCTCTCTCTCTCTCTCTCTCTCTCTCTCTCCTTTAATGTACTTAATTCCCTCCTTCTCTCTCCTGTCCTTCCTCTTTCTCTCCCTCTTCGCTCCTTCCTTCCTCTTTCTCTCTCACCTTCTTCCTCTTTCCCTCTACCCTCCTCTTTCATTTCCTCCTCTTTAATGTTCCTCCTCTCCCTTCCTTCCTTCCACGCTCTTCCTTCCTCTTTCTCTCTTCCCATCTTCCTCTTTCTCTTCCTCATCCCTCCTTCCTGCTCTCAATTCCCCTTCTTTTATTTTTTCTTTTCCTCCTTCCTCCTTCATTCTCTCCCACTCTGTACTTCTTCCTTTCTCTTTCCCTCCTCCATCCCCCACTTTACTCTCTCTCTCTCTCTCTCTCTCTCTCTCTCTCTCTCTCTCTCTCTCTCTCTCTTTCATGTTCCAACTCCTTCTCTAACTTTTACGCTTCCTTCCCTCTCGCTTTGTATCTTCTCCCAGCTTTGAATTTTTCCTTCCTTCCACTCCTCTCTCTCTCCTCTCTCCTTCCTTCCTTCCACTCCTCTCTCTCCTTCCTTCCCTCCTTCCTTCCTTTCACTCCTCTCTCTCCTTCCTTTCTTCCACACTTCTCCTTCCATACTTCCTTCCATCCTTCCTTCCATCTTTCCTTCCTTCCATCCTTCCTTCCTTCCATCCTTCCTTCCACTTCTCTCTCTCCTTTCTTTCTTCGTTCATTCTCTTCATTTTCATTCATTTTTCCTTCCATTCTTCCTCCCTCCTACTCATTTTTCCTTCCTTCCTCCCTCATATTTAATTATCCTTCATTCGTCCTTCCTATTCCTTCATCCTTTTCAGCCATCCTTTCTTTCCTCATGCAGTTCCTCCCTCACTCTCTTCATCTCTTTATCAATCCAGCAAGCCTCCCCTCCCCCCATTTCTCTCTCTCTCTTTATCTCTCTGTAATGCTTCTCTCTCTCTCTAATGCGTCTGTGTGTGTGTAATGCTTCTCTCTCTCTCTCTCTCTCTCTCTCTCTCTCTCTCTCTCTCTCTCTCTCTGTAATGCTTCTGTGTGTGTGTAATGCTTCTCTCTATTTCTTCATACGTCTGGCATGGGTGTGTAGTTATGTGTCTGTGTTGGTGCTGCCTGCTCGACTCAACAAACTCTCCTACCGCACTCACTCCCTCCCTCCCTCCCTCCCCATACCAAAACAAACCCAACCAAGCGACATCATTACTTACACACCCATCTCTCTCTCTCTCTCTCTCTCATGATATATTTTTCAGTCCTAGCCACCTCTCTCTCTCTCTCTCTCTCTCTCTCTCTCTCTCTCCACACTCAATGAAGCATACCAAAATATTAAAATGTAGTAATCTGGGGAATGTATTATGTCTATGGTTGTAAATATATGATGTTATGAAAATGAATATTATTATTTAAAAAAATTCACACTGACTGGCGCTTGGCGGGGTATGTATGTGTGTGTGTGCAGCTTCTATATACGTTAGCTCTCTCTCTCTCTCTCTCTCTCTCTCTCTCTCTCTCTCTCTCTCTCCGTTTTATTTTATTATTATTATTATCATATGTTTTATTTCGAGTTGGTTTTTATTAGAGTTTTCTTTGTTTTATATCGTGGCTGTGTTTGTTTTAATTAATTTTCTGGATCGTGTTGATTTGGGAAAAGTTTCCAATTAAGCTTTTACGTCCCTCATCTCCACTTATTTCCATCCAGTGTTATTTATTTTGTTGTCAGTCCTGCTCTCTCTCTCTCTCTCTCTCTCTCTCTCTCTCTCTCTCTCTCTCTTTCGTTATTTTTTACAGTTGGTCTCCTTCACCCCCTTCTTCCCCCTTTCTCTGTCACTCGTTATTTTTTGGTCATCTCCCTCTTTCAACCTACACTTTTCCTTCGTCTCTTCCTCATTGTCCTTCTCTCTCTCACTCTCTCTCTCTCTCTCTCCCTCTCTCTCTCTCTCTCTGTATATATATATGGTATGTTCCGGGTTTCAAATCAAATGTACAGTTAAGTGGGTAGTTCACTTTTGTTATATTGGAGCGCCTTGATTCCTCCTAAGTATGTCAGGAAACAGGACCAGATTAACCAAAATAATGGTGTTCTGTTGCTTGGAATAGTTTGGAGGAATCAGTTGCTCTAGATTTACCAACACTGAACTTCCCCCTTAAATAGAGTACATTAGTAACTACTCATATCAAAGGGAATATTAGAAAATTTATACAACCCGTTTATAATCAACAACTTGTATATTGAACCAGTTGGCCATCATGTACAACTCTTAACAATTTGTTTCACCAATAATTCAAATCAGAAATATCTATATTCACACTATACAATTTTCTATAGTCCGTTTTTTTCTATCTTAGGTTTGGAAAATATAACATTGCTGCTCACTTGGATCAATACATTACAGTACTGAAGTTTAAATCTTACCATCAGTGTTCATTTTAAATTTGTATAGCAATGTAATTACTTTTATGTGCATGTAAATAATTATTAGGTAAAGCTAATGAAATATCTCGTATTTACATAAACTAAAATAGTAAGGACTGTATGTATATAAGGAAAAAAGTGAATGCATTGCCAATATCCAAGACACTAACCAGTAATTCCCAAACAACATTAGTTAATCATAAAGTTACCAATTATCAACAACCTCATGAATAATTGAAAAAAAAAAAAAACCAACTGACTATAGTATGTGTCCGACTGAAATATAGTGTCCAGTTTTGGTCACCCTACTACATACAGAACATAGAAAAGAAAGAAAATAATACAATGTCGTGTAATATAAATGATTCCCAGACTGAGAAATGAACCGTGTGAGAAGATAATTAAAGAGTTAAATATATTCAACTTAAATAAAACATAGATTATGATGTGACCTAATTAATCAATATACTTAACATGATTATAGGTTTTGGTAATGTAAATACTCACTACGATATCATTATTGACCATTCAAACACAACAAGAAACCATGGATATAAAGTTATGGACAAATGTTTAGCTACATATAAAACTAAACACTTAAATGTCAAGGTTAATATTTGAAATGTTCCTTCATACCTACAAACTTAGTAAAGCTGTAACACAATAGAAACTTTAAAGAAACATGTAGACAAACATATACCGGTATACTGTATATCTCAAAAACTAACCCACAACTCATAATATTTACTATAAAATGATCTATATATATGAGCTACAGTAAACCCTGCTTTCATTTTAGGATATAGTGTTGTATCATCTGCTGAATAATACAATAATAATACAATTTTCCTGTGTTCTTTGCTGTCCTAATTTCCACAGCAGTTTTTCCATACTGCGTGTGCGTGATCTGCCTTACAACGGTTTCATTGGTTGGTGGATACGGGTGTGGAAAAACCTTACATTATTATTACTTGTATATCCTTTCTCTCGTTAGTAATAAGGTTGTATAGCTTAGATCTTAACAACCTCGTAATAAGGAACCAACAGGTATGATGATATTTGATTTCCTTTATATTCCTTCCTTCCCTTCCCTTCCCTTCCCTTCCCTTCCTTTCCCTTCCCTTCCCTTCCCTTCCCTTCCCTTTCTTCCGCCACTTCTATCATTCTCTTACAACCTTCTCTTCATTCCCTTCCTTCCTTCCTTTTTTACCTTCATTTTTTTCACCTTTTCTTTCTCTGTCTTTCGTCCTTCCTTCTTTCCTTCCTTTCTCTCTCTATTTTCTCCCTCTCTCTCTCTCTCTATTTTCTCCCTCTCTCTCTAGTCTATGCATTTACCAAACACTTCCTTCTCATCTTCATTCTCTCTCTCTCTCTCTCTCTCTCTCTCTCTCTCTCTCTCTCTCTCTCTCTTGTATCGACCAATCAGCATGCATCCCTTGGCGTAGTGGGCGTGGCCTTGCAGAGTGGGGGGAGGGGTATCCAGGTAGAGAGAGAGAGAGAGAGAGAGAGAGAGAGAGAGAGAGAGAGAGAGCAGAACAGTTGTAAAGAAGGATATAATTTTAGAATGAACGAAAGAGGAGGTGGGGAGGGAGAGGATTGGAGAGGAAAAGAGGAAGGAAAGGGATAGAAAAAGAGGAGGGAGGAAAGAGGAAAGGAGTAGGAAGGGAAGAGAAAAAGAGGAGGGAAGAGAGTGGAAAAGAGAAGGGAGGGAGAGAGTGGAAAGGAGTATACGGAGGGAAAAGAAAAAGGGAGAGAAGGAAGGAGGAAGAGGAGAGGAGTAGGGAGGAAGGGAGAGAAGAGAAAACGAGTATGGGAGGGAGGGAGAGGAAAGGATGGAGGGACAATTGAGGAGAGGAATAGGAAGGAGCGAAAATGAAAGCAAAGTGAATGTTAAAAGAAGAGGTAAATGAAAGGCAGAAGGAAGGGAGGAAGGTAGGATGGAA
>JAWZYT010000269.1:295000-330885 GCA_034508575.1 Petrolisthes manimaculis
TATAGGCTACTTTTACTTTGGAGGAATGAAGGTGCTCCGATGTACAGTTGAGCACACATGAAACACACAGACAGACACTTTAAACGGGGCTTCTTATCAAGTATAGACTATTATTATCTATATAGGACGTGTTGCCTCTACACACACACACACACACACACACACACACACAGAGTCTATCCTACCATACATACATACACACACACACACACACACACACACACACACACACACACACACACACACACACACACACGTCTCATCCTACACTATACTTAATGAGTGGCTCCGTTTCAGCTTGTCTAATGAAATGCTAGTCTCTGATTGGCTAATGAAATACTGACCTCAGCCAATCAGAGGCCAGCATTTCAATAGCCAATCTAGTGTTGTGTGTAGTGTTAAGTGTTGTGTTGTGGTGTGTGTATAGTGTTGTGTTGTGGTGTGTGTAAAGTGCTGTGTTGTGGTGTGTGTATAGTGTTGTGTTGGTGTAAATGGTGTGTGTTGTGTGTAAAATATTGTGTTGTGGTGTGTGTATAGTGTTATGGTGTGTGTAAAGTGTTGTGGTGTGTGTAAAGTGTGTTGTGTGTAGTTATAAGTGCTGTGTTGTGCATGGTGTGTGTAAAGTGTTGTGGTGTGTGTAAAGTGTTGTGTGTAGTATGTAGTATAGTGTGTAGTGTACAGTGTGGTGTAGGCTGGGTAATATAAGATTGACCTGACCACTCTGACCTTTGGGTGACCTGACCTTTAAGCTGCTGGTGACAGGGCAGGGTTGGCTAGCATACACACACACACACACACACACACACACACACACACACACACACACACACACACACACACACACACACACACAGAATTAAATATGTATCGGTAAGTTGAGAGAGAGAGAGAGAGAATAAAATATATCAGAATTTCTGTATATAAAACAGTTACTCATGTGAAAGAGTTACATGTATGTGTACGGTATTCTCATTCAAATATATATAGATACCACCGTAAAGAATGTGTGTGTGTGTGTGTTGTAGTTATTATATATATACACGCACACCTTCATCGCTAAATGTGGACTGCCCTCTCGAATAGCAAGCTAGCAGTGTTTGTGTGTGTGTGTGTGTGTGTGTCTGTGTGTGTGTGTGTGTGTGTGTGAGGTATCCGGTCATCTTGCCCACATGCCACTTCGCCACAGGTTAGTTCATCCACACTATGAAGTCAATTCACCCACTGCATAATGTGTGGGAAATGACTTCATGGTGTGACGAAATGGTATGTGGCCGAAATGACCGTAAACCGGGTGTGAAAGACTCATTCACACACACTTTTACACACACACACACACACACACACACACACACAAAACTCAGAAGATAAGCAGATTTACTCCCATTCGTCCATACATACACGTACACGGTCGTCCCACTCTCTCCAGAACACACACACACACACACACACACACACACATTACTGACTGTCGCACAAAGCTGTATACAGTGAATGCGTGTGTGCACCAACATACATGGAATTAACACACAGACACACACACATGCTTAATACATCAAAGCACACGCACATGTACATACGTAATTTCAAACACATTATATGCAATACACACACACTTTAATATTAATGCGTGAATGGTATGGTATTAACCTCATCCTTATAATATATATACAATACAGTATATATATATATATTATTCTGGTGAAAAATGCAGATTCCCTTCTATGTAACCATTATAATATATTACATATATTACCGTACCTTAGTTGAACGTATGTTGTATCTTTACTCCTATACTTTTAAAGGGATATTTTACTTTTAGTACATTAGACCACTAGGACAACTAAATGAAAGTTGGATTGGCACTTCCGTAGATTATATCATATACTTTTATTTCTATAGATAAGATTATGGTGGGTATACAGAAGTATTGCTAGTGTTAATAATAATGTTGTATAGGTATAATTACTGTAAGGATACAAATAGAGCCATACATCATACAGGTAATGTGTTATCATAAATATCAAACACTTATATTCATACATACGGTTCTATCAATATATTGAATCAGTTTCACTCATACCGGTGCTGGTATTTTGATCTGGACAATACACCACAAAGTTAGTAATTATTGGTTTGTATTTTAACAGAATTATGAATGCAGCATAAGAGAGAATTTTAATGGATATATGGTTGACACTTTTCTTGTGTAAAATTATATAAGTACAACGAATATATATATATATATATATATATATATATATATATATATATATATATATATATATATATATATATTTATATATATATATATATGCATATATATATATATATATATATATATATATATATATATATATGCATATATATATATATATATATATATATATATATATATATATATATATATATATATATATATATATATATATATATATATATATATATATATATATATTGACAATATAGATTGACAGGGAGATTAAGAGAGAGAGAGAGAGAGAGAAATTTAGGTGATGGCATTAAGAGGTGTGTGTGTGTGTGTGTGTGGCCGCTGGTGCCTTATTGACTATAGTTGTGGGTGTAATGAGTGTGACAGTGAACCAAAACAACAACAACAACAACAACAATAATTACCACCATCACCACAGAAGAAGAAGACAGTGTGTGTGTGTGTGTTTGTGTGTATAGTGGAGGTGTCTCAATACTTCGTTAACACCTTCATTCTCATTCACGCTGGATGCTGGATTATTTTTTTCTCTCTTTCTTTCTCATTCGCTGATTACAAACCACTGCACTCATTGGACAAGCCTCATACCCCCCACCCCCCACCCCCCACCCTCACCCCCACCCCCCCAAAAAAGGGAAACCAACTCTTAAAATATCTGGTACATGTGTCACTCTTTCCCGAAGTGTAACGAGTCTTGTAAGGGGGTTATAATTACGGCACCTTCGCGGGCTAGAGTGACGTAAGAGCTTCGTTGGGTAACTGGTTGATAAGCCACTGATTTCCTCAAACGTCATTGATCTTGGAAGGGAAGAATTAACCACAAGTGGCGTAAGAATCATGTGAAGTGATTGGTTATGTTCCTCAGGTGTTATGAGGAGTGTTGCTCTAGTCTGGAGGTGTTGGAGGACTACTTATTCCTCCAAACTACACTACACAACAGACTCCACCTATACTGGCATAATAAAGTGATCAGTGTCGTGGTATAATCTGGAGGAATCCATAAGCCTTCATTCAAACCACACCAGTGATGACCCCCTGAAGGCAGGTTTGGCTGATGGGATATAAGGAGTGGAGGAGAAGGAATTGAGACAGTGTGTGGTAGGCAGGCAGGCAGGCAGGCAGATTGCCAGACTGGAGTACTGTCTAGCCTACACTATAAGATACTATACATTGCCTGCCACCACCACCACCAACAACACTATCATTATGTTGTGTCTACCTGCCCTCTACATCACCCTGGTCATCATCACTACTGTCCTGGATGCTGGCGCCGCTCAGGATGTGATGAAAGGTGATGAAGGTGAGGTACCTTGGGTATCTCCTCAATGGTGGTGGCTAAGTCCATTACTATCTCTGCCACTACCACCACCACCACCACCACCACCAACTACCACCAATATCAACACAAACCCTGATGCCCTGTCCCTCATTCTACCCCTTGAGGCGTCCAGAGACCAACAGGACCAACTTCCCTCATCCCAACACCAACAAGTCAACAAGCGTGGGGGTGAGAGCTGCGGCGAGGTGACTGGTAGGAATGGTGTTGTTGGTGAGGAGATAAGATGTCGTCGAGGTGGTGGAGTGGTTCCCAGATTGACTGGGGAGGAAGTACGACACAGTTGGAGTAATGACTACATGTCAGTACATAGAGCCATGGTACACTTTTCACAACAACAACAACTAGCTGGACCTGACGTGTGCCGAGATTTGTCCGTCCAGCTGTTTGAGGTTGACCTTCGGGAGCACAAGTTGGAGCCAATGTGGGTGCGAGAGACGTCTCATCTGGGAATGTGTCCTTCCATGCTGCAGGAACGTCGTTTCGGTGCCAACGTGTGGCCCCCTGCCGTGGCTGAAGTGAAGTGTTTGTGCCTGCAGGAGTCTTGTTCCAACCTTGGGGTAGACTTCAAATGTCAGGCAGTACAAAGACCGGTACTTACTTGGGTCAGACATCATCACCATCACAACTTTGTCCCTTCCCGTGAAATGGTCACTGTAGGTTGTGTGTGTATCCGTCGTACCAGTCTTCATGCTCGCTTTTCTATGTCTGCCCTCCAGTCCTAGCCCACAGGTTACCATGTGTAGCCTCACTATCCCAGTCCTAGCCTAATTCATTAGCCCTTTCTTGGTATAGAGCAGTCCCAATTCACCACCATTGTAGTCCACCATCCAAGTAACCAATGTAGTTCACGACTGCCATACCTAATATTACACACAACCAAGATCCTTTATTTTATGTTCATATCCTGAACACCCACTTACGGATATTACACACATACATACATTATATATATTATATAAAAGCTTAGAAACCGCACTCCGTGCGTATTTTTTAGCTTTACTTTTGAATGAGTCATCAAGGAAAATGGTGTCCCCAAATTGAATGTTTCAGTCATCCAATTAGAACGTGCAATGAATTTGTTTACGTGTAAGTACTATGTCAAGTTGGTTAGCCTATGTTAGAGGGTCATGCAGGGTAGAGATGATGGACAACACTGATATGTTGTATGTTGTCAATATAATAATAATCATAATTGATATAATACCAAGTAATGTTATATTCATCCTTCCACACTTTGCACAGTATTTTGTTGCGAACACACACACATAAACACATATTTACTTTTATAGCATATATATATATACGAAGACTTAAAAATCGCTCTCTGTGCGAAAATTGAAGCTGTGCTGCTGAAGCAATCAATATGGAAAATGGTGTTCATAAATCACTTACAATTATACAAAACGGAATGTTACTCTGTGTATTATTTCCTTTTATTAGGGGAGGAAGGAGTACGTAGATGACATTAAGAGTACGTAGGGAAATAAAGTTTGAAAACCCCGGATATATACTTTATAGTGCAGTACATACAGTAAATACAAGATCACATAAGTAGATATTGGTAAATATTAGTGTGAAATATGAATATGGGCTTGATAATATCCCTAAACTTTATTTGGTGTTTGCCAACACACACACACACACACACACATACATACACATACACATACACATACACACACACACCCTTAGTATGCATGATAAGTATGGGATCTCTATCTTGAAAACAATAAAAGTACTGTACACTAGTTAGTTAACACACACACACACACACACACACACACACACACACACACACAGGTATATACTTAATGGAGTAATAATACATAACGGGGTGCGAGAGTAAGGGACAGGCTTAGGTGGGGGACTGGGGGAGTGCGGGAATAGGGGGACAGGCTTGGGGTGGGTAGAAAGCCTGTAACCGATTCCCGCACGTCTCTAAACCCCCCCAAGCCTGTCCCCCTATTCTCGCACCCCCTTAAGGTTCATTTAGAGCTTTTTGATTCTTCCAAACTCTTCAGAAAAAAAAACAAAAAAAAACAGGTGACACAAAGGAGCTTTCACTTCTCCAATTGTCCCTTTTTTTTATTTTTTTATCTCTATGTTACATTTTGTGCTTACTGTCCCACCTCTCAATCACCTTCCTCGGAGGGTTCTATATGACCTCGCTGTTGTGGTGCCTATTATCAACCAATCATATCAAAGAAACAGGTTAGCTCTCTCTCTCTCTCTCTCTCTCTCTCTCTCTCTCTCTCTCTCTCTCTCTCTCTCTCTCTCTCCTGTACAAAGCAAGGGAAAAACTACCTTGCAGGGTACGGTTTGTGAAGAGAGAGAGAGAGAGAGAGAGAGAGAGAGAGAGAGAGAGAGGCAGTGAAGGAGGGAGATAGAAAGGCATGAAGGAAGATGGGAAATAGAGAGGGAGGAAGAAGAAACAAGAGATGGGTAACAGTAGAAGGAAATACGGAATAAAGGAAGTAGAGGGGAAGGTAGAGAAGAGGGAGATAGAAGGGAAGGAAAGGGATGCATGGGTAACTATAGAGAAATGAGGAAGGAAGTAAAGAAAGTAAAAATGTGAATGAAAGAATATTTATGTTTATGGCTGAGAGAGAGAGAGAGAGAGAGAGAGAGAGAGAGATAATCAACGAAAGGAGGAGAGGGAGGATAATAAATTTGGGAGAGAGGGAAAACGCGAGGAAATGGAAAATGGGGGAAAGGGAATAAAGAGAAAGATATGAGAAATAGAAGGAAGTTGGCAGGGAGAAAGAGGGAGGAGGAAAAGAGGAAAGAAAGGAGGGAAGTATGGTAGGAAAGAGAGGAGGAGGAAGGCAGGGAGGGAGGAAGGAAGAATAGAAGATGAAGTGAGAGGGAGGGAAAATATGAAGGAGGTACAGAGGATAGGGAAGGGGAGAGAGAAGTAGGAAGGATAGAGGGAGGGAGGAAGAGAGGAAGGGAGGATATGGAGGATGGAGAGAGGATAGGAAGGAGAGAGGGAGGGAGGATAGGAAGGAGTGAGAGAGAGAGTGAGGTACGGAGGGAGGGAGGAAGGTAGAGAGGATAGGAAGGAGAGGGAGGGAGGGACAGGGTACAAAGTAAAGCTGTATGCTGTTTGCCAAGCTCAGCCTTCCAGCCAACCAACCTCACAGCCAACCACACAACCAACCAACCTCACAGCCAGCCAGGCAGCTACACACACAGCCATGCAGCCAGGATATACAAACATACACTAAGTTATAAGCCATACAGCCAACCGCACAGCCAGGAAATACATACATATACTTAGCCTCACAGCCAGTCATACACACAGTCACACAACCACACTCACAGCCATACACACATACCATACAGTCATATGATTGAATAATGAGTGTTAGTGTATAAGTGAATGAATAATGATCAGTGATAGTGTATAAGTGAATGAATAATAATCAGTGATAATAATGAATAATGAATAATGATCAGTGATAGTGTATATAAGTGAATGAATAATGATTAGTGAATGAGTAATGATCAGTGATAATATATAGGTGAATGAATAATGAGTGAGAGGGTATAAATGAATGAATAATAATTATCAGTGACAATATATAAGTAAGTATATGATATGAATGAATAATGAATGATAGTGTATCAATAAATGAAACCTTTTTAAAACAATAGCTGTAGACTAATAATTTTGTCAGTGAGTTTTCTCTGATGAAGACCGGTCAAAAAACGCAGTATAAATGAAGAGTAACTATTCTTAATATTCCTCCAAACTATGTAACGAAACAGCAGACCCTTTATTATAGTATCATTCATGGCATCTTTTTGGAGGAATCACAGACCTTCCAATTCAACAACAATATATATATATCTAGGAGATAGGATATCCTAAGTTGTTTTAGTATCCGGCCTCACTGAGCTTACAAGCTTCACATTCTTGACAGTCATGGGTTTCATTTATTATTATTATTATTATTATTATTATTATTATTATTATTATTAATTGTCTTTTCATTGGGCAAGACGACAGCAAAAAGAGGGTTATAAACTCGTCAAGGTATGTATGTATGTAGAATATGTATACAGTATAGTGTACGATTTGTGAATTGGTTAGATTAGGTTAGGTTAAGTTAGGTTAGATACAGATGAGGGAAGGAAATATCACAAATCTACAGTTATGGTGAAATAAATAACTAGAGAGGGATATCTTTGGCTTTAGGATCCGCAAATATAAATGAAAATCTGCCTTAATTAAAGTGTACCACCAAATATAATTATTATTGTTGGCTTAGTTATCATATACACCACAAGGAACCACTACACAATTTGTATATAAAACTGTGAATTAGTTAAAAAAAAAAAAAAATATATCTCTTATTTATTGTTTATTCTATTGTTTATTCTCTTGTTTATTCTATGTTCTTTTATCCTTCAACATATAAAGTACAATGTATGTTTATAGATGTTGTTTTATCAATATCATGTGGTGTTATCAGTGGAGGGAAGTGGAGGGCGTGAGAGAGGGGCTTTTGTAATATCCTGTATGGCTGTATGTCCTTAAGAGAGTTTTTTTTGTAATGCATTGTTGTTGTTGTTTGTGGTGGTGGTGGTAAATAAATCTGGAGTACTGTAGTTAACTGATCCCTCCAAATTATTCCAAGGCAACGGGCCAGGCACCATCATTATAGGCTATTATATTTGTTCATTTACTTTTGTGTGTTTCCTGGCTCACTTTGGTGGAATCATGGCGCTCCAATGAACCAAAAGTGTAAATATCCCCTTGATTCATTCACAGGATGTTGAAAATAAAGCACCAGTGATAGCGGAAGCAGCATATTGTAAGTTTGTGTATTTAGTATGTGAGTGTGTGTTTAGACCTTGGACAAACCCAACACAACAAACCACTGACCGAGGGAAGGGGGTGGGGGGATATTCCTGGTGGTGAGGGGATGGGGTAAAGGGGGTTGGGAGTATTCCTGGAACTCCCTCTAATTTTTTATTATTTTTTTTAATATATTTTTTTTAATTAATAATTTTTATTTTTTTATTAATTATTATCGTCGTCGTCATCGCCGCCGCCACCGCTGCCGCCGCTGCCGCCGCCGCCGCCGCCGCGGCATTATAGATGAGGCAGCAGAGCTTGAACTTCGCAGCTACATCGTCACTCACAACATCTTGGAATATGGTCGGGCATCTTCTATGACTCTATGTTATGAGTTGACGACGTCGACGATGTATAGGGGGTATTTTCTTGACGTGTCGGCGTAGCCAGGATACCAGCAGCTGGCAGTAGGCTACTTGACGAAGATGAAGAAGGTGAGGCTCTAACTCACACACACTAAAGAAAATAACTATTCTCTTTTCCTTTAAATTTATGTACAGATGGCTGATATAATAGTTTGTTGTACTTTTTGTTTAATATATATGTTTATTAACAGAGTGTACAATCGGCGGCAAAAGTCTTGTCGCTTCACTCAGCGCTTCTCGAAGGATAACATAGAGGCCAATCATCCAACAAACACATTTACCATGCAGGAATACACTATCCAGGGGGAAAATTAATAAACTTATCTGGTTTTCCAGTTTACAAACACGTGAATCATATACTTCCATACTTACTTCATGATTTACAACGGACAATAAGGATTGGAATAATAGCAAGTATGTAGGTTACACTATCTTAATTTCATTTATCTGTAGGGCATGAAAATACAAAGGGGAAATACGGTGGCACAGAACTTTTTCCGCCGACTGTACAGTACTTGATTTGTAAATGAAATGAATCGTACTTGCATCCTACCTAAGTGCTCTTAAAGCCTTTATTTAAATATCGTGAATCTTCTTTTCGGGGTTGTGTTTCTAGATCGGATACTGCCGTCTATACTTGTCATTTCTCTACTTTCCACCCAGAATACCCAACTTTGGCTATTTTTTTGCTACATTTGGCTGTTTTTCTCCAGCTGTATAAGAAGAGGTTATTTGGTAGGGTGACAAGTTACCGGAGTCGGAATAAGTAACGAAAAAAAGAAGCTAGAATATAATTACCAAAACTTACATCCAACAGAACTAGATATTATAATAAGTGTAGGCTAGATATTATAATAAGTGTAGGCTATAAATTATGCTGTACATGACACCCTGGAAAAGGAATTTACAACGGACAAGATGGATTGGAATAATGACAAGCATATAGGTTACAATACCATTTATCGGCAGGGCATGAAAATACGGAGAGGAAATACGGTGGTTCTAGGATTTAGTGAGACAATTTGACGGGTGTACTGGGTGACTTTGGATTAGGCGTTTTTTTTGGCGCCTTTTTCTGGGTGATATTTGGCGGATTTTTGTATTGTTTTGACGGGAGGGAGGAAGCAGTGTTGCCAACCCCTTGAAACTTTTTCGCCCTACATAGACACTGAAATTACCCTACATTTGCCTACGGCTTAGCAGGTTTTATTTATACAAACCCCAAGATAGCACCAAATGCGGCAGCGGGCCCGGACGGATTCCACTCTCAACTGTTGAAAAGATGCAAACTGGAGTTAATTAGCGGGATCACTGCAGAATCTCTGGAAAGCATTTTTATTAAAGACAGGAAGGGTACCAAGCATACTTAAAACGAGAATAGTCGTGCCAATACATAAAGGAGGGAACAAAAGGTCTAGCCAAAAACTACAGACTGGCAGTTGTCACACCTTATCAAGATCTGTGAGAAAATAATCAGGCAAGCTATGGTTGATTTTCTAGAGACTAACAATAAGCTCAACAATGGACAGCATCATGGCTTTAGAAGAGGTCACTCATGCGTGTCACAACTATTACAACACTATGAAGAGATTCTAGAAAATATTCAAGATAGCAACGACATGGATATGATCTATCTGGAGTTTGCAAAAGCCTTTGATCAGGTGGACCATGGAATTGTATTGCACAAATTGCTGATACCCTGTCTGTTACTAGATTTATGAGAAGCATTTTCTGTTATGCCAGGTATATTGAAGCGTTATATTTTTTACGTAGTTGAGGGTAATGTATAAAATGGTATTGCTGCAAAATATGTTATCATTTACAACAGAAATTCGTATAGTAATGCCGAAATGTCCTACATATTGGGTGATTACCCTATGGTTGGTAACACTGGAATAATCACCACCCACCACCACCACCAACAACAGCAGCATCATCATCAGACATCATCTGTTTATTCTGTCATCTATAGTAGCAGGTGGTTGTGTGTGTTTATTTACGTGTACACAGACAGACAGAATGGAAAGAAGGGCGGCGCCGTTGAAAAATGTACAAACAAACATGGAGATCTGAACTTACTATAATAATAATTGTAACACGTAAAGAAGTGGTTAACTAAGCATAGAGCTTCCACAACACCATCATTCATTATGTTTTACCAGCCACTAATCCCGTCCTCGACACTAAAACCTGAGGAGGAGGAGGAGAAGGAGAAGATAAAAAAGGAAGAGGAGATAAAGGAGGAGGATGAGAAAAAGGAAGATGAAATAATGATAATACAGAGAAGACCAAGAGCAAACTCAGACTCGGTGGCCAAGAAGAAAACTAATATTACAGCTAGACCTAAGACCTGGACCACTAAAGACCACCATGACAGCACCAGCAGCAGTCTTGAGAAAATAGAAGAAACGACGAGTGAAAGTGATGCCAAAAGGAAATATAATAATGATTCCCCATTAACAGAGTACAGGTTGGCAGGTTACATGTACAAAATATCTCTGACCTCGACCAACAAAAGACACGTTCCCAGTTTGATATCTATGGGACTGGGTAGCTCCCCAAAGAAGAGGTGGTTTGTGTTTTCTGACAGTGTGTGTAAGCTTTATTACTACAAGCAGAAGAATGATTCCGAACCATTGGGCATGGTTGACATATCTCTGGCGACTTTTTTCTTTGATCCCGAAAATACCAACGAGGGTCAGTTCACTATCAGGTAAGTTAACTTAAGTACATTTTTAATTGGTAATTATTGAAAGAATTACCGTTATTGCGTTTGTTTTTTCTACCTTCATTGTCCACTTATTTAGATTGAACCTTGAGTTGAAAAGACTAATATTATGGACAAGAGCCATATTACCATGTTATTTTAGAGAGGTTCAGTTTATATATTTACATATTCTATACAGTATAGTCTAGTTAAATATGGAGTGTTAACCAATGAAAAATGATTAAATTTAGCTCAAAAATCCTGGAATTATTAATACTGCTTTACATTATTTATACCGACTCTTCTTGTTTTGTATGATTTTCATGTTCATGCTTTTAAATTAATACATAATATCCATGTATACCATACAGCTCATACATACTGTGCAGTACATATTTATGTGATATATATATGTGCATAACCTCTTGAAGAACATAATGTTCATGTAAATTGATTAATACTTGTACAGTAATATAATTTTTATTCACTGTTATTCGTGCACTCAAATCTTCATGGTTAAGTCCTATGTTTAAAGGTATGGTACCAGTGAGATGGTGTTGGATGCAATGTCAACACAAAATAGGCTTCACTGGTTACAAGAGCTTCAAACGGCTCGAAGAGAATTCAGCCAAAGACGTACTACCTCAAAATCTTCAGCCAGCCGAACAACATCTACTGAGGTACTGATTAAATATTGTGTGTTTTTGTGATACTGTACATGAGTAGCAGTAAAAGAGAAAGATGTGACGTACTATATTAATTGCTACATTATCTGACTTCTTAAGTAGGAGGAAAATCAGTGACTTTAAATATCATAAATGGCAAAGAATATTGAAATTGATAACCACAGTATTGAATATGTGTTTTTCATACAGCATGTGGATATACATGTACAGTACAGTACTGTATTCATTTTCTTAAAACTGATTCACACTGTACCATGAACAAGAAAAGTAATTGGTTTAGCAGTGATGATTACTGTTACAATGGCTCCATAGAATTGAAATGAATCATTCTCACTGGTCATCATCAACTCATAGCTTGTGACTCCTCTTGCATATGGGGCTACCTTTCATGTCTGTGTAGCATCGTGAATTTTCCCCATTACTATCCTATCATTTTTTATTTTACTTTCAGCGTCCTAAGTCTGGGTTGCTTCAGGATGTGAGCATCCCCGTCCCTGTCCCAGACCCACACCATGACCTTGTGATGCCTGCCCCCCGCCACACTGATCAAGCTAAGAATACACTTCCTCCACGACCACCTCAGTCCTTGCTTGATGCCAGATTAGCTCTTTCAAATTTGCTGCCTGGTACTCAGAGAAAAATGTTTAAAAATATTAGTAGCAGTGAATGTAAGTAGCTGTGGTAGTACAGTTTACAGTAGTTGTGCTTGATTGCCTAGTTGTTAACTTACTAGTGTCAAAGTAGAAAATTAATTGAAGTACACAGTCAGCTGCACAATTATTTTTTAGATTTTATGCCTTCCTGTCATTGGTAAGATTATAGACTTTTGATTCTGCTACTTAAATTCTGCAACACAGTGTTTTTGTCTCACAGCAATACCGTACAGTACTCTAATATGTTAAACTATGGAATCCACACCTTTAAGAGTTTATGATTGTAAATCTCCTTGAAAAAAGGGAAATGGGGCCTGAATGATTATGATACCAAGGCTTCTAGTTAACCTAATATTTCACAGCCCTCAGGTCCCCCACCAGTCCCCAAAGTGCACGTCACAGTCCACTTGGGTCACCAGCAGAGGACATCACTCTAGGCAGTATTGGACGCAAACTTCGTAGCTCTTTGAGAGGGAAGAGGTCAACATCTCTTGAGGGTAAAGAGGGATTTGAGATTCCCAATACACATTGCAAAGTTACATGCAAGAGATGTGAGGAGGTATTATTATTGAGGTTTCCTTTATTTTATCTGTTTAACTCTAATGTTTTAATGCATCCTTCCAATTTAAGGAATTTTTGGTTGATTAGAAAACATTGCCTTAACATATAGTTGGGCGTATGATTTATATTATTTACTACCCCAACTTAATTAAGAAAAATTATATTGTTGTAAGCAATGAGGGTAATGATGTTTCCTATGTTTGACAGCTTCGTAGTGAATTAGTAAGAGCCAAGGAGGACCTAACGGGTACCCAGGATGAGTACCAAGCTTCCAGGGAAGTGATAGATGTGTTGCAGAAGGAACTTAGTGCAACACATGAGGAAAAAGCGACACTGTAAGCTAATAATAATTCCTTGTAACTACTAGTAGTGGGTTGTGGAGAAAATAGATGTGGGTAAAATAATACAGAAGATTTTGAAGTTAAATGGCAGACACTAGGTTATGTTAAGGGTACAAAGCCTCTCACAAGGAAGTATGACTCTGATGGTGTTGAGAGACGAGGAATTACCTATATTCTTATTCTTCTCCCACACTGAGAATGCTGGTTACTTTATATTTTGTCTCCTACATGTGTGCATATGACACAATTGATGGGGAAAAGACACCCCAGTACTATATGTGGGTATTCAGAATTTTGCAGATAATATAGGAAAAGAAATTCTTTGTTTATAATCCTTGTGTTTTCTCTCTAATTTAGCATCAGCCTAGATCGTAGTGACCTGACAGACAACCATGTGCTGGAGATCCTACGAGCCAAGGACAGACAGATTGTTAACCTGGAACACGACAACCAGGAACTGACCAACGAGCTAGCATGTCTAAGAGAGGAGGTGGCCAAGGCACATTCTCACAATAACCACCTCTCAGACAAGCTCTCCATGCTCTATTCCCTGATTGAGGTAGGATGTCTGGATGCATAAAGATACTGTACTGGTTTGAGTAGAGTTACTGTGGTGGTGATTGAGCTAGTGTATGATTAATGTTGTGTTGATGATGGTCTTTTTCATCTTGATAATGGTGGTACCTTGAGATATTAAGGATTGATGATGGGAATGTTTACTGCCAACTTGGAATAACATTCTAAGAATATGAAGCAATGCAGAATTTAATCACACACAAGCATGCAGAAAAGTAAAAAAAGAGTAAAAGAAAAGAGCAAACATAAAAATTTATGAACAATTTAAGGAACTTTTCCGATACTATCTCAAGTGTGTATTTTCTTATTATTATACTGTAATTTTATTGGATATATTTTGTACATTTTTATTTCAGGCCAAAGATGATGCCATAGTTACCCTGACTCACCAAGTGGATGATTGCAAGTCTGGGAATGATGGGGGAACACACACTTCTCTCCCAACCTTCACCACCACTGACTACACCACCAAAGCCACACAGACACTCCCTTCAGAGGATGAGGCTTTGAAGGATGCACTTGAGGCCTATAGATGTCAGAATATATTCCTAAATAAAGAAATTCTGGAGCTGAACCTTTTACGGAAGCATGCATCAGAGAGGGAGGAGAGGCTTATCACGTAGGTTTCATATTACTTAATCATATTTATTTTAAATTATGTATGAGTAGAAGGAACCAAATGTAAAAGTGAAATAGTTACTTTTTCAATTTATAGTGCAGTAACTTTATTGTGTGCTTCCAGAGAGTCAAGTGACTGGGAGGCAAAATTCTACCAGATTCAGAGCAAGTATCTTTTGTTGCTGAATGAGCTGCACTCTCCTCGCGCCACCCAGGACGACCGCTCCATTGTAACACGACTCCTGCAGGATGTGGTGGAGGCACACGGACCTCCTGACCTAAGGTGATTATAAGGGCCATCCATTCACACTTAAAAGGAATCATAGAGGGTTATTATTTAACTTACTCTTTGATGAAAGGCATTCTGTTGCTTAACTTGCATTGCAAAATAATAGGAACTGAGCAATGATGAAAAATTTTCTTTAAAGAAAAATTTAATTATATCTCCCATGGGCTACTAGTTGATTACTAGTATGGCCCTGAAGACAGTGAGTAAAGTGACTCTGATGACATTGACAAATGAATATGATATCCATGGTGAGTCCTCATCAGTGGTGCATCCATTTCATATTTATTTTCCCTATAATTATGTGTACTGTTGCTTTGTCTTTCAGGGGGATCCAGAACAAAGGACGGGAGTACAATGAGTATGGGTTCTGTGTGACTGCCCCCGAGGACAGTACTCTGAGCTCCAAAGCTGAGTATATACAGAAACAGTCACAGGCACTAGCTCACCAGGCACAAGTAAGTAATTTGTTCAACAAACCCTCATTATACATTGTGATCATAAGATGAAAATGTTCTGTTTGTTATGAATTCATGTTGTAAGAGATGTTGATTTAATAGAAAATAAAGGATTAAATAGGCACAAACTCTACATAAAATATACCATTCTTTTGCAGCAAAGTGGAAGTTCATGGGAAAGCAAATGGGAAAGTTTCTTGGCAGGAACAAGTGCTAAAGAGTTGCCACACTGTACTGACCTCAAATACCTGATAAGAGGAGGCATTCCCTATCAATATAAGGTTAGTACAAGATATGGAACTTTGTACAATATTTATATAACTGTAGAATATTTGAAAGCTGATCAGTTGATGTTCGGAATATTACAGTTTAATTTCTTTAAGAATAGTAGTTTGCTAAAAGGGGTTGGTTTTTTACTTCTTATATTTTACTACTATAACTTATCATGTACAGTACTGTAATATGAAGCATTGTCCTATCGCCTTGTGTCCTGCAGGGCAAGGTGTGGCGTTTATTGATCGATGCTCAAGTGGCCCCGCTGAAAGCTGCTGTCCCTTCTAACTACTATCAAGACCTGTTGGCTCGCTGGACAACCTCTTCCACACTTGACCCAGCCGCCAAGCAGGTGATACACATCATGGTCAATGATACTTTAATACCTATTTGAAACTCAGTACAGTATGAAAGCATCATTTGAGAATGGGCATTTATTGACATCATTTTGATACTGTTTTATATTTCAGGTCAAAAACACTTCCTCCAAGATCTGTCACCATATCAGTAACTATTATTTTTATTATATGAAGCTATATCTTTTGATTTTAGATTGAGTTAGACCTATTGCGTACATTGCCAAACAATCGGCACTATGAAGACTTCCACTCCGATGGAATTGCCAAGTTGCGGCGAGTATTGTTGGCTTTCTCACGTCACAACCTCTCAGTGGGATACTGCCAGGTTGGTGACAACTCTATTTTGATAACAGACATTTTGAAGGACAGTACTATTTGTGTAATGTGACTCATTAATTAAAGAGCCTTTTATCATCTACAGGTTTATACTTGTTGACTTATGGGATGATTGTGGTTCTGTTCCCAGTGCTGATTAAATATCTTTATTAGATAAATATTGGGCCTTAGTTTGTAATGATTTTAGCCCTTTCATAATATTTGGGTGAGAATATTTTTGCCTAAATCTTCCTCCTGCAAAACTATTTTCAGCATGCAAACAATCTTTTGTTTTGGTTCACACATATTAGTATTGTATAGTCAACATCTTGTGACCTGTTATATTTCATATTGATCTTTTGGATGCATAAAGAAGGGATTTGACATTGTTTGTTTGTATTTTGTGCATGTATTTGTGCTGAGCATGTTAGATATGTGTGATATTGTAGCTATTATGTGTATGTATACCGGTAAGTACAGAGCATGTTCGGTATGTATTACATTTCTGTTCAGGTTTTTGCAGTCCATGAATATTTTTAGGGCCTGAATCGCCTGGCTGCCATTGCACTGCTGTTTCTGAATGAGGAGGATGCTTTCTGGTGTCTTGTATATATAGTGGAGTACCTCATGCCACCTGATTACTACAGCAAGAACCTTCTTGGCTCTCAAGTCGACCAGGTCAGTATATTTCTCCATTACTTATGATTAGTTCTTTGCTTGGATTGGAATTAGAAAAAATTATGTATATCTGAAACCAGCCCTGTCCATTTACACAAATAATGCTACAGTTTTTTTAGCATGGATTTTCTGTCATCGGCTCTTCCATCATTCTGTCCTAAAAGGATAGCCTGTTGCTTTGAGTAATCTCTTTTTAAATACTGATGAATGTCTTTCAGAGGGTACTGAAGGACTTAGTGTGTGAAAAGCTACCACGCCTTCACGCTCACCTGGATCAGCACGGACTCGACATATCTTTATTCACATTCAACTGGTTTCTCTGTGTTTACATTGATGTCATCCCACCCATCACCTACCTCACTATTTGGGACTCTTTTCTCTATGAAGGTTCTAAAGTAAGTCAGTATGAAGATACTGTATTTATACTGTCATACATATCAGGTGTTTATTTTGTTTAATTTTTATACCATAGCTGGCCATACTGGAGCACATGGGGAAGAATATACTGTATATACAGTATATTTTTTTTAATAAATGATTCTTTTATGAGTTAGACTGCACCATTCTCCTCCATTTTCTATTTTGTGCACTACCTTAGCTCAGTTGTGCTAGATGTAATACATGATATTTTGGTTTGCGTTTAATATGTAGTCAAGAGGGACTCTGTATTGCAAGTCTTGTTCTGAAATGTGTCTCTTATTACAGGTTTTATTCCGATACGCTCTGGCAATATTCAAGGTATGTGAAGAAAGAATACTGGAGAAGTGTGATTACATGGAAATATTCAACTATCTTCGCTCCATTCCTGAACCTGTAACAAACATTGCCCAACTGGAAGAGGTGAGTACCACAATATTTTATGATTACTATTTCTTTATTGTCATTGTTATCATCATTATTGTTCTTTTTGTGTCCTTGACATTACTACTGTATTTTTGTGTTGGATTTTTCTCAAGAAACGTCTGCATGCTTCTTTTTGGAAGAATATCGTTGTTATATTTCAAACCTTTTACCATGACTGACAACTTTGTCAGCTATTGTTTATAAGGGTTAATTGCATGAAGAAGGTATTATACTGAGTGCAAAGTATTGTCCTCTTTATGTCATGCAATTTTTAGCTTAGTTAATCTATTGAAAGGAAAAGATGAAATGCTGAGTACTGAAAGACTTTATTCTTTTATTGCTCCAAAACTTTTGACATTATTAGCAGGGAAGTAATACAAATCATGATTTGATTGAGATGTGTTGGGAATTAATAGATTTCAGTACAGTAGTCTAAAAGCACTTATATATGGCCCTTGGAACTAACCATAACTACTAATCACTATCCCAGGTAATATACATAAGTTGCCTGTGGAGGTATAGTTTGGATTCTTGTCAGTATTGAGTATACAGTACGGTACAATAATGAAAACAACAGGTAAGGTACCAGCAGATACAGAGAAAGATGCTACTATTAATGCCTTGCTAACCCTACAGCAGTAAGAAATAAAAGATAGCATTTGTGCAGATAAGAATAGCAGTGAAAAACATTTCCCTCACAGTACTTATTGACTGCTACTCAAAGGTATACATTTGGCAAACCAGATTTATATCATACTTTGTTCCATACTAGACATTTATCCGATTCAGTAACAAGACAATTTGATATAGGATCTTTCTTGCAGAATTAGTGTACAGCATTTGAGTGTGTATGTTTACCTTTGTTCTTGTTATTTTTTTTCCGAAGACGAAAAGTACGGTATGGCTTTCATATACAGTATGTGGATTTTTGCTTCTCGTTAAATCAACATTAGGGGTAAATAATTCATACTTTGTCTAGGAATCTTACTATTTAGACTCTTTGTCAGAAGTCATTTGAGTCACTTCTTCATAAAGCTCATTACAGTATACTTCAAGGGAAACGAATGAAACACACATTTGATGGTGTCCTAATTATTGTACAGTCTGTACAGTACTGGCATATATCAGCATAATGAATACTATACTATATATACTGCAGTCACATGTACTTGCATATACAGTACTATACTGTACTATATGTATGAGTATTGTGTATATTGTATAAATTTGAAGGAACATATTACCTGACCAGAAAGTGTGGATAATAATGCAACTTCAAAGTTTGTTCTGGCATGAAGTCACATTAAGAAATTTTACACAACAGGAAGTACGGAAACAAAATTCTAGTCACCACTTTCATTTGTGTAATGCTGTTAAAGAAATGTTTTATATTTTTATTGATCTGTCTAGTAGTTTGACAAGTTGTTGGTAGCAGACAATACTGTGATTCAATTTGCATTATTTGGAATGCCCTGCTGTTTAGTTGATGGCATTACTGTACTTGGAGAGGAAATGGCATTCATTACTTCTACAGTAATAAAGAGAGTATGGGAGCATCACTAAGAATAGATTCTTGTGCACTTTTTCTGTGCACTGACATCAAGATTGCTTAATTACACACATTCAGGCTTACAGTCATAATTCAGCAAATGAGGTAATTTCAGAAGATTTAGTTAACAGATATGATCAAGTGATTAGTGTTACTGAATTAACAGTTGTGACCAGAATTTTTTTAAATAATTTTTCATAGGGCTGACAGTCATAGCAGTGCTGAATATCCAATTGGAAAAGAACAGAGTCATGATGCAGTAATTGATATTCATAGAGAGCAGTGGAACATAATTATTTCTCACAGGTAATGCACAAGGTCACTTCTTGGGCCTTATCTCAATACTGCAACTAAGGAAGGAGAATTGCTGGGCACTGTCACAGCAAATTATAATGATTAAAGAACAAATACAGTACAGTACTTTCATGTTTTTATGCCTCGCATTAGACTGAACATCATGTATGGTATACTACAAAATGAAGTAAGATTACCAACTATGGGAGTACAGTATTTAACCTTCTATAAAGTTCAGGTCAGGTTGAGATAGGTTACCTTCAGAGTAGATCAGCTCAGTCATTCTCAGCTTACCTTACTTCAATACTAATTCATCTTAACCAATCTGTACTTGTGGTAGGTCAGATACTCCCTTATTGAGAAATCTTCCTCCCCCATATAGCAGCTTTGTGTTTGTGTGAGTGCTTGAGCAAGAGTATGTGTGTGTGCTTGTGTGTATGAGAGAGGACAAAATATTGGTATGTTAACAAAATAATAATAGTTATTTACAAACTATTTATAATGCTTACAAAATATGTAGTGTTATTTGTTTATAAGGGCATTAATCATATCTATTCTCTGTTTTAGTCTTACAGCAATACCATAAATGACTAAAGAAAATATTGTAATATATGAAAAGTGTTTATTACTAATGTTTATTCACATTCATGATCTTATACAAATTTTTAGTTGAATTTGGTGTATAATTTCTGTGATGACTTAAACATGATCTTGTTTGTAGTGCAGTATATACATAGAAGAACTTCAGATGACTCCGTGGCATTCTGTTACACTTTCATTATATTACTGTGACAATTGCAGTTTTATTTATTACGTGAGCAGTGTTGAATCAGAACATTACCATGACAGAACTGTATAATTCTGCTTACAAATCATTAAGCATGACTGTGATGTCACTGATATATCTATTACTAATGCAATTAAAGTAGTCACACTAGAACTGGTCTGGAAAATCTGATAACTACCATGGTACAGTAATTATTGGTGGGTAAATAGTTAACTGATAGTGACTGACATATAACTAGTACTGTATTAAGATTAACTAAGTCGGACACCTTGTATTTTTACACTTTATATTTGCAGCTAGTAATGCGCTGAAAGGGGTAATACAGTTGTCTGGTTAATGTGTTGTGTTGTAGTAGGGGGCAGTCAAAGGCATGACAGTATGTGTACATATATATGGTTAATGGTATATACACAGGTTGTTTATGCTAGTCACAACCAGCTCTGTAGATTATCTGTCTTGAGGGATGTGTTAAACTGGACTACATTGGGTAATACAGGGAAGAGAGGCAGAGTACAGTACACCATATATACAGTAACCTAGGAGTGAGATCCTTTGCCATAACCTCTCTATCTTTTATGAGGGTGGACATGGCCTTCTCTTCAGTTGTTAAAGGGACAGTGATAGTGTCAGTGAATTGGTTACTGAATCATCTAAAAATGTAGATTAGGTCAAGGAAACTGCGGTGTTCGACTTATAACCCCAGCCAGGAATTGATTCCAGATGCTTTAATCTGACCATGAGATGTAGACGCTATCCATTGCACCCCTCTCTCATTTTAACTGGTGTAGTGATATATTAGTTAGCATCCAGGTCTTGTAATTAATGTATTATACTTTGGTAAACAGTATCTGACTCTCCCTTAATAAGAGTGACCAGACCCACCCTAATTGTTGCACTGTGTTAAATCGGGCAGAAAGAGAGTTGTTGTGGTTATGTTGTGGTATCACACTTGTATGGCACATCTTGTTGACACACCACCAGTATTATGAAAGAGGATGGTTTGGCTTGTGTGTTTTTATTTGTTGTTATTCAATTTAACCTTTACTTGGGTATCAAAAGCACATCTGTATCTGAATTTTTTTTTTTTTTTTCTCAGACACTTTAGCAATCAAAGTCACATAGGTAGAGAGAGTAAAAGTCAATGGTGAGGTAGAGAAATGGAAGAAAGAATGATAGAATGGTATAGAGGATTTATAGAAAGAGAAAAGTGGGGAATAAAATAGGTCAGCTTCTTCTGAGAGCAATGACTGGAAGAAGGAATGTGTCATAAGAAAAAAGAAATTTAGGGAAGAACACGGTTATAATTATAGTGAGCAAGGAATAGAAGAGGCAAGAGTATACAATCCATTCTTCTTCTCTTGTCTTCCATTCAAGTACATATCTTTACTGAAATAATGGAGAGGCTTCATGATTGCTGTCACGACTGCTTTTAATTTCATGATATCTAAAAGTGAATTACTCCAAGTCACATTATATTTTGTTTTGGAAGATATGATGACCTTATTCAGCATTGATTGATATTTAAGTAAGTTCAGACTGGATATTGTGCACACTTAGAGTATTTATGGTGTCATTGGAGGCTTAAATGGTGTGCTGGACATTAAACTGTTTTTAGAGGTGTCGTATGGTACCAGAATCTGAAGAAACTAATGTCTCTCAATATAGTTTTCATTACTGTTGTCTGTTTTTGATGACTCTAGTATTACAATGACCAGTACAATACCACTGTTATTGTAGTGGTTGGAAACATTAAGAGCATCTATGGGGAAAATATTTACTCATCTGGTCTAACTGGATTTCCAGTACTGTACAGGGTTATTCTGTGCATTGTATCAAGGCAGATGTATCTTCCATGGTAAATAATATAGCCTCTTAATATTTACCTTCAATAAGCTGAAACCTTGAATTTCCCTCAGGTAGAAAACTTACTCTGACAATGTTAGTAGAGAGTTAATGCATCCTAGCAGTATTTGCACGGTGACTCTTCTCCTTCTTGTCCTTGCCATAAGGCTTCTTCATGAGCGAATGCTTCCTGCCCTCATACTTCTTGGGAGGCTTGTTAGCATTGTGCTGTTTGTGAGGCGATGTGTGGCGTGGAGCAAAGTTTTCTTGGCGCCAGGGTGCTCCTTGAGTTGCATGGATGAGGCCCTCTGATTCCATGGAGATTTCATTCTGTGTGCATAAGACACAGTTGGTATGAGGATGAAAGATGAAAGTGGTGAAGTAATGGTAAAAGATCAATACTGTATTAGAGATGGATTAATTGACAGGTGGGTTGTGCTGGAGCCCGGGGATGTGACGATCAAATAACCCTTAGTACCACTCACTGTGGACAGTATTGACATAAATACTGTACTATGTTCAATAATTGATTAACACAGAGCTGTGTTTGATAACTGCAGTTAGTATATTGTACAATAATATAACTTATGAATTTAGGGATACATAAATAGGGATACATCAGTTCTGTATACAAATACAGTTCTCAATTCAGGTTGTGTAACTTTTATGACAAATTATATGTTTAAAAACTATTATTGCCGTCCAATTTGTTATAAACATGGTGTTGTCATTAATGCAACAAAAAGATGTTTAGAGAGTTCTGCAGAAGAAATGTTATAGAGAGTTTTAGACATGCATGTGTGAAGTGCATTGACAGTAAAATTTTTGTTATACGTGCCAACATGCGCTAATAAATCTCTTTAACCCCTTCAGTTAATGACCTTTCCCAAGAGTAAAAAAAATGATCTGACAAGAGGCATAATATAATAATTATTATTAAGTCACCTGACTGAAGGAGGTAAGTAGAAAAAATACTTTTATACAACAATAGTTATGAATTATATAAGCATTATCTTACAGTCTATTACCACACTGTTGAGTACAGGATGTGTTTTATTATCTATAGTACAGGTTACTTTTTGCAAATTTGATTGGTGCAAATAAAATTGGATAGGGTAGCTAAATGCTTTGGAAATACATGATTATTTGTGCAGATTCACATATAAATGATATAAGATGCAGGTTGGCTAGAGAACTGTGAGTTTAGAAAAAAACTGCGGCTGCACTTTCTACACAGAAGTGTTATGACTCAGACACAGAAGATGCACGAGGTGCAGAAACCCAAAGACACTTACTAAAAAAACAATTACAACAACACAACAACAACACAACAGCAACAATAACAACAACAACAACAACAGCAACAACAACAATAACAATGTGAACAACAAGCTACACAGTAAATGAGGAGATGGGAGGGAAGGACATGGTGAGGGAGGGAGCACAGCCACAGGTGTAATCGATTGGCTGTACAAGGAAAGTCATATTCAAGGCCTCTAGACAATAATAATGCCTGGTAAGATGGCTCCGTTGGCAAGCCACTGTACCGGTCATCATTATTACTTAGCCTGTGAACTTACTTGCATATGGCCCTTATAATATAAAAGGTGCAAGCTAGTTTAGGGTGTAGATGTAAGTCAGTTTGGGTTTAGAGTTATCATTCTACCTTGGTGCTATTCTTGCCCTTGTTAGTGGAGTTGACTGGGAGCTGGA
Organism: Petrolisthes manimaculis; assembly: GCA_034508575.1. Taxonomy (NCBI): domain Eukaryota; kingdom Metazoa; phylum Arthropoda; class Malacostraca; order Decapoda; family Porcellanidae; genus Petrolisthes; species Petrolisthes manimaculis. The sequence continues at coordinate 319,335 of JAWZYT010000269.1, forward strand.
CATGAGGGGTACGGTTGGTGAGCAGGTGGGTTGGTGAGTCGTCCTGGGGCACCCTGTTTGTTAGTAGGTGCTTCCCTACTAACTCACCCTGCCTCAGCTGACCCAGGGAATCAGACTTCAGTTAGCAGATAGAACAAAGGATGAGTTAGCTGGAAAATTGGTCAGCTAGACAGGGGGAGAGGAAGAAGTAGGTGGTGGCCGTGGATGGTACAAGATAGTGTTAGGAAAGGAAAGAAAGAAGGGAGAAAGAGAAATAAGGAGGAAATTATTTTGGCCAAAAATGTTATATTAGTTTCTTCAGAATGTAAGCTGGTACAGTACAAATATATACAGTATACAGAAGTGCAATATAAACTAATGTTGAATTCAGTTACCATGTAGAAAATAAAATATTTTAGATTTTGATTTTGGACCCTAGATGCCAAAGGAAGTTAGTAACTACAAGAAACCACCGAAAGCAAGGGTTTAGGGCATTTTTCTTAGGTCTGTAGACAAGAACATATTGTTGGGTCCTGATGCCCGATGCCCAGGGTACGACAGCCATATAAAGTGTATGGGCTTCATACTCCGAGCATTGGGCATAGGGACCCGACAATATGTTTTTGTCTACGGCCCTTAGGCTTGTAGTTTTAAAACATTTGAGGGCCCTTACTGGAGCTCTATGAACCCTCCAAATAATCCAGGCCACAAAATGCTTCAGTGTTTCGAATAGGGAATCTGTTGCCTGGAGTAGTTTGGAGGGTTCATAGAGCTCCAGTAAGGGCCCTCAATGTTTTTAAAACTACGGGTGTTAGCATTGCAGTACGTATCCAAAGCAACGGAAGTGCTGATGAAAATGTTAATTCCTTTAAGTTGTTAGTTGTTTATAGTGAAGCTGATGCTGGACATTAAAAAGCTATTTGTAACATTACAATTTGCAAGACTGATTTGAAAAATTATTACATTATCTGTATGTAATGTAAAGTTTTCATATCCTAACCCAGGGGACTTGAAATAATGTTAAGGGAAAGATTTAGCATGGAAAGGATGGAAGAGGAGTGGAAAGGATCATAGTAAGGACTAAAAGACCCTATCACGTATCACGAATAAGCAGATTCTTGGCAGTAAAAACAAGTTGCTGTGAGAACAAACAAATTGTAGTGTGTAGTCAAAACAAACAGCCCATTGTAGAAAACTCCATCCTCACCAGAACATAATATCCCTTATTCTCCTGGTGAGAATACAACAGGTCATTAACCAAAAGATCCTTACAAGAATGACAGATTCCAGTGAATGAAGTTGATCCTAGTGAGAGCATAGAAATTACTGTATGTCTTGTCCTCTTGAGAACTGACAAGAGTGAGGCATAGAGTTACTGACAAGATGGAAAGCCACCTATACAGCACTGTAGTTTTATTTCTGGCTGACAGCAATAATATTGTTCACAACCAATATCTCCCTTGCATATGATTGGCTTATGTCCAACTCTTAGCCTCTGGTGGCAAGCTTCAATGTTCATGGTTTAGCCAAGTTCGTGCTCTATGACAACGTGTGGTTGCAACTGCTTCCAAGTGGTGGTTAGTGAACGCACCTGAACCTCGCTTCAAAGCATCTAGATGGGACAGAAAATATTGATTGCAAATGTGCGTGCTTTGCTGTGGGTGAGATAATGTGAAAAGGATTAGAGAAATTTTGAGCTAGAATGGGGGAGTGAGACAATGAGAAAGAATGTGGCCTATTCTGACGTAGCATTTTGTTGTATTGTTACTTTATGTGTGTTGATATTCCTGAGCCAAGAGCCCTCCAAACCCTTCAGCATAAATCAAATGGGGACCCGGTGGTGACGATAAGGACAACGCACGTACCATGTACTCGTGCTTCTTCTCTGTGCGCTGAGTGACATGCTGGTGTTCTAGGTCCCTGAGATGGGGACGGTGGGTAGTGGGGTGCTTGCGTCCGCCCATGTTGCGGTGCTGGCTGGGTCGGGCCTTCTGCGTCCCCCTGTGCTCGCCTGTGTACAGAGCGGTGAGTGGGTGAGCGGGAGCAGGAATTGAGTGGTGTACAGAACAGTGAGTGAGTGAGTGGAGTAGAGAAGTGTGTGAGCGGAGCAAGGAAATTCTTGTGTGGGTGCGAGTGGAAAGGGGGTGAGTGGAGCATGGGAGTGCATGTGTGGGTGTGGAGTGAGTGGAGCAAGCAGGGTGTGTTTGTGGTCAGAGGGGGGTCGGTGATAATTGGGATTGAATGGTGTGCAGAGGGAAGAGAGGGTGTGGATAACAGGGGTACGTGGAAAGGGGTTGAGTGGTGTGCAGAGCGGGTGAGTAGTGGACAGAGAGGTGATGGAGTGAGAGGTTTGCAGTGAGGTGAGAGAATGAGTATAGTGTGCAGCGGGGCAATGAGGTGAGTGGCGTGCTGAATCCAATCCAAGCATAAAACTAAAGGGGATTTAAAAAACACACTACGATACTTTATATATATATTGCTTCATATCACTTATTCGTGTATACTCAAGTGGCACCTTTCCCTTTATAGTGTGGAGGAATCAGTCACCCTCCAATACACCCCAAAGAAATAATTCCCTTCAGGCTCTGTAGTTGGGAACAAGAATTAGTAGCCCTCCATCATCCCAAACAAAATATTCCCATCATTTTTGCATACAGTACTACTTACGTCGAGAGTGGTCCATGGTGTTGGTGATCTTGTGTTCCTTGTTGCGTTTGGCGTGCTGGGAACGCTTGCCATGGTTGTGTGGCTGTAAGGATTGAGAAAAATAACAATAAATATACATGTACTGTTTTGAGAGGGAAGGGTAGGGAGGGAGGGTAAATGAAGTGAACAAATTATGGGTACATAGTGAAAGCGTGAAAGAATACAGATTCTGGTAACTGAATAGAGGAGAGATAATTATATGGAGAGAGAGAGAGAGAGAGAGAGAGAGAGAGAGAGAGAGAGAGAGAGAGAGAGAGAGAGAGAGAGAGAGAGAGAGAGAGAGAGAGAAGCAAAGGGAAGAGGAAGGGGAAGGAAGATAGCACTGCCAGGAGTTTGATAGTTTCCGTTCAAGTTTCATGGACTTATGCTTTCCCCCTCGTCTCTCTCTCTCTCTCTCTCTCTCTCTCTCTCTCTCTCTCTCTCTCTCTCTCTCTCTCTCTCTCTCTCTCTCTCTCTCTCTCTCTATTTATCTATCCATCCGTCTAATAATCTACCCTCCTCTTTCTCTTTCTCTCCCCCTCCCTCCCTCCCTCCCATACTCTACCGCAATCCCGTCTCCCCTCACTCCTCCCTCTCTCCCCCTCCCCGTTCCCCTTCTTGCTTCTCCTCCCCTCAAACTGCCTACGTCATCTCCTCCCCCTCCTCCTCCCCACATTGTATCACCAAACCCCCTCTCCTCCCCTAATTTTTTTTTTACCCAATTTCCAATACACTTTTTTCCCTTCCCTGTTTTTTCTTCCCCATCATACTCTGGCCCGATATTTCTCTTTCTCTCTCATCCTTTGTGACACTTTGCTTTTCTCTCTCTCTCTCATCCTTTGTGACACTTTCATTTTTTCTCTCTCATTCTTTGTGACACTTTGCTTTTCTCTCTCTCATCCTTTGTGACACTTTGCTTTTCTCTCTCATTCATTGTGACATTTTCCTTTTTTCTCTCATTCTTTGTGACATTTTCCTTTTTTCTCTCATTCTTTGTGACATTTTTCTTTTTTCTCTCATTCTTTGTGACACTTTCCTTTTCTCTCTCTCATTCTTTGTGACATTTTCCTTTTTTCTCATTCTTTGTGACACTTTCCTTTTCTCTCTCTTTATTTCTCTCTCTCGCAGTCTTCTTTATCCCGACTCCCGTAAATTCCTCTTATTTTTCCTCTTCCCTCCTTTCTCCCACCGACGCCCTTCCTCTTCTTATCTTCTTATTCTTCTCCTCCTCTTCCTTGTTTCTCTTCTTCCCATTCCGTTTCCTCTTTTTTCTATTTTGTTTTATTTTGTCTCCTTATAGGCCACTCACGAAGAGGGAATTGAGATAGGAGGAGAGAGAGAGAGAGAGAGAGAGAGAGAGAGAGAGAGAGAGAGAGAGAGAGAGAGAGAGAGAGAGAGAGAGAGAGAGAGAGAGAGAGAGAGAGAGGATTGTTTTGACATATGGAAGGAAGCCGTAAGAAAGAACACAGGAATGATTAAAGGAATGACTGAATAAATGAAGGAGATAGAAGCGACCTCAGATCCAATATTGGCAGTATCCCAGCGGTGTGAGGTTGTTGTATCTCTCTCTCTCTCTCTCTCTCTCTCTCTCTCTCTTTTTTAGTGTGTGTGTGTAAGCAAATGGACCTCGACACGGCCAAGAACCATATGTCCACAATGAAAAAAAAAAAAAAAAACCTTGGCTGACAGAAATAAATGATAAATATAAGCACCAATATTTACAGTTTTGGTTATAGTGATGTTGGTGGTCAGCAGAGCTCACATTTTTTTCCCACTCATTACTTGGTGGTGGTGGTAAGTTGACAGAGTTTCATTTGAATAACGTAATTACTGATATTGGAAACGAGGACATTGTCAACCCACATTTTGCATGCTAATTATTGTCACCCTATGTGTCTGTCTGTCTCTCTGTCTGTCTGCTGGTCTTTACTGTCGCAATATTGCCTTCAGAAACACCACAAGTAGTACGGTATTCTTAGATAAGAGTTTTGACCCCTTACCCTTTCTTTCTTTCTCTCTCTCTCTCTCTACTTTGCTATCCTTATCTACGACTATCGCTTGGGAGAAATTCATCCTCTACCAGTATCCTTCTAATCAGATCACCCCGTGTGGACCGTAAAGTCTGTTGTGGTCTGTGATTCTATGTAACTCTGTGTGTGTGTGTGTGTGTGTGTGTGTGTGTGTGTGTGTGTGTGTGTGTGTGTGTGTGTGTGTGTGTGTGTGTGTGTGTGTGTGTGTGTGTGTGTGTGTGTGTGTGTGTGTGTGCGTGTGTGTGTGTGTGTGTGTGTGTGTGTGTGTGTGTGTGTGTGTGTGTGTGTGTGTGTGTGTGTGTGTGTCTGGTTCTTCATTCCTTCATTGCTCTTCCTTCTTCCTTCGTTTGTTTACTTGCCTCCATCGTCTTTCGAATTTCCCCGAGGCTGTGAAGAGGACCACAGTGTTGACAGAAGGTCTGACCGCGCTCCCAATCCTCCTTAGCTTCTCTACCAACACTGACTGCTTCCACCACATGTACTCTTATCCTGTACATACAGTATTATACCGCACCCACTACACACCGTCTCTCCTTTAGGTCCGTGTTTTCATCCCCACTCGTACGTAATATATATGTAAACCGTAGCCACCGTACAGCTACACACACCTTCATCCCGATATGATCCTATGCCCTCCTCGTTCATACTTCAGTCCCCTAAAGGATTCTAACTTCCCCCTCCTTCATATACTCCTTCCTCCTTCACATACCAATCCTCCCCCACTCTTCTGAACACCATAACCTCTCTCTTTCTCTCTTGTACATCTCGACCCCCTCCCCCCTCCCAACACACACACACACAACACAACACAACACAACACAACACAGCACAACACAACACTACATTACACACACACACACACACACACACACACACACACACACAACTTCATTTCCTGACTGAGACAATTCTAGCTGGGGAGGGAGGATGATGTGTAAAAGAGAGAGAGAGAGAGAGAGAGAGAGAGAGAGAGAGAGAGAGGAATCGAGAGTTTTATGTAGGCTGGTGTATAATGTGAGATGAGCTTACCTGAAGGCATGAACCATTAATTATCTGCCATACTAAATTTTCACCTGCCACGTTAAATGACAGTTTCATTAACGTCACACAAATATGCAATGTCTTTTTTCTCCCTCCCCCCCCCCTTCCACCTTCATCATCCCTAGGGTATTGTGTGTCTGTGTGTGTGTGTGTTGTGTTGTGATGTGTTGTGTTGTGTGTGTGTATATATATTGTGTTGTGTTATGTGCTGTGTTGTGTTGTACTGTGTTGTGTTGTGTTGTGTGTTTTGTGCTGTGCTGTGCTGTGATGTGATGTGTTGTGTTATGTGGTGTGTGTGTGTGTGTGTAGTACATCTTGTCTTGATCAATGTCCTGCCTATTGTTGAAGTTTCCTGTCCTTACCTTCCTACCCCTCTATCCTTCTCCTCCTCCTTTCCCTTCGTCTCTCCCATTGTTATGTGCGTTTCCTCCAAAGTCCCTCCATCCCTACCTCAATCCCTCTTCCCTCCCTCAATCCCTCTTCTTCCCTCTCAACACTTCCTAATTCCTTCCCTCACTTCCTCCTTCCCTACATCAATCCCTCTTCTTCCCTCCTTCACTTCATCCTAAATCCCTCTTCTTTTCTCCTTCACTCCCTCACTTCCTCCTTCCCTCCCTCACTCACTTCCTTCTTTCCTCCCTCACTTCCTTCTTCCCTCCCTCACTTCCTCTTCCTCCCTCCTCCTTCCCTCACTTCATCATTGTCTGTCATTCCCTCCTTTCCTCACGTTTCATCTTTCCATCCTTCCTTCTGTTTTTCACTCTGTTCTCGCATCCCAAGGTGTGATATATATGAAGAACTTATTACATCCGTTATTGTGACTCAGGAACACACACACACACACACACACACACACACACACACACACAATCAGTAATATCACGCACACAACCACAAACGAACATACGGCACGTGCACATACATACACATCGGCGTTCAAAGTATATCCTCCTCCCTCCCCCTGAACAGTCATATACACACACACACACACACACACGGACGCACACACACAAAAGGGTGGATAATGACCTTCATTAAAACGAACTAGGCGGAGGCTGGCGAGAGAGAGAGAGAGAGAGAGAGAGAGAGAGAGAGAGAGAGAGAGAGAGAGAGAGAGAAGAATGATGAAAGGTAAACACACGATACATTCTTTTTAAAAAAAAAAAAAGAGGAATTGGAGGAGGAAAAGAAAGAGTGTCACAAAGGATGAGAGAGAGAGAGAGAGATATGATAAGGATAGAGAGGATAGAGAGGATGGCAAAGGATAGGTAATGAGAGAGAGAGAGAGAGAGAGAGAGAGAGAGAGAGAGAGAGAGAGAGCCAGGCATGCAAACAGTCATTACAGTGAGAGGGGCCATTGTGTGGATGAGTGGGCTTGAAGCTGCCGGGTCTGAGTGGGGGGCTGGGGAAGAGTGAGTGTTGTGTGGAGTGGGGTGAGAGAAGGAGTGGGAGAGAGAGAGATGTGGTGGTTGACTTTCTCTTTCACTCTCTCTCTCCCTCTCTCTCTCTCTCTCTCTCTCTCTCTCTCTCATTACCTACCCTTTGCCATCCTCTCTATCATTATATTCTCTCTCTCTCTCTCTCTCTCTCTCTCTCTCTCTCTCTCTCTCTCTCTCTCTCATTACCTACCATTTTCCATCCTCCATTCTTATCTCTAGAGCTCTTTCATTTTTTTTCATCCTATCCAGCTTTTCCCACATCCTTTTTCTTCCCCTCCTCCCCAATTTTCAGAACTTTCCTCTTTCCTTCATTTTCTACACGAATTTATATAATTTATCCTCCACTCACCCCCCCTTTTTTTTAACTAATATTTTGACCCCCTCTAATCATTATAATTTATTTCTTTGTTTTATTTATTTAATGTTTTTTTTAGTGTCCTTTGGAGCTCTTATTTTCCTCACTATTTTTATATATTTGTTTAAACTTTGAATGTCATCACGGATTGCTATTTTTTTTGTTATTTTTTCTTTAAATTAACAAGAAACTAGGATGTATGTATGTATTTATGTATGTGTATATTTATGTATGTGTATATTTATGTATGTATGTATGTATGTATGTATATATTTATGTATGTATGTGCAGTATATATTTATGTAGGTATGTATTTATGTATTATTGTATGAATGTATGTGTATGCATAGATATGTGGTTGTGGTTGTTGTTGTTGTTGTTATTATTGTTGTTATCATGACCTGGTTTTCCCGCTTGACCTACATACATCACCACTTGTTACTGGCGCCGGTCTCCACCCCCACCCCTCCCCACCCTCCTTTCCTCCTTCCACCCCTCTCACCCCCACTCCCTTACCCCACTTGTTCACCATTTTCCCTCCCCCTCATCCCCCTCCCCCCCGTCTACACCCCAATATGATGAACTTCACTCCGGCAGTCATTACTTGAAATCGATTTGTTCTTGTCTGTGTCACCCTTTGAAGACCCCCCCCCCCAACCAACCCCCCTCCCCCATCTTGTATGTGTCTCGTCTCTGCTCCTTCCTTCGTCTCTCTCTCTCTCTCTCTCACTTTAATGGAGGGCAAATATCTAAATCCCCTTTTCTCTCTCACTCTCTTTCTCTCTCTCTCTCTCTTTCTCTTTCTCTCTTTCTCTTTCTCTCTCTCTCTCTCTCTCTCCGTGTTTACCTAGACGTTACCTCATCTTTCCTTATGTTGTCTAGTCTTTCCTCTTCGATTTTCTTCCTTCCCTCCCCTCCCTCCCCAATATACTTCCTTCACTCAACCTGTTTCTTATTAACTCCCTTCCTCCTTCTCCCACTTTCGTCCTTAGTTATTCCACCTTTCCTACCTCCCTCACCCGTCCTTCCTTCCCTCCTACATGCCTTCACTCACCCTGATACATATACTCCCTCCCTCACCAATTTTCCCTTCCTTCCGAAAGTGAATGAAATAATAATAAAAATAAAAATAATAATAATAATAATAATAATAATAATAATAACCACCCATCTCATCCACGACAACACAAAATTCCCTACCCCAAAAGTTCACCCACAATCCCGTCAAAGAATGGCCAAGAATATTAAACCCAAGATAATAATTATACGATGATTAAACTTAGCACTAAACTGTTATAAGATGTTTAAATTTAGCACTAAACATATATACGATGATTAAACTTAGCGCTAAACAGATATACGATGATTAAACTTAGCGCTAAACAGATATACGATGATTAAACTTAGCGCTAAACAGATATACGATGATTAAACTTAGCACTAAACTGTTATAAGATGTTTAAATTTAGCACTAAACATATATACGATGATTAAACTTAGCGCTAAACAGATATACGATGATTAAACTTAGCGCTAAACAGATATACGATGATTAAACTTAGCGCTAAACAGATATACGATGATTAAACTTAGCGCTAAACAGATATACGATGATTAAACTTAGCGCTAAACAGATATACGATGATTAAACTTAGCGCTAAACAGATATACGATGATTAAACTTAGCGCTAAACAGATATACGATGATTAAACTTAGCGCTAAACAGATATACGATGATTAAACTTAGCGCTAAACAGATATACGATGATTAAACTTAGCGCTAAAACAGATATACGATGATTAAACTTACCACTAACAATTTACTTTTTTTTAAGGAACCTGTGATCGTGTATGTGAAAATTTGTGGCTTCTGATTCCTCCTGATTATGTGAAAATTGATGGCTTCTTATTCCTCCTGATTTATGCCACGAAACAAACTCCTTCCATACAGGTGTTGGTGTTTGTTTCGGGGCAGTAATTTGAAGGACTCGTTTACCTCCAATATTCTGACTACATTGTTAGTTCACTTGTTTTTCTACTCACCAGTTTACTGTTTCTCTTCTTGCTTATATTGTTAAGTCTTAGTTCATTATCAGTGGACACGATGATCACATCTTCTGCCTGGCCAGGTCTTCATATCGTTCTCTGTATCAGAACTCACTGTCCACTTCACTTCATTGTAACTCCGTGTGGTGACTGGTGACTGGTGAGTACTCCTTGCTATCACCCTCTACGGCTCTACCCTCTCTCTGACTGCCCTTCTCCGCCGGCAGACAAAGAACACCAGCCGTCACTAGAGGCAATGACTATACAAGAATGATAGGAAAGCTCTCCTCTCGACCAATAGAAAATCACAAAACAAAGCACAAACTGGAACCTCACGAACGGCCGACAAACGCCATCTATATACTGCTTAGATAATTAAATTTCAGGAGTAACTTATCTAAATTGTAGATAATTAAAATTTCAGGAGTAACTTATATAAAATCTCATAACTAATGTAGCCTACAGTACAGGACTAACTCCTCTAATTTTAATCAATGCCTAACTTCTATTGTGCATAATCCGCCTGATTTTCAATATTTGTTTGTGCATGTTATGCACTGAGAGTAGGCTAAATGAAAGTCATAATTGTAATAATACCTGTTACATAAATACCTACATCATTAGGCTACATAATGACTGTCTAAATTGTTGGAGTTTGCAAACACCTAATAAATTGCAATTACACACATTTATATTACCAATTACTTTTATCATCATAAAAACATACCTGCGTATTAGGTGTGCAAGTTTGGGCCTGGTTCACATGTATCATACTAAACTCCAGACGAATTATGACAGGAATAAAGACACAACCTTAAACAAATAATTGTTTTATTGGGGAAAATAATTTTGTCACAGATGTAGCATAGCAACCAACGACATGCTGTACAAGTAGGCCTACAACATCCCAATAAAGGTATATGAAATAAAAACACACACAACTAAGAACTATGTAACACAGTACAGTACTGTATAACAACACACAAGATCATGCATGTACAAGACATAAATGCAGTACAAATAAAATTATGTTTATGCACTAACATAAACACGCTTTACATTTCGTCGCACATTTCTTTCGGAAATATATAATAACACCTGCATAATTAATTCACTACATCCTTATGTTTACTCAAATTATAACTTACAGTGACCACAGGCATTATATAGAGTAATTCATATCATTCAATGTATCTGGTTTTAAGTGAATTATTGGGTTAAGTGTAAAGGAACCGAAATATACATATCGCCGTTAACTCTTGGCTCTGTTGTTTTTTTCTTTTTTTGCAGACGACACACTACTACAACAGCCAGCGCCATCTACATGCGGCTTGTGAAACTCCTTGAAGGGGGTTCATAGTAGTGATTAATGAGCTTTCCTATCATCCTTTTTATAGTCATTGACTAGAGGCCTACCTACCTTATGACGTCACTCACAATGACTCCCTCCCTCACTCACTCGTTATGCTAGCCAACGAGTTATACTGTTTCACTGTTTCAGTTTCTTATATACGAACTCACTTCCGTAATTTATATCCCACAACCATTATCAACTACCTATAGTTTATTTAATATTAACATACATCACAAACAGGGTCCCTTATTGATGGTGGTAATTCTTTTTTGGTACATTGGAGTGACATGATTCCCCCAAAGTATCCTAGGAAACAGGACCAGAAAAGCAAAAATAATAGTATTCTGTTGTTTGGAATAGTTTGGAGGATTCAGTTACTCCAGATTTGCCAACACAAAACGGAACTCTTAACACAGGTTCAGTAAATCACTTAATTACTAATAATAGTCTGTTCGGTAATGATTAACAGAAGCCATGCATGGGAAAATATATTGGCGGTCTTCAATGAGTGACTGAGTGTTTTAAATTGAAAATGTGGATATAAGTATAGTTATTTAATTGTATATCGAGTATCTATTGCAAGGTCAAGGGGAATATACTCACACATACTGTACACACACA